>JAWWLV010000001.1:11543453-11555769 GCA_035041135.1 Platyrinchus mystaceus
CATCCATACTTGGCAGACACTGCCTGAAAAGACTCTGCAATGCTGAGTACATGCTTACTAGTTAGTTTCAAACTGTATTTCGACAATACAAAATGTCTCTTTGTGTCTTTATAGTTTGCTTTATACTAAATCATTCTGATTGTTGTTGCCTTAAATTAACACTCAGGAATTTTGTCTATAACCACCAGTAGAGTCCAGCTAAAATTAAGACCAGAATTGTTTTGGTTGGTTTGGGTTTTTTCCTGGACTTTTCATCATGGACGGAATATACATTACCTAAGATTACCATGACCAGGTATCAAAGCTAGGCAAAGGGCAGTAGGTAAAAAATTATTAATTAAACTGTGCCTTGAGTAGCAAGGATTGATTCAGACACAGCCCTGTGGAGGGCCTTTATTAGCAGTACACCATGGTGCTTTCTCTCCTTTTATTAGCTGTACCAGCCCGCAAATGGAATTTTATAGCACAGACTTCTCCTCTCATTTTCTTCCTCCCCCAGCTCAGTGCAGCAGACAAACAGGCAAACAGGCCAGATGAAAGTTCACGAGAGCCACCCCAAGTACAAATAAAAGAGTTTCCACTTCCTTGGATAGGAATGTGTCACCGTCTAGGTCCTCAGGACATCGGTCTGGAAAAGAAATGGAGAAAGTTACATTTAGATAACACAACTACCTGTTCATATGTAAGTAAGTAGACAACAGAATTGCAGTTCTTAGGTTTGAACCTAACTCCAAGAGTCTTGCAATTGCATTGTTCTCTGGAAGCGTGCACTCTTTTATTCTGTGACTTCATTTAATTTACCCATAGGAGCATCCCTTTCTAAGCTGTGCCTACTGTACAAACCATCCATGTCATCCCGCATCAAGTAATTAACACTAAGGTGATGAACCTGCCTTTTTACAATGAAAGATACCCTCTTCTTAAGTTCATCTAGAAGAAAGTCAAGATACTTGATTAGTTTTATAAGGTCTATGTACTAGTTTGCATTCTCTAGACTTTGATCTGCCCTCTGAAAGTCTGCTTGCTTTTTATCAGTATTTTTCAATACAAAATCATGTTTAGCAGTAAATATTTTACACATTTTATCATGATACTGAAGGCATAAACATCTGTAAAATTGCTGTATACTAATATAAAATATCACCTTAGAAAGAAAAAAATATACAGAATGTTAAACCTTATTTTTTGTTGTTATTTCATATGTTTTATTTTAATAATTATCATTAATTTCTTATTCATTCCAGCTAGGGCATGGTAACAAATCTGTTAGACACAGGAAAAACATCAAATCATCACACTGTGTTTGTGAATTTTACCCATATTCTTAGTGAGAGAGGATCTGGCTTTTAAAATAAATGTACCAGAGGTGTATGAAAGAGTGTTTTATAACTTGAATTCATACAGTAGACATTGTTCAAGCAAGTCTCTATTCCATTCAGTAAGTGCTTAGAGATTACTTTCACAAACCTATGGATTCACTATATACTGTCTTCATAATTTTCAGTGATTGCATCCCTTGTGTACCATAGTTCGTGGTGTCACAGGAAACAGCCATGTGACTATAATGCTCATGAGGAGGAATAAAATAAAAAAAAAAAGCAGCAAACACAAGTTTACTGACACATCTTTTATTGGTCTAATTCTCTCAGGCCACCTGTTCCATAGCCGCATAAAACCAAACAGCTGTGAACCCAGTGAACTCCAGGAAAGTGCATGAATCCAGCATTACAGACCAGGAGCCTGGATATGACCTAACTTCAGTTTCAGGAAAAAAAAGAAAAAGAAAAAGAAAAACCAAACAGATAACAACCAGAGTGGTGTTTGCATGACATTTTTAGTGGCCTGAAAATCTGCCATATCTCGTTGCACCGAATCTGGCGCAACTGCAAACTGCTGCTGACAGCACGTCCTGCTCCTGCCCTTCCCTCCCCACCTGCCCCCTGCCAGCGCTGTGGTACCTCCAGCTCCCTGGCAGAGAACCCAGGGCTCTGCCTGCCTCTGCCTACCTGGCTGTTTGGGTGGGTTTGGCTCCGGTGAGCCAGGTGATTAATCCAGCTCACCTTGCAGCCGCACAGTCATTAGGTCTGCTAGAGAGGAGAGGCAGAGGGAGCACACAGCCAGGTACAGGCAGATTGATGGGGGACATTAGCCCTTTCATTAGCATTCCCCCATTAAATGGGGCGGGTTTAACATGAAAATGGATGCTAAGGAAAAGCAACACTCCATTTGCCCGGTGTTTCAATAGGCTATATAAAGCATTAACAAATTCCCACACTCACTTAAGTCGAAATAAAACAATGCGATCGCGAGTGAGAATCATGTTTGGTGAATTTTTGAGTGTGAATGTGTCAAAAACAGGATAGAACGATAGAAAAAGGTGAAGATATTTTCGAGAGTGCAATAGTATATATAAAATATTATGCATGTGTCAAAACAGAGTGATATTTTCCATGCTCTTTGGTTCAATCCCACAGCTTGTTTAATTGATTTGGATGCCGCTTTAAAAATCTTTTTTCCATTTTAAGCTAAAGACGGAACATTTGAGACTTCACACGAGTCCCTCAGCACTGACCTCATTCACACATTTTATAAACTATCCCCTCCGATAGTGAGTACCGAAGGACATGGTCCCGTAGTCCTTATGGGAGAGCTGAGCGTGTCATTTAAAAGAAGAGAGAGTCCTCTAGCGGAGAATTCTGAGTTTTACTCTCCATGTAGGATTTGAGGGATTTGACTTTTTACTGGTTTTATTATGCAAAAAATACCGCAGCTTACAAGTCCGTTCTGAAAGTATAGTCAACATTTTAAATCCTCCAAGTTCATTCTCATTGTCAGCTTCTTTGACAAAGTTTCTGGCTCTTTTTTTTTTTTTTTTTTTTTTTTTTTTTTTTTTTTTTTTTTTTTTTTTTTTTTTGGTTTGGTTTAAAGGAGATTGCAGCTATTCAGGAAGCAAGAAATATATACATAATTTGGTAATCTTATTTTTCTGCTATTAAAAAAAAAGTGTCATCTGATCAAGAAGGGGAAGGAAGGAAGGAATCACTTGTTTTATGTGACTCTCCCAACAACATGAACGATTAAATGGAGCATTGGCAAATTGCTGAAACACTCTTGCAAATAACAAATGTGCTTCCAGGAACAAGAATTGGTTCACAAGTAATGTACCAGTAGCAGAAAGTTAAATTAGCAATGAATATCAATCACAATGAAGCACTCGACCAGCTCTTGATGTGACACAACTTGAAGGGACACAATGTACTTTGAAAGGGCACTGATGTAATAGGATGAGACACGGTGACCTTTGTATGGTTGCCTTATTTGCTACACAGGCAGCAATCAAGCAACTATAAACAGCTCTGAGATTTCTTTCCTGACCTCTCCTGAACATTTTTCATTTAATAACGTGTCAGTGGCTTTTACATTGTCCCTTCCTGTTTGGACTGCACAGAGATAGGGAAAAGAAAGACCAAGACAGATGGCAAAAGCCTGATCCGGTGGAGGAAGGCTCGCCCTCTGTGAAAGCCCTCTGTGAGTTACAGGGTTCAGGAGACAGAACTTGTGCTCATGTCAATAAAAGGAGCTGAAGTATTTCAGTTCATCTACTCTCTTATTTTTCTCTGACATATATCATCTTGATCTGATATTCCTGTTACCAGTCTTCTATCTATTTTTCACCTGATAGGGAACTTCCTATGCAGGACCCAGCCTTTATTGTGCTAGATGTATTGACAACTCTTGCAACTTTATTGTAAGCCTTGCAATTTCTGGAAGTATCCACAGAGACCAGTTGCTAAAATTTCAAAAGAATGCCAGTTTTCATTTAAGGAAAAATAAGAAAGAAAAAAAAATGAGAAAGGAAAACAAGTAGTCTCCAAATCTAGAGCATAAATGTAAAAATACAGAACGTATTACTCTAAGTATGTTTCCTACATTTTAAAGCCCTATGGCACTTCTTTGAGGCTTGAGCTGTGATTTCCGAATGTCTAGAGCTGGCAGTTCTGTGCCAGTGATAATTTCTCATGTGGAGACTTTATTCTCCACCACACAGCTCTGGCCACTTCTGAGTTACAGGGCATAAAGCGAATTTGGCAGACAGCAAGATCTGTCTGTGTGCGTCAATCACACTTACTAAAATGTCTCTCCTTATTCATTACATTCAAATGCTTTGTAAGTAAACTAAGAGTGAATTGCAGCGTGGAGGATGTTCTAGTGGTTGGAGGGCACAGTTTTGTTTGAAAAATGGAGTAGGAACAGATAATCTTCACAGCACTCTTTTCCTCCTTGCCTCAAACTGCTGAAGTACTAGCAAACACAATCTTCAACAGTATTCCCACACATTTGCTTTCTAGTATTGTATCTGTGCTATCTCCCCTTCCATTTCCTTCCAGGGTAGCTATTTGTAATTGCTCATCTGTGCAGAAATATCAGAAACACTGAAAATACAAAGACAAAATAAGCATAAAACGGTATTTTTCTTCTGAAAAAGAATGATCTGACGATGATCATTCAATAATGTCAAAAATAAAACATTATAAATACAGTCTTCACATGACTTCCCTTCAACTGTATTCCTAATATTTTATATCTTTTTTTTTAAAAAATTATATTCTAGCAGATGGCATCTCTGGGTGCATGTGGAGGGACACAGGACTCTGCCAATAACCTGTGTTCAGTCTCATTTGTCGCCATGAAAATTCTCATTAGGGTTAAATTCATCCAATAAGAAAATTGAAACCTAGCTTAATTTACATGAGACTTCGCAAATAAATTTTAGCTGGCAACAAAGTACACTGCCATCCCTGTGGTTTCTCATTTTCAACTTATGATTTTTCTGTCTCTCAAGTCTTTACTGTAGTAGGCCTCATCTCCCCATTCAAAGTAGGAATTACAGAAATTCTTCATTGCCCAATCATTAGCTTAACATAGTAAGGTTATGCCCAGCTTAATACTTCATTAGGAATGGAAGGCACACCTAACCTATGTGGGCAGAGAATAAAAAAAAAAACACCTCAAATGCTTTGAATAAATTGTAGAAAATGCACTTTGAATTTTCTGAAGCCTAGTGAAGAATAATTGTGCTGTGCTTCTAAGAGATTTGAGGGCTTTTCCCATGGATCCTCTGAAGAACTGATTACTAAAAAGAAGGTAAATTAGATTACAGTGTAAAGTGAAGCCTGCATTTGGTGCTTTGGGACTGCTGGTTACACAGTGCCAGAGGTTTCAACAAGAGTGAATCCAGCATCATCACAGAAAGCCATAGGAGCACGGCAGACAGAGTCATTCAGAGCCAGCAAAGCTGATTTCAGGTCTCTTTTTCAGTTTCTTAATAAGGTTTCCTCCAGGTGAAAGATAACCAGTGTCCCAGCTTTGACAGCTGGTGCCCTAGAAACACAGAGGTAACCAAGCCAGAAACCACTCCCTTGCACTGTTTTAAACCACTGGATTGCTCTCATCTCCTAGAATGGTAATTTTTCTGCAAGCACTCCTACACTGAGGCCTAGAAAGGCAAAAATCAATTTTCAGTATGAGGGATAAGTGGTTGTAGGACTAATCTTTAGTGGTAGACTGCTAATGATGACACCTGTGTGCCTCTCATCATTCCTATTGCAGTCCACTTTCTCCTCAAAGAACAGGACAGGCTGGTGTTGACGTGATCTCCTCCACTTCAACTTTTGCAGATCCTTCAGGTATTTGATCTAGTATGGAAGAGTGAAAAAAAATCTTTTTTTATCCCAATAGACCCATAAATTCAGAAAGAAATACATAGAGAACACAAAACTTCACACACACTAATGTATTTCTTAAAACTATGTGACGCTTTATACCACATTTGCAAAAATTGTACAGTGATACAGGTTAGTTTATTAGCAATGCTGAATCCCTGATGAACACGTATCACCTTTTTATTCAGATTGCCTCTCTGACCACCTTAAATATTGTCTTTCCTTGATACTTCCAGCCTATCCTTACATCTGTACACAAGTCATTTTTTGGTCAGTAATGTATTATTTAGTTGCTTTTAATCTTTCTTCATAAGACAGTTCGAGGTCAGTTGCTCAGAGTAAGTGCAGAACATACTGAATGGTTTGAACTCCTGCTTCCATACTTTGTGCTGGGAGGACCTGCTTCCTGGGGTGCCCCATCCAGTATTTCATGTGCTTCTAAAGCAGAGCTGGATTATGCCAAGCTATTATAGGTAGAGTTGGGAGAAATATGGAAGCTTCTCCCATGTCAGGTCTTATGCTCTTGATTTGAAGCCCCTGATGAGAGGACCTACCAAGGTTATGCTCACAGGAAATTTTCCTCTAGTTTTTAAGAGGAAGAAGTGTGAATTTTGTGCAATGTAGACAGTCAAATCTGTTTGGGCTGAATCATCAGATTCCTGGCAATCATGCTGACCAGCTTTGTGTTCACTCTTTGCTCTTGTTAGTCTGACAGTTCATAAACATTCATCTTTTTTTTTTTTTTTTTCCCTGAGACCAGGGAAGGGAATGCTCTTTTTTTGTTGGTTTTGGGGTTTTTTTTGGTTTTTTTTTTTAAATTAAATTGCATTCCAGTCTTCATATACATCAGGCTCCTGACACAGTACAGTAGTATTATTAAAAAATAATGCAGTTTGTCCAAGATGAAGCACATACAATGAGAAAAAATTTAATGCATCAGACAATTCTGACAGATTATCAGTTCATAATGTACACTAAGTTCTTGCAATACGTAAAGAAAATTAGTGTCTTAGGAATGTATCTCTGAAGATACATCATCAATAGCTTGATTACTCAAATATTTTATAAAGAAACCATAATCATAGTGTTCTACAATCATTTACTGACAAATGAAGCAAACCCAAAGTTCAGTCTCTGGCAACAAACAAGGAAACATGTCCTGTCCCATCCATCCATCCATCCATCCATCCATCCATCCATCCATCCATCCATCCATCCATCCATCCATCCATCCATCCATTCCCTTCCCTACCCCACCCAGCTGACAAAAATCAAACTCCTGCAGCAGACAAGGTGAATTTAATCACCTTGCTTTCTGTCTTCTTTTTTTCTGTCTTCTTAGTTACAGGGATGTGGAAAACTTCTATGATATGAGTGCTTTGGGCAAAATATAACTGCTTCATATTTAAAAACACTTGAAGAAACATATAGGTAAGGAATTTGGGCTGGAAAAGTGCAAAATGTCATCGCTTTTAAAGGTTATAAAATAGAAACTACAGGAGGTGAGTTCACAAAAGAAATAATCTCAGTTGATCCCTTATGCAGACAGTGTACAGGGGGACTTTTAATCAGTTCAAAGGTGGCTCAGTATTTTTATATAAACAACTTGTTTTCATTTCCAGCTGGCTGAGTGCTCCTGCTGCTGGGCACTGAAGGAAGCTCAGCAAGGGCACAGATATTGAGAACTGTGGTAAGGTATCTTCAAATGATTTAATGTCTGTACTGTAAGAGAAGTTAATTTATCATATGAGAATGAATTCAGAAAAGAACTTCTTATTTCTGCTAATAAAATATCTTCTTGCTAGAAACCTAGTTTAGGTTTTTCATGCAGGCAGCAATTTTTATTAATCTCTACCATTTGACTGACACATATTTCAATTTTCAGATGATTTTTCTACAGTGCTGGAACAGTGTATTAGCTGAAAAATACACTCTGGAATGTGAGTGTAAAGTATGCATCCATTATGCAGCAGCATCAAGGCAGAATTAGACTGCACTTTGAGACAAGATATAGTATCTGTCGCTCCTGTGAATGAGCCTTGATTAAATTAAATTCCCTACAGGGACAAAGGTTCAAAAGTTCCTGGTTTAATAAAACATACGGCAGAAAATGTGGGAAATAGTCAAGTATGTGAAGTGTTAGCACTGCAAATGGATCTGCTTCCCAAGTATGTGTATTTTCTCTGTACACAGCTATTCCTTGTCAAAATAGTTTGTTCTTAAATAACTCAGTGTTTGCACTACTCATAGAATGTGTGTGAAATATCCCTCCATGGGCATAGGTACAGCTTTGTGTACACTTTGAACAATGAAACATACTGCAAACTAGAAACTCTTGGGTCTTTTATTTAATTAAAATATATTACAAAATATAAAACATATATATTATTCATTTTGCTATTCAGTTCAACGTGCTATAAATGTACCCACATTTTCAGCTTTTAGAGAGCCTTTCTATTCTCTCCTAAATCATTCATAGATAATGTCTGGAAAAAAAAGCTGAACTATTTGTAGCTTGGGAAGATGATGGAAGGCAATTATCAGAGTTCAGCCTACGGTTTTCGCATAAGCATTTAAGAGCGTTGAGCAAATATAAAACAGTCTGTCCTGGAATATATGGAAAACATGGAGGATGACCTACTGCTCAGAGACAGTACTGACAATTCTTGTGCTACAACAGTTGGATGCATAAACTGATGGAGATGACAGAGGTCTGGGGTTTTATCCATCTTACCTGAAACTGCAGCCAATTGTAATGCATGTTGTTGCACTTTTCCTGATTTTTCCCATAATAAGGATTCAAATTGTTTGGTAATGCCTTCTGGGAAAAACCTATTTGTCTTGATAAAAGAAATAACACTGCAAACTATTTACAGTTCTCACTGACTGCTTTTTGAACTTGTTCATACATCTGAATTTTGAGTAGAGTGGTTCAAGGGAAAAAAAAAAAAAGTTTATTTCTCATCCTTGCCAAGAGACAAAAAAATCCCAGCCAGAACAACAACTACCACCAAAAAAAGAAAAATAATAATAATAAAAAAAAATCCTTCACAGGCTTGTATTGCAAGATACCACCACCTAACACATCCACTGTGTGGATGACTTTATAGTCCTTTTTAAGGTACATTTTCACTATTCTTTTTCCTTTCAGTGAGTATAAGAGTGCAACTTCAAAGGGAAGGATAAAACCAGCAGATGCAGCTTCCACAGAAGAGCATAGCTGATTACCACATCCACTGTGAATACTTTCAGGACACTGTCAGCACTAACAGGTCTGAGTTGTCCTGGCCTTCCAGGTACATCTCAGGTTCATGTTGTCACCTCATCTCCAATCATGTCTTCAGCCTCGGCCCCTGTCCCACTTCTGCTGCCCCTGGATAGCCTTGGCTCATCCCCTCTCCTGTGTCTGGGGCTGCTGACTGATGCTGCAACAAGCCCCTGGCTCTGCTGACCGTGGCTGGTGAGGGCATTGCCTGTTCTGGAGTTACCCTTGGCCCCTGCTCACCCTGCCACCGGAGCAGCCCCACTGTCACTGTTCCCTGACAAACAGGACAAAAGTTTATTGAACTTGCAGCAAGATAAGTTTTGGACAACCATTTAGAAAACTTCCCAACCGTGACCTGTTTTCAAGGTCCCTTCCAGTCCTAATCTCCATGAACCTGTGAGGTGCTTGCAACTGCCAATAATCGAAATCAAATTCACTGGTTATAAAGCTAAGGGGTTTTTTTTCATTTTTCCTCCTGAGTGGCTCCATAGTATATTTGCATGGTTTTTCTAAATTACAGCTGACACCTCCTTTCCAAAATCCTGTGGAATTGCTGCTCTGTGACATACCTGTGACTTATCTTACAACATTTCAGTTAGATGTCAACCTTGGCACCCGTGGCAGTTCCACTAACCCAGCAGCGTCCCTTTAGCTTTCCTCACGCAGAACAACAAGTGGATCTGCAGACACTCTGCTTTTGAAGACAGTAAGTGCATCTTGAGACTCTTACATCTGCCACTAAGGTATATTCTGACCATCTTCAGAAAAAAATACTAGATAAGCCCATATGGGATTCTTAAAATATCTGTAACGTTCCAGAGTAACAGATTTTGCTATTTTGCAAAATACCACTGCAAGCTTTCCTGTACAATACATTTTGTATGAGGCATGAATAAATTCTCCTGATACTGAGATGCCCAGCTGGGGTGTCTCAGGCCAAGGCTTCTGTGACACAGCACCATGGCATCAACATGACGGCTGCCTCCGGACAAAGATGTTAAATTAAAATAATCATGAGCACAAACTGGCAAATAAATGAGTTAGCTTTGTATTTGCAATGGAAATCAACCAGGCTACACGAGAGCTTTCACTTTGATGTTCTCACAGATTTGTATAATAGCTGTTTTGATGTTTGCCTGAGACGTGCCTCCAGATTCTTCCAGTCATGTATCAGGAAGGAGAATACAAAGTGTAACAGCTGACTCTTTCTCTCTCCTCCTTCACTTGACTATTAAGTCTTTCATCATGTATTAACACAAGGAAAGTGACCCAAAAGATATATTACTTCCATTAAAGAAGTCATGTACAGGCAATATGATGGAGTGGGAGATAAGCACTACGGGTATGGTCAGAGGAACGATTCTGGCTACAGCCAAGCTGAATTGGTATTTTATTGACACCACCCTCCCACACACACCCCCTCACCTCCCCAGAGGTGCTTGTTCTCACCTTCAGCTGCTGCCTCGGCCAGAGATCCCTGCCCTTGGGTTTGGGTTTCTTTTGTTAGTTTCATTTTGAATAGGCTGAGGTAGGCAGGCTCTAAATCAGTTCTGAGAAACGACCCAACTGAAAAACCCTCCTCATAGGAAAATTATTGTTTCAAGCTGGCTTACACAAGGCAAACACTTAAATGATAGTGCTGAGAGACCTTGTGGTGTGGGTGGAGGAGGAGGTCTGGGAGATAAAACATTGCCCTGAATCTGCTGCCTGCAGCACAGCTCATGTCACCACTCCATATGGTAAAAAGCAGTAGCTAAAATACAGAAATGAGAAAGAGATAACATTTATGGCACACTCATTAGGTGTCTTGTTCTCAAATGACTGAAAGGACTGATTAAATCAGTTCTAGGGCACCATAAAAACAAGTCAGCTTTACTAGTGGGTCAGCTCTATCAGTGTGAGGTTTTTCTGCAACGAAGAAGTTGAATCCCATCGTTGCTAAATGAAGATTTTTATGAAGCTGGTTGAGATTATGTTTATATCTCCCAGTTCAGCCTCTCTGCTGTGTAGTGAAATGCTTTTATACTTGTCAAGAAAAATCCTTCTCATTTAAAAAAAAAAATCTGTAAAGCACTAACCCATCTGTAATTATTAGAGTTCTATGCTCTTCATCCTCCTGCATGCTTTCCATTTCTTGTTTGATGGGGTTTTCTGTAACATTCATAAATAATTGAAACTGTTGATGATTTTTCTTGAAGTATGACATCTATCAAAGACCTTAAGAGAATGGCAAAGATAAAATAGCATGGCATAGTTTCTTTTCCAGAGGAGAAATAACAAATTCCAATTCCTGAAGATGCATGCCCACTAGGACAGATTTTTCTTTATTATTACCTCCCTCTTTTGTCTGTCTTCCTTTCTGTAGATTTTGGGGTTTAGATTTTTTTCAACAGTACTCAGTCTTGATCATTCCTGCTTATAAGCAAGGCAACACTTGGATCCTCCAACACATTTTTTGTTTTGGCATTTGTAGAAATATGAAGTAACTTTTTCTCAGGAAGAATTTCTTCTTGAAAAGGGTTCTTAAACATTGGAACTGATTGGATTCCTAAACATTGGGACTCCACAGTGGTGGAATCACCATCCCTGGCAGTGTTCAAGAAATGACTGGATGTGACACTCTGGGCTACATAAAAGTGGGCCTGATCGTTTTCCCAAGGTGGACACTTTCTTCCCACTGGCCTGGTACACACAGGTCCGTAGGCTCACTTTGCACTGCATTATGTGAATATCACCTGATACTGCCCACTAGCTTGGTACGAGGGTTTTTTCGGAACAATGTATAAATATTTCTAGCTTGGCCTTTGAAGACAGTTTAGGTCCTAAGCTGTGTTGCTTCTTTCCTTCACTACGACTGTATTGAACTAGATCCTTTTTTGTGACTGTCCCTATGTCTGAAAATGAGGAGCTCACCTGTGTTAGTCCCAACAAGAGTTACACTGGCTGGCAAGTTTCATCACACAATTCCAAGTGCTGCCCACTAAGGAAAGAGGACAAGAGCTATAAGTTTCACACACTCATCAAGCTCACTGTAGTCTTAGATTAGCTGTGAAAATTTAATCTGGCCAGCAAAACAATATGCAATTTGAGTAAATCACCAGCTTGGTTGGAAAAGGAAATGCTCATAAAACGGTCCCTTGCAAGGTGTTCATCTCAGACCTACACCTGGGTTTAACCTTCAAGAAAAGGCATTGAATGAGGGTAGCCTCTGGTAGTTGCCACCACCTCAGGGAAGAAAAGGATTAAGAAGATTCTGAAGAAGGTTGGGCATGCCTGCAAGCTGTCTGTAGTACTGTAAGTCAGGGATAAAAACCTGAATTCAGGTGGA
>JAWWLV010000001.1:11555869-11589814 GCA_035041135.1 Platyrinchus mystaceus
TTCTGAAGAAGGTTGGGCATGCCTGCAAGCTGTCTGTAGTACTGTAAGTCAGGGATAAAAACCTGAATTCAGGTGGAGGAGAAGACTGGACATGCCTGCAAGCTGTCTGTAATATTGTAAGTCAGGGATAAAAACCTGAATTCAGGTGGAAAGCAGTATTTGTAGGTCAATGTCAGAAAAAGGACCCAGACTTTGTATGCCAAGGCTCTGGGTAAAGTTTTAGAAGAAAGGGCCCTCTTCTGGAGCTAGACAGGTCTAGCATTATGAAAGGCAATCTCTTTTTTTTCCTGTCAGAAAGTGCTACATTGACAGAATAATTGTCCCATGATCAGGCAGACAGCCTTACTCCACTGTCCTAAGAATGAGAGATTACTCAGGAGGCATGTAGGGTTTTCATTTGGTTGGTTTGTTTTGTTTCCTCTGCACCAATGGTGAGATCACTGTTGAATGCTGTGTCCAATTCTGACATTAGTGCCTCAGAAAAGGTGCTGAAAAATCTGGAATGGCCTCAGAGGAGAGCCTTGAGAATGACAGTGGATCTGGAAATGTCCAAGAAAGAAGAAAAAACTGTATGCACCTGTAAGCATATGCTGAGCCTGCACAGAGAAAACTTTGCTCTATCTTGCATACAGATAATTGAAACCAAAGGTATGTTTTGCTTGTCCTTACAGGAAAAAAAAGCAACTTACTCAACATTTCCCATACCAAGAAAAAAATCAGTCTTTTCCAGTCCCTGATGTTACCTCAAATGGCAAATGTGGTTTTATGAAGAAATAACTGGGGTGAGACCCAGAGGATCAAAGGCCAGGGCTACACAGTGCAAATGAGAGGCTCAGGGCACCTCATGCGGGTCACTGACCAGGTACGGCAGGACATCCCGGGCCTGCCCGTGTGCTGCAGCAATCCTGAACAAGGGACAACTGTTCCTACACGTGGTGTAGGAACACACCTGGCCACCAGTGTAGTGGGTGACTGCGCCAGCCACGAGAAAGGGGTTCAGCTCTGTCTTTGTTGTCTTGTTCCTCCCCCTTCTTTGCCCAGCTACTGCCAGGGCCTATCCCCAGCTGGTGAGTCAGGGAAAAGTGGTGGCACCATGGAGGGCTGTTTGTCACAGCAGCCCCATGTCGGGGTGGCAGGGCATGGGCTGGACCATGGCCCTCTTCTCCCCTTCTCACTTAGGCTGCTGTCATCCTGATAAGCTGATCAATGGTCGTTTTCACCCTTACGACCTGCAAGGCTGGCTGTAAATCTGCAAATCTTATCTGACTTACGAAAAAGACTTAAATCTGCAGAAGGGAAGTATTTTCTTCGCCCCTGGAACAGGTGGATTGACTTAATTGGAATTAACCACAAGCAGACCTGCCTCTCGAGAGCCTCAATGATTTCCTGAAAAACACTGCAGTGGGTGACGGGAGGGTGAATGCTTCCCAAAAATGCCCAACCGCGCCCTCGGTGGAATCACCAGCGACCTCCCCCTCCGCAGGTGCGAGCCCCAAACTGCGCTGGCCCGGGAGCGCAAAGGTGCCAACGCAACCAGCCACAGAACGCAGCTGTCTCCCTGCTCCGCCGCTCACGGCATCACGAGCCTGCCCTGGATTTTCCCTCAGTGTGCCTTCCCAAGGCCGGCGGAGGTTCCACCACGAGGTGGCGGCGCGGGCCGGGGCCGCCCTTCCCCTCCCGGGGCTGGGGCCGTATCCGTATCCGTATCCGTATCCATGTCCGTGCCCGCCCTCAGCGCGGGGCTGGAGCTGTATCCTTATCCATGTCCGTGCCTGCCCTCAGCTCGGCCCCGCGCGTGGGAGGGCACACGGGGCACGGCGTGCCGCGAGCCCCGCGGGGAGATGCTGAGCGGGACGCGCCCTGTCGGCTCCGTAGCCGAGCGGGGCGTGCATTTCAAACCACAGAATCACAGAATAATCCGGGTTGGAAGGGACCTCTGGAGGTCATCCTGTCCGACCCGGGGCCACCCGGGGCAGGTGACACAGGAATCGTCCAGGTGGGCTTGGAACGTCTTCAGAGAGGGAGAATCTACAACCCCCTTGGGAAGCCTGTTTCAGTGCTCTGCCACCCTCAGTGTAAAGAAGTTCTTCCTCGTGTTGAGGAAGAGCTACTTGTGTTTTAGTTTATGGACTTTACTCCTTGTCCTGTCCCTCAGGATATTCTGTGATTCTGTGATACCGCTGAGGGTGAGGCATCCCTCTGGCTGGGCACCCCTGCAGCCCTGCCTAGGAAAAGCAGAGTTACCAGTATGAGGTTGTTCATGGAATCATTCAGGTTGGAAAAGAGCTCCAAGATCATGAAGTCTAACCTTCAACTGAATACCACCATGCCCACTAAACCATAAAACCATTTGTATCACTGGGGAAAGGCTGGGATCAGGGACACTTTCATACTCTGCGGAAAGAGAAGCAGGCTTCTGACCTGCTGGTGAAGGGATTTGGATGGAAACTTGACTGTAAGAAATAACAAGGAAAATGGATCTTCTGGCATCTCTGTAGTGAGAGATGATGGAGCACTGTTCCGGACAGATCATTATCTATTTTTTTTTTATGTATCTAAGCTATAGAAATAAAAGCCACAAAAATGCAGATGACTCTTGTTGTTCCAAGTTAAGCTTTAGTCAGATGGTTACTGACCTATAATTACTTTTTTTAAACCATTCAAAGGATTGAAGATGTCAGATTTGTGAGGCAGTAATACTCTTACACTATGGTGCCATTAGAATACTGCCTCGGGGAGATGCAAGTGTAGAGAGCTAGCTTGAGTAAATTCCTCATGTTAGTGATTTAGCTGGATTAGTTCCTTTAAACAAATCTCCTCAGGCTTAAGTTTTAAACTGAGATACTGAGCAGTTCCCCTGAAGTTGTGAAAACTGAAATTTTGGTATGGAAATTTGTTGAATCATGACTAGCTTATATATTCGACCTCTTTTGGGCATTTGTTCTTTGGAATGTAGGTGGAAAACACCTATACCTGTTTTACCTTTGGGTTTTCCCAGTGTGCCTGTAACCACAGCATGACTGGTCAGCCTGCCAAAATGCATGAAGAAAATAGTGAAGCTGCTGCCATGAGACACAGTCCTCCTTCAGTGTGACCTTAGACATCTGTTGGCTTTAGCAAAGTTCTGTTCAATACAAATGAAGGGCTGAAAGGGACAGAGATTGTAATAATCTATTTTAAAGCTGTTATTGATTTTAAGAAAAGCAAGGTCTCTAAAAATGAAGGCAAGCCATGGTGCTTGTCTCAAGGATTTTATTACTCAAGCTGAGATAGCAACAAAGCACTTTGAAGGTTAATTATGGACCATATGATGGCAGCAACAGGTGAGATGTGGTAATCGTGTCATCACCATAGATGCTTTACAGACTTACATTTTCTAAGGTCTAGATTTAAAAGGTGAAAGGAAATAATGCAAAAGCTATAAAGTGGTGAGAGAGAAAGCATGAAGAAAAATTCACCTAGTGAGCAGTTAAAAGTGACTCGAGTCAGTGAAATACCATTCTGCTTGTATAGCATGGGACATTTCATAATATAAAGGAATTCGGGTGTCAGAACCAGATTACAGAAAACAGATTATACAACTACATTCATACTTTCTGTTAAATAGAATATACTCTGATTTGTAGTGATCATTAAAATTGTCATACGATTTTGAGGGCTTATATATGATTCTAGCCTTTTATTGCTGACCACAAATGTGAGTCTGTAAGATAATTTTGAAGTCAGTTCCCTATGATAACAAAGAAGCGGAAAAGTCATGTCAGATGTTAGGTGGAGCCTGACTAATTAAGAAAGTGCTTTCAAGCTCTGCTAGAAGATCAGAGATTGTTCTTGATTTGCATCTTAATAAGAAACCTTTGCTGGTGTAAAGAGTCCCTTTGGTTGTTCAAATATGGCATGAATATTGCAGCCTTTTACAGGTAAGGACATGTTAATATGAAAGCGGCTCAGAGAGGAAAAAGTCGTTACAGTTTTCTATTTCTTAGTGTTTCCAGTTCATACAGTCTCTGCAAATCAAATCAAGGGACTTCAGCATTCTTATTAGATTTACTGGTTAGAGGCTGAGGAACATTATTAAGTGCTTGCATTTGCTACTTGAAATATGGCAAGAAGCAAAGATGTGTAAGACACAAGTGAAGAGGGATTTTAAGCCTGATGCTTTCAAGCTCACGTCTTTAGAGACTATTACATGTCATTCCTAGTCCCTCTTTGTGTTCTTGTTGTCACCTGCAGAAGAGGAGACAGATACAGCACAGGCAGAGGGGAATAAATAATAAAAAGGGTGAAACTCAAATGTGGGAGCAGGGAGAGTAATAATGCGAATTTATATAATGCTCTTTATCCTGAGTACTTCTTAAGGCTGAACTTAACAGTAACTCTAAACTAGCAGCTGTTTCCCTCCCTAGCTTAAAAATCACTAAACTGTAGCACTATTAGTTGACAGGTTGTGGCATGAACCCCACAATCTGTCACTGAGGCCCTATGCATGCGTTACGTACTGCGGGTAATGTTACTAAGAGGTTACTCATACCCTTCTCTCACATGATGTAATTAATACAGAGTGACTCCAAAATTTAACAGCGGCCAGCGCGTAGTAATTGTGGAATTATCCCAAATCTCAAAGAATGGATGGTGTTAATAGCCTGGTTATGTAGCAGCAGGGGTTTAAACATAGGTTATGATGTATATAACTTTATTCCTTAAGGGGCAACTAATTTGACAGCGTGCACCTTGTGGGGGAAGCTGGCTTCCTGGAAGGGCTGTGGGGCTGGCCAGCTCTTATTTCAGGGAGCACGAGTCCTGTTGGATGCTGCAAGTATTCATGTCTGATCTGTAGTACTCTGAAAGCACTTCCAGGCCTCCTGCTTCACCAGGATATCTCCTGCTCTTGCTTTTTTTAGGGTTTAGTGTTTTAGGAAAGATTTCTACCTTGTTGATACCACTACTGCATCTGTAGCCTGTAGCAAGATTTGTATCAGATGTCCCAGGCTCGCTCCTTAGAAATCTCACACATCAGAAGTTTACGTTTCAGAGAAATGGCACTTGCAAAAATCATCTCCAAAAGCATCAGTGACCTTACGTGAGTTATGTTAAATGACCTGTATTAGAGCAGAAAAACAGCCATCAGTAGGTGTGTGCTCAGTTTTAGCTGCACAAGATAAACTGCAATCATACTGGTATACAGAAGGAATCAGAGAAGACTATTCATAGGAAGTTTTGTGTTTCTTAAAATTTTCTTTTCCAGTTATTGATGATGTTTGTTTTGGAAGGTTGTAAATTTTTCTAACATAATTTGTGTTCAATAGCACTGCTTCAATTCTCTCACTGCCAGAGGTTCTTAAAGCACAGTTGTGCTTAATGCTACAGAAGCACAACTATGTGACAACTACACATTCAGAGAAAGTTCAGATTTATGTGGACTGGACAGCTGGAAAAAATTTTAGATACTCCCTGATTTGCAAATGGTTCTGGGTTCTCCTAGAGTTTTTTTTGTTTTAAATAATCTGATAACTGCACAACAAACTAAATTATTATAACACCAGGAATCAATCAGAAATAATTGTAACATATAAGGAGACTGTATATATGCAAATATCATACAAGACATTTCATAACAATCCCTTCAAAAATGTAATTTGCAACTTGAAAGACTGAATAATCTGATTTTCTTAGAAGTGTATTTCAAATGCTTCTTGATTTGGAGCAACTGATACCTCCTAATTTGAGAGACCTTTTCAAGTGTGGACTAATCCCCATTTCCTTTTTAAAAAGAGAGAGAGAGAATGTGTAGGAGTTGTCGCTGTGAAGATGCATTATCATCTCAAAAGCTAACTTTAAAAATTATTTAGAAATAATAAACTGGAGTTATCAATACTTGAACTAGCTTTAATTTAGCCATTGAAGTACCAGAAGTGGCAATACAAGAGTTTGATAGGAGTAATTGGCTCTCAGCAGGTAGGCTGGCTAGCATTCCATTCCTTGCTGCCACCAGGGCCTTCTAATATAAACTTCTCATAGTTGGCCAGACAGCTTAAAATTACCTTGGCTAACTCTACAGGGCTGCACTAGCTATGTTGTCTTTGTGTGATAACTGCTGTGAGTTCCTGTCCTAAAATGGTTTCTGAATCCAATTTTTTCCTTTCTCCCTCATTCCAAAGTAATAGTAATACATGCTCATTCATAGAACAAGACATATTTTTCTTTTAGGAGCAGTAGAATTTAATTTCTGTAGTTGAAGCCTGTCTTGTGTAAAAGTTCAATTCCCATAAGTAAAAGCCCCACCTTCCTTTCAGCTGACTGGAAAAGAGATTCAGATGTTTCATCCTTGAGATCACCACTTTGAGCCTCAACATTGGAGATATCTAAAAACAGCAGAAGGATTTCTTACTGTACCAGATGAAGCAGATTGAGTTAAGTATGGTGCCAAGGTAGGTAACCTGTTTTAAGACATTTCTTTTATGTCAAATGACCCCTAACATCATACTTAAGTAACAATCATTCCTCAATTGCTGCCATTAAGAGTGTTTACCATACTGCTGGTATGCAGTGGTTTCTATTCCCTATGCTCAGACAATAGGTCCAAAGACAGACATTCACATGAAAAATGTTCAGATTTTTATTGCTGTGCTGTCTGTGCTGAATAGTTCTCTAGTTTCTGCTTTACATCAACGACATCATCAAAACTGATGACAAAGAAGGGGGAATAATAACAGTTTATTCAAAATTATTCCTGCAATAGCTGAAATCTGTAGATTTGTCACATAATATGTATTTAAACATTTGGCTCAAGGAAAGTTAACATTTTGAGCAATGGTAGGTAAGGAAGGGCAGGCCACAGCTGTGGCTGAGAAGTAAGTGGACCCATCTTTACTGTGCCATTCAGGTAGTATGGTACCTATCCTATTCCCTCACAGCTTGTCCCTGCTGTTTTTAAGTTCATCAAACGTCATTTTCCTTTTCTGTTCTGCAGGAGTGCGGAAAAAATCTGTATATATGTATATTGTATGTGTGCCTGGAACAGCTTAGTAGAAAGCTTATTCAAAGAACTGAGATTTCAGTGAGAAATGTCTACTGTCTTTTGTATGGGATGAGATTTACAGGCATCTAGTTTTGCAGAAAAGGCTTCCAAAGTATGAATCCAGTTCTTGAAAAGGTTCTTTCCTGTCATGATCCTTCCTGTAAGAAGGATGCCATAATATATTTGTAGCTTTCTCTGAATTCGGGAAAAAGTTTACAGATACAGAATTGCAGTTATTTATAAAGACCTGAAATAATGTTGCATGGATTTGGGAAGGGATGAGTAGATCTCAAACAGTTTTGTATATACCATCATTACTTTTGGTTTAAGCAAGGTGGAAATAAGGAGTTGTGTAAGCCTTAATTATACTTATTAATTTAATTTCTTAAAGTAAGTAAATAACAAAATTGAATTACAGTTTTAGAAATTCCTGTGGAAGTTTGAAATGTTTGGCGTAGTCTCTGCAATGTTTTTTCTATAGGTGAAGTAGTGGAGAAATTTCTTCTAAAACATAAGATTTACTGGGAAATTCGTATTATATTCCTTCAGCATGTTCATTGAATTGCATAGGTCTGTATTCCGTTTGGTGAAGGTGTTAGTTTAGGTCTCGGACCTGCTCCCCAGTCTTTCACGTGGAAAGTGCTGCCTGCACTAACTATAAACCTGTGATCTACAAACCCAGTTGTGATCCTGGCAAGCAACATCCATCAGCACATCTCCTTGGAAATACTCTCCTAAGCCTCTTCCTAGGGCTGTATGCCAGGTGGGCTCTAGCAGGAGCCACACTTGGTGTCCCTCCAAAAACTTGAGGTGTAGATGTGTATGGGATCACTGCTGTGTAACCAACAGTGGTGAAGAGGAGATTCTCCCAGAGGGGCTACCTGATGTTGTTTAACAACCTGGATAATAATATCTTGCTGCCTGTGGGTTTTCTGAACTCAGAGCTGGGAATCTGGATTTCTAGGTTGTTAATAATTATGCTAATTATACAAAGAAGATACTTAATGGCTAGAATCATAGGTTTCAGAGGGTTTTGATTTTTTCTCTTTTTTTTCCATAAATTCTTAATGGCTATGGTGTTATGTTGCTGAAAGAGCTCATAGTATTTGGGCCATAAATTACTGTCTATTCACTGCTCTGAAGAGGAACCTGAACTACAGGCTTGGGGCAGAGTGACTGAAAAGCTGTCCAGTCCTCTGCCAACACCACCAGCATCATCAGGGATCTGGGCTTGTTCTCAGAGCAGAGTTCTAGCAATGTCACCTGAGAATTTAACGTAGTCTTTCAAATCCTTGCAAGGACCTGAGCGCAACGCAAATGTCTCCACAGGTGCCACGAGACTGGGAAAGGTGCTGGGACAAGGGGTCTGCTTGGGAAATCCCTCTGCCACTAAATCAGAACAATCCCAGAAAGCCTAAGTGCTGCTGTTTACCTTTGGGAACTGTGAAAACTCACCAGTGTGGAAGCAGAATGTCCCCCTTTAGGTGACATGCTCCAGCTTTTTCAAAGGGGAGTTTTCAATCAAGCTGGAGGCATTTCTCTTTCAAACTGTACCTTGGGTCCAGTTCCATTTTCAAAGGCCTCGGACTGTGCTCCGCGTTAGAGATGTGTGCCCGCTGGTTGGGGTGAACCTGTGCCCCTGTGTTTTGGTAGAAAGCTTCTCATGATGCCCAGTCACTGATTTGCTCTCTCAGTATTTTACAGCTCCCACAGGTTCTCTGCCACAGACAAGGGGAGAAATAATGGAAGCAGTACAGTCCAGGCCCTCGCAGAATGATTGATTGGTGTCAAATCATCTTCTCTGCTTCTCGCAGGGCTAAGCAGACCACAAACAGGCCTTTTTCCCAAGCAGAATATCGCTTTTCAGCATCTTTAAAGCTGTGAGAAAGAAACCCAGTGGGGCAGGTGGGACCCTCAGGCCCTCGCTGCCACATATGTATGGACAGACTGTGGATTGCAAATCCCCATTCAATTTGGAGTGGATCTCTGGGATGTATTGGTCCCAAAGTTTGATATACACTAGCTTCAAAGATTAGTAGTTTTAGAGCTTCTTCATGCATGGGGGTCTATTCCCAAGATGCTCTTTTTTTGTGTTAGCTTGTACAGGGGGTGAGCAATAACGGAGAAGTCTGGAACACGTTTTCTCCAAAAGACCAATAAACCCAAAGCATGCTGGAGCTCCCTTTTACTCCCTTTCACTTGCTCTGGGGTGGTTAAGGTTTCAGAGGGATTACACACTGCTCCTCCTTTCCACCACAGATCTAGGAATTTAACCTTGGAGGAGGCAAATTGTACCTTTTCTGTGGGAATTTGAAGTCCCAGACTTTCTAAGTAAGTGAGTGATCACATTTTTCTGAGTCTGGCTCACTGTTGTGACATCAGAGCCACCAATCAATATATCATCAATGTACCTTAGTCCCCTCTTCAGGAGTAATCCGAGCCAACTCCTGGGCAAGTGCATGATGGGCCAGGGTAGGAGAGTGTCTGTATCCTTGAGGGAGATGAGTAAAAGTACATTGATTACCCTCCCAGGTGAAAGCAATTCTACAATTCCTGGAGCAATTCCCCCAGGTGCCCCTGAAGGGAGCGGGTAGGGTTTTCACACTTGTTATTTTAGAAGGAGGCAGACTTGGAGCAGTTTGCAACAGACAGACAGACAGAGATGGGAGACCAAACACCCATTCTCTCCCTGTGGCATCTGTCCAGGCCTGCCCCTTTCATAGATTCAGCCCCAGGATCTTAGCTGGTAGTGGTCCCACAATCATGACAGCTTCTGTGGCTGTCTCATCTCCAAGTAACCAGCATTTCACCCGAGCTGTGTACTGGGGTTGGGATTTGCCAAAAGCATCAGTTACCCATATCCTTTTTTTGTCTGGCTTAATGCCACAATGAGCAGCAGGTTTAGTTTGGAGTGCTGAGACCTGTGCACCAGTATCTACCAGGCATGTAACTAAAGGTTTAAAAGGGCCTAGGGGAAAAGTGATTACCTTATCTCCCTGGCTGTTTTCTGTGAGCCTTTTCATGTAAACCCACTGACTGCTCCCCAGCTCACTTGCTGAGAGTCCCATTTCCTGACTTGGGAATGGTTAAACTCGTTTCTGGAAAGGCTGAGGGGACCACAGTGTTGGACTCCTGAGGGGGGTTGCCCTTAGGAGGTGATTCATGCTCTTTAATCTTATCCCAGTGCTTTATCAAGCTTTCCAAATTAGTGGTGGGTAATTTGTCCATCACTTCTGGAGGAATTCCTTTCACAATACCCTCCACCCACAAACTGTACCTTGTTCACACACTAGGTGTCACGTTTTGTTGACGATTACCTGGCAGGGGAGGTTTTCAGATCTCTCCTACCCTTCTGATGACTGTTTTTTGCTTAAAACCACTTGTATCAGAGACCCTCAAC
This sequence comes from Platyrinchus mystaceus, assembly GCA_035041135.1. NCBI lineage: Eukaryota > Metazoa > Chordata > Aves > Passeriformes > Tyrannidae > Platyrinchus > Platyrinchus mystaceus. The sequence continues at coordinate 11,566,288 of JAWWLV010000001.1, forward strand.
TGTTGACCGGTAGTTACTAATTCCTGGGCTACCTCCAACCAGGTTATTCCTGGTGAGGCACCCCTTCTTCCGGGCTTGGGGGTTGCCATTATGCACTCTTGTAATTGTTCAGCATGAACCTTTAGTGCATCAGGCAGGCCTAGGATCAAGACAGGAAATCTCTGTGGATCCACCTCACGTTCCATAGGGGAATGCCATTGCGAGCCCAGTAACTTTGTATGGATTAATTTGAGGTATGTGGTCTTTTGTACACTTTCTACAACATGGCCAATTGTGGGGGTTTTACTTGTGTGAGGATCCCCCCTTTCTATAGGGTCTGACCCACCTGCCCAGTAGGCAGCTCTCTGGGTCAGGGACCATGGTGCTCTGTTATCATTCGTGGTCAGGAAGACCCCTGGGCCCCAAAATTCTCAGGCCTCATCTTTACTCAACAAAATTCAATCTCCCCCGGTAAGGCACACGCTTCACACATATTCAGTCTCTGATTCATTGGCCTTATGGCTGTATTTTTTCTGAAGTTCAGCCAGGGCTTCTCCTGTGCACAGGGTATCCTGTGTGGTAGTTTGCCGAGCTGCCCCTTGGCCAGTGGTTTCAATGAGGGGACACATATGTATCACTTTGTCCTACGGATAACTCTGCTTAATCTCTTCCTTTTCATTATCCAGAGGTATTTTCTTTAGTGCCACCATTCCCCCTGTATCTTTATCCCTGGCTTTGTAAACTTAGCCATAAGTGCCTTCACCAATAATACCAATGATACCAAATTTATCCACACAGCTCTTTCCCCAGTCTATTTCTTTTTCGTTTGTTTCACCATGCAGTGGTCCACACATTTTTGGTCTTCTCTTGCTGTGTAACTGAACTGCTGGTTTCTTTTATTCAGGACTTTTGGGTACCTCAGCTCCTCCAGGCAGCTTGGGTGGAAGTGGCAAGTCTGTGGGCAGATGGGGAAGTTTCTTCTCTGTTTCAACTGACTTTGCTGAAATATTCTCTTGCAAACTTTCTTCAGAGTTGTACAGCCGAGCAAGCCCAAAATCCATGAGCTTTATCTGCCCTCTATTATTTAGAAGAATATTTGAACATTTGATACTTCTGTGCAAAAATTCTTCTTGTGGCAATAGGCCAAGCCCTCCATCAGCTGTCTTACACAAGATTTATTATGATTTTCATTAAAATGAACCAAACCAGACTCCAGCAGTCCCATCAAGTCATGGTCCATATATTCAAATACCAGGTAAAATACACCTTTGTCCTTCTTGAAGTCTTCCTTATTTGTCACTATTTCCTTCATGTTGATAATTCTTTGGTGATTAAATTGTCAAAGAATCTTAATCTCTTGAATAGCAGTAAGTGGAAACCCTTCCTTTTGACTCAGTCATTAACCCCGCTCAGGTTAATATCTTTCTCCCCCTTAACCCTCTGAGGGTTGGCTTGACTCTCTCCTGGAAAAACCTTTCAACAGGCCCAGGTATCAAAGAACTTTTCAACACATCCAGGCTACAGCAGAAAACCTTTCAACATGTCTGATGTGCCTGGGTCACACCGAGAGGAGAAAAATTATCACTATAATTTTATAATAAGGGGACATTTGACTCGCCCTCAGTATCAGTTTTGTACTACACTTATTACTCCACCATATCCAAAGGATCCTTGTCTGTGATGCCAAAAATGTAGTGACCTGCACCAGGAAAAGGCGGCGGAAACCCAGGTTGTTATTAATAAATCCCTTGGGGTGGATAAAGTGAATAATTGGTGTTTGAAAACATATATATGTAGGGTTTATTTTAGAACAATTTTGTTTCAAAGGTAAGCAGGTATGTTGCTATTTTGAGTGTTATCATCTATATCTATCATTTATAGCAATATGGCATAAAGATAAACTTTAAGGAAAATGCATAAGGAAGAGAAAGGGAAAGACAGGATAAGGGTGGAAAAATGCATATAGTCACCACCCACTGGATCCAGCAATGGAACTTGGTAGTCGTAGAAGTGATAGTCTTGATCTGCTGGGAGTGGAGGACGGAAGCCCACACACTCAAAGAAATTATGAGTTATTATATACTTCTAGCTCAGGTAGGAACACCTTGTACCTCCCCCGGAAGGGGAGTTTTACCATGGGATAATGTCACAGGCCATGCCACGAGCCTCCAACATCTCTGAAGACAGTTGCAGCTTCCTATTGTGCTTCAGTCATGGTCCAACACTTGAGATGTGCAGAGTTCATGTGAAGCGCATGGTAAAAGGGTTTTTCCCACCTTTCGAGACTTGCCTCTTCTTAGCCTCTTCCCTTCCTCAGGCAGGCATCTGCACCCAGGATAGCCGGAAAATGGCACCTACTTATCTGATCCTTTAGCAGTATTGGTGGCGAGGGTGGGCTTTGCTGGGTGAGCAGCTACTTCTTTTCAGTTTGCAAAAGTCTTTTGGTGGTCTTTTGGACTGGGAGACATGGATTGGGATTCCAGGTTTTTAACAGTAACCTCTTGTCTTTAGCAAAGTTTCCCGTGCCGTGTCCTGGTGCCTCTGTAAGGAACGTGGCCCCATCAAGACCCTGTGCAGGACCATCCAGTTCCTCTGTGAGAACTTGTGCAGCACCAGCACTGCCCAGTGTGGTAGGTATCCTAACCATGGGGATTGCACCTCAAATCTGCCCCCTCCCTCCAAATGCAGGAGATGCTGCAGCATGGCCTCACTTTGGAGGGGTTCCCAGGCAGCGTTGGCCACCTTCATGGCATCAGTCCAGCCTGGCAGCTCCTGGCCAGTCCCAGGGATAAACCTGGGTGTCTTCCCTAGAGGAACTTCATCCCTGTGACGCCTTTAAACCAGCCCAAACACCAGTGCAGATGGCTCAGGTGAGACCTGGGAGGCCTTGGACTGTGCTCCACCTTAGAAACGTGTGCCTGCTGCTTGGGGTGAACCTGTGACCCTGTGTTTTGGCAGAAAGCTTCTTGTGATGCCAAGTCACTGATCTGCTTTCTTGGTGTTTTACAGCTCCCACAGGTTCTTTGGCACAGGCACAGGGAGAAATACTGGAAGCGACGCAGTCTGGACAACTTAAAAGCAGCACGGTGTTGTACCTCAAACCCAAGGACACTTGGCTGGGATACCATGGATCCATAATGTTTGCAGTTTCTCAGAAGCAGGCCAGCATCAAGGATGCTCTCAGCAGCCAGGAAGGTTCCACAGCAGACTCTCAGCATCTCTCCAGCCAGGAAAGCAAAACCAGTGATGAGCTGCTGGTGATGCTGCACAATATTTGGAACATGGCTGGACCAGACACATGGAGAGGAAACTCCATTTTCTAGCAGAGCAACTGACAGTTGAGCTCAAGAACAAGCAGCCTGATGCTCAAAGCACCCTGTCTATGGAAAATGTTTTTCCACACCAGCCACCGCCTGCCAGATACAATGTGCAGAAGTTCCCAGCAGTGGAAGAAAAGACAACCACAGGCTGGGAGCAAACCCATCTTGACTCAGGGTTGAACTGGACAATATTAAGCCACTGGCAAGCAGCTGGTGGATTAAACCCCACAGACAACAGTGCTGCCTTCAGACCTTACAGTGCAAAGGAAGCAGCAGCTTGAAGAAAGAGCTATATTCAAATGTACCAGCACAGGCAGAGGGACACCAGGTATCAGCTTCCAAACAATCCCCTTTTCTATGAGGGATTTGGCAATGCAAGGGCGGAGGAAGAGCCCACACCAAGAGAAACCGAAGGTCCAAACAGAAACCAGGAGAATCTCTTGGACCTGTGGCTCAAGAGCCACCCTGCTGGCAGCACCATTGGAGAGGACAGTGCTGAAGAAGAGCATTCCTCTCTACGAGGATCCTGGGAGCAACAAGAGGACAGGTCCAGGCTTCCCAACAAAGCAGGTGGCTCTCACAGCCCAGGCCATGCTCCAGTTCCAGCAGAGCTCATGGAGACCAGGGTTGAGCATCACCTGTGCTCACTGGTGCTGGATGAGGCCCTGCGGACATTCATCGCCCACGTGACAGGAGCCCTGAGCACGGACTGTGGCCGGCCCGACCTGCAGCTGCCCTGTGCAAGGATGGTCTCCAAGACTGGGCTGCTTGCAAAGAGGCTTAACAAGAGGCAAGACAGCCAGGGAGCCTCTGCTCTTACAGACCAGTGTCTGCAGCAAGGGAACCTTTCCAATGGCCCGGCCAGAAAGGAGGGCAAGGAGCCTACAGGAAAGGTGGGAGAGATCCTGGGCACTGCTGCATGTGTTCTTCTGGGCAATGGGCAGTAGAAGGAGTGAGCCTCTTCCCCCTCCTGATTTGGTCTCCTTCTCTCCCAGCAAAATGCAGTGCTCAACCACTCTGTAGTCACTGGAATATTGGTGTTTATCATCATCATGATCTTCACCATCATCTTTGTCCTCATCATGATTGTGAAACATTTAATCCAAGTAAGCCAAAAACTCATTTGCCAGCAGTCAGTCAGGCCTTGTGGCTGCAGAGCCCAGTTGAGCCCCCGGTGCCACTGCAGATGCCCATGCACGTGCCAGGGAGCACAGGAGATGTTTGTCCACCCCTGGAGCTTGTGGCAGCATCCACACCCCCCAAGCTCATCAGGGTTCAACCTGCTTGGCGGGGGCTTCTCCTGCCCTCTGTGCCAACTGTGCACAACTCTGCTTTGCTCTCCTACCTTCAGCCTTGCAGCAATGATAACAGGATAGCTCTAGGAACCCGGGTCATTCCAGAAGCATGGAAAAGTGGGAAAGTGGAAGGGAGGACAGGCTCTCTGAAAACGTGGCTGTTTTCACACACTTGCATATGAATAGAATGGGGTGTGTTGGAGGAAGAACCTTTTGGCCTTCCTTGCTTTGCAGAGAAAGACAAGAGAACTGTGATGTTAAGGGTCTCTCTCCTTCCCCAGGAGCACTGCTGGCAATGTCCTGATGATGCTTTGCAGCCCCAAAGCACCAAGAAATCCTGTCTGAGAAGGTAACTGCTCCCTGCCCCGTGCCACTGCCGTGCCAAGAACCAACTCCACTCTGAGCAGCAACTCCTCTCCAAGCCCCTCAGCCACCCTGGTGCCAGAGACGCACCAGTCTGTGTTCAAAACACATTGCTTTTGGGAGACCCAGAAAGGGGACCCCAGAACTGGAGCAATGGGCACAGGCATACAATCACATCCCACCCAGCCCTGCTCCACCCCAGTGCTGAGATGTCTTGGGGTTCTGGTGTGGTCCCACATCCCTGCGACCATGAGGGAATAGCTCTGTGCTCCAGTTCCCAGCAAAACTCTCCTCTGGTTATGGCTCTGCCCTATTTCTCCCTGTCCCATTCCTGTCCTCTCCACAGAGGTCTTTACCGTCCTTAATGATTCTATGACTGAATCTGCAGAATTTCCCAGACTGAAGTACGTGAAACCAGAACTGCAATATAAGTTTTCATCGTGAAGGCAAGTACTTACTCCAGACAGTTCTAGGCACCTAGTTTCAGTGCTGAAAACTAGACAGCTAATCTTTCACATTTCCTAGTAAAGTGCTCAGTGCTCTGGACTGAAATGACTAGTGCTCCTGCAGAAGACTCGCTCTTGTCACTCTAGCAGTATCTAGCTGACTAGATACCATTTATGGAGCATAAGTGATGTACACTTTCTTAAGAAACCTTGAAATAAATCCACAATTTAAAAAAAAAAAAGCCAAAAGTATTGCATTAGATATATTATTCTATGCTAAGCTGTATTTTTAAACAAACAAACAAAAATTTACAAAGGTAAACACTGTCTGTCTCAGTTCTAACACCATAGTTACCGATAAACCTATCAATTGATGTTTTCAGTCCTTTCTCCCTTTCTAATTTTGCAAATGCATTCATTTTGTGAGAGGGAGGGGGCAGAAAAAATAATAAGAAAAGAGAGAAGATGTTTCTGCAATGTCTGACTGTTGGGAAATAAATATATCGCATTCATTTCTCTATATGCCATATTTCAGCAAGGTGACTACCTTATTTGCTGTGTCAGTGCTAATTAAAAAGTTGTTATATAGGCAGGGAAGGCCCAGCCTCACCATTGCCATTCAGTCCCAAGGGGTTTATACAGAGGGCAGGATTAGACGTGGATGATCTCACATCTTGTCCTGCCGTGGCTTTGAGTTATAACGGCACCAGCAGCTTCAGAGGACAATGTGAAGGACCGGTGAGTGCCACTGGCTGACTTTGAGGAACCTGGAGATATCAGCATGTCCAGTTCTGTTCTTCCTTGTTTCATTTGTGTTGGCTTTCTCCACAGTCTTCTGTGATAACCTTGAATCTTGCCATAGTATTTCAGAAAGCGTTTTGATATGAAAATGGCTCAGCTTCTTCTAATTACAATAGCTCCTTGTTCTGCTGCCAAGAAAATAGCATCATCAGCTACTTGGATTATACAGAATATTACGGAATAAAGGCAACAACAGAAATACACTGTTATTTTTCCTTCCTTATATCTTGCCTTGTGACAGGAGTCCCTCCCCCTGCTAAGTTCATTGGTTAACAATAAACAAAGGTGCTTTTAACAGCTGTCTCACTATAGCCTCTGTGCTCTGTGGAGTGTAATACAGTAGAGCCATGATAGTGTTTAAAAACTGGTTTACCATGATAGATTTGGTTTTTTAGTAAACTTTATTTGACTTATAACCTCTCCTAAATAGAGATGATACCCTTTTCTTCCATCCACATAGAACAGGGCATTTGCAATCCAAATATTAAAGAATAGCATAAATAATTTTCTTTAACTAAGCGTTTTATTAACATCAGCAGAGATAAATGTTCACTGCAAGAGATACAGTGTAGCCACAAAGACTCCAGAAGTGACCAGAAGTTTTAATTTATCTTGGGGATTCTGGCTTGCTTGTGTCTTTCATTCCTATTAATAGTTTTTGTTGCTCAGTGGTTTTGGAAATTATGTAAAGGTATTTGTCTGAATTTCAAACACTGATTTATCAGAAACCTTTTTTTGAAAACCTTAAAAATGTCTCTACTTTGCCCAAGGGAAATGCCTTGAGGAAAGGATAAGGACTTCACTTTCTCTAGTTTTTGCTCACTAATTTTGGTCAACAAAATTAAGAATTTAATTTCCAAGAACTCTCTCTTTAGTCAACAGAGCGAAAGAGGATTTTGCAGGGAATTTCTGACCTGAAGTCTAACTCAGATATTTTGTGCTACCCTTCAGGGGAGGCTTGTTAGAGGGAAGACTGTCTCAGGTACCCTTTGCAGTATGTGAGGGGCAGATGTGCACTGCTGGTCCCAGTTTTTCAGTGTTGGAGGCTGGTTGCCAGGTCTGGGTCTCTCCTGGCAGGCTGCCATGTACAAATGCACAGGGAGGTGCCAGTTTTCACCTGCTGTTTTACCCTGTTTCCTCCAGAGTTACTGAAGAGAAGATGATGAGTTAGAACATCTTGCCTGCCCAGTACCTGAATTGTGGGCCATCAGTTCAGCCATTTTTCTTAGCAATATCAGTCCATCCTTTCTCTTCCATTACAATTTCTCTGTTATACCTGGCTTTTTTTTTTCAATATTATAGTAGATGATGTATCTGACATTTTGGGGCAAGGTCTTCTTGCTCATGCTTATGCTAAATTATATGACGTTACATTCTGACTAATGCTTTGTTCCATTTGAGATTGTCAGCTGTGAGTGGTAAGGTCTGTATTCAGGAAGCACAGACTGTGCCTTTGCACATGAAGAGTGGTCTCAGGAACATGCCCCAGCAGCCCTGACCCTCTGAGCTGCCACGTGGTGTCCCCACAGCTGTCTCAGCCTGCCCACCAGGAGCCTGGTCAGCCGTATCTGTGAGGATGGAGCTGCTCAGATGCAGGAAGTCGTGGCTGCATCTTCACCCATATCAGGTATATTCAGATATTCAAAGCAGTTTTGCATCTACTCAAACCTGAACTTGAGAGGGGTCAACAACAGACTTAAAGAGAATGTATACACTGAATGAATCAGACAATTCTCTCGGTGGGCACTGACCTTCTGCATCCTTGTGTTGGACAGTCTGTATTAAGCCCTGTAACTTGCTGTCCTCTTTTGCACTAAACCACTATATCCTCTTACTAGTATTAAACTTTTACTCAAACAGAGTGCTTTAAGTATCTCGGTCTTGAAATTAATTGCCAAATTCTTTAGTATTTCATCCTTCACATCCAATAAAATTGCTCAGCTCTTCTACAGCAATTAAGACAGAAGAATCTTCCCTGAATCTGAAACTTTGGTGGGTGCAGAAGTCTGAAGGTTACTGGCTTTTCTGACTATGATGGCTGTGCTGTTGTGTTTGTTGTTAATCAGTGGGGTTTTTTTATTAATAGATACTAAGAGGGTTTTTCTTCTCATTTAGCCTGGCAGCCTAATGTTTAAAGTAGCTGAGAATCGGATTTTACTTATGGAACATTTCATTTATTGAAGGCTATTTGAAATTACTTGTTTAATGAATGTATTGCCACTTAGCCAATAACCTCATCCTCTTTCTGTGCAATTCCAGTTCTGCATAACAAAGAACAGGCCATATGTATCCAGGGGAAACTGAATCACTTAAGCAGAAAATAAAGGCTGTCAAAACACTACATAAATGCTGTACATGCATCTTTTTTAACTGAGCCTGGTAAACTGAGAGATTTCAAGTGTATTCTGAATGTTTAATCTCTGGACCAAGTCAAAAAATGATTTGCTGCTCCTCGAGGTAAAATACAAGTCAAAAAGTCACAAGTCAAAAAACCCAGTCATTTTAAGGAACAGTGACTATATGTAGACTGTGATCATTTTAGAGCTCCTTGGTTCAAGTCATCTCATGAATTTAGCTTATCACTTAAGAAATTTGCTGCATCAAGAACTTCAGTGCCACCCTCCTCACAGAGATAGGTGAGGTTGTGCTAAAGTACAGGCTGACATAAAAAGGATTTAAAGTTTACAGAGCTAATCAGAGGTGTGACAGTATCCAAGAGTGCCTCTTACAGAACATTTGGCTTAGCACATGCAAAAGGCCATCAATATTTCTATTTTGTAATGAGGGCTTTAAAAACCTCCTCTCATAAGGAAGACTTGATGGGAGGGGAAGAAGCTTCTTACTTAGTGATATTCCTTTCAGTGGGTCACTGCTCTGCAGTGGCTCTCTAAGCTGCTATGCATTTTAAAATTTTCTCAAGCACAGCTGGGCTTTCTTTTTTCCCTGGCATTTTTCATTCAGATATAAATAGCTACTAGAGCAATATTACCAAGAATATCTTTAAAGAAATAACTGCTGAAGCCATAAAAGAGTCTTGAACTAAGGCCTTCCAGAATGACTGCTACCATTTTTATGCTTCTGTTCTGAGTTCACATGAGGCTGTCTCGGAACTGTAAATTAAGAGAAAGAAATAGAAAGGTGTATGATGAATGCAGTATTTGAGATATTCTGTGTAGCTTTTTCAGAGGTTCTTTTTGTTAATGCAGCATTATTTCTGTCAAAATTGAAATGTTTTGAAAAATATGCCAAGTTGATGAAAATCTATTTCAAGGAGAACTGATAAAGCATTAAAAAAAAAGTCTGGACAAGAATGTTTTGACCATTTTAATAAATTTTTTAAATGTCACTTGTTTTATTTAAAATAGTTCAAAGAAATTTGAATTCTGTATGAAATGTACTGCAACAACAGAAAAATAGAATATATTGGGTTAAAATGGGGGAAAAATTGAAATGGGGAAAATTTTTTCTGTGCAACAGAAAAATCCAGTTCTTGGCCAGGTCTGTTTAGTGATAATTTCTTAAATCTGTAAATACTTTTGATTCATAGAATCATGAGTCATGATTCTGTAAATACTTTTGATTGATGGTTTTAAAGAGAGAAAAAATTCTTGAATGTCAACTCACAAATGCAAGTGGATTTAAATCTCCCTAGCCACCCGCTCACTTTAGTGGTAATGGCTTGAACATTGTGTGGAAACCCCATTCCACATGTTCCTCAGGAATATGCTGAATGTAGTACAGCATCTGAAAGCTGGCTGAAGATGTTTTCCCAACCTCTAGATATTAATGGTCTCAGACTAATTATGCTTTTGCAAAGGATAAGGCTCTCAATTACCTGAAGTGCATGTTGCTGTTGTGTAGGAGGAAGGAGGGGATGTTTGGAGTGATGGTGTTCGTCTTCCCAAGTCAACCTTACATGTGATGGAGCCTGGCTTTCCTGGGGATGGCTGAACACGTTTCTGCCCATGGGAAGTGGTGAATGAATACCTTGGTTTGCTTTGCTTGTGTGTGCTGCTTTTGCTTTGCCCATTAAACTGTCTTTATCTCAACCCACAGGTTTTCTCACTTTTATCCTTCTGATTGCTGAGGGGGAGTGAACGGCTGTGCAGGACTTAGTTTCTGGATGGGGTTATACACCTCTGTATATTTTAAATTTCGTATTACCTTTAAAACCTAAACATCATGTCAGATGAGCTGCTACCACATCTCATACATCACCATGATGTGCCAAGAGATAGACCTCACTGGGAGCTGGCCAGTGATGGCAGAAGAAATCTGGGAAATTTTTATTATAAAGAACACTTTCGTAAGTGGAAAAAGTGTTGGCGGAGACAGGAGCTTTTAGTGTGAAGAAGCAGAGCCCATTCATTAACTCTTCTAGCTACGTGGGAAATTAAAACACAAAATAAAAAGGACTATTTGTACTTTGCAAGTAATCTCTGTGCAATGAGAGTTGCACCATGTTTTGACCATAACTAGCAAATGTAACAACCATCTATCTAATGGCCAGATTATTTTTTTCCTCTGGGTATTTTGACCTATTTCCTGTAGAAGCAGACTTTTTTTTTTTTTTTTTTGTGCATCCATGCATTTCCTATCACTTTGTAAGCTGAAGAAGAAATATAGTCTGACAAATTAATTAGCTAGAATTCTCCTATGTAGGAGACCACGTAGGAGTGTGTAGACCTTAGAGGAGTATTTGTCACCAAATGAACATGTCTGTGCTAGTTCAAAATGCCCTTCAAGCTATGTCTGAAATATTTCTCTGTTCAAATGAGTTACTCCTCGTTGTGGGTGGAATCAAGAATCTTGTCCTTCATCTTAATTTGTATACACTCGATTCATGGCAGAGTAACTTAGTCATATAGAGGAATGCAGATAACACCTCCCCTCTACACCATGCAAAGCTGTTGCAAGCCAAGGAGTTGTGTGCTAACAGACTAGTAAAACCAGGCCTGGGATGTCTACCAAAACAATCAGGTTGCAAACTCTGCATAGTCAAGTTAAAAATCTAATTTAGTTATTTGTATGGGTTCTTAATCATACATGTAATGCGTACAAGTTCACATTAAAGTTATAATTAATTATGTCTCTCATCCATCTAAATGAGCAATGCTTTGCTGAATGCAGCTTTGTTTTTATAAATATCCTCCCATTATGCAGCACCTGAATATTCCTGTTTTACCTTGGCTTTTGTGTGTGGGAGAGGCACTTTGAAAACTAAATATATCCAGTACTAATTAAGCTATGCATCTAGGAAGGACAGCAGGATAATTCTTCTTTATAGTTTTATGATGAGATTTGTCTGTTCATGAAAAAAACTCAGCCATTCAACATTTTTGCTTCAATTTTAGATCTATCTTTACATCTGTGAGAGTGAACAAAAATTGGCTTCTGTATTTTACAACCTGGTATTTATGAAAAATGAGGTTTTGTGAAATGGAGTTTTATGAATAGTCAGAAAATGGGAAGAAACAATGCACAGGGAAAAGGGGAACAAAACACGTACAGAATGATAAAGACTTATGGCTTCTAAAGAAACGGAAGGGAGAAAAATGCCTATGAAATATGAATCTGAACACAAAAGCCTTGCTGAATCCTAAGAATGACTTACAGTAAGTATGTTAGATCATAATTTTCCTTCTCTCTTATGTCTCTTACCCTGTTAATCCCCCTACATATACCACATTTGATGTGTTCTTCATGCTTAGCTTCCTTCCTCATGCCCTATGTGAACTAACAAACTTACTGTGGCTCTCCTTGAAGTCCACAGAGCTGGGATACCCATGTTTCCAGCCATGGGCAGTTTGCAGAGAGTTTCCATCACTCCAGCTACAGCAGCGGGGTACAGCCACGTGGTACAGGTTTCACTTCTACCTTGGATTCAGCAGAAGGCTACCAAACCTGGAGCTGTTGTGAATGAAATGCTCTGAACTGAATGAACTAGAATTTTGCCACTGAATTATTCTGCTTGGAAATGGGAGAAGTCCCCTGTTTACTTCACTCATCACACAGGTACCCTGTTATTCATAACACTTGTGTTTGTTCCTTGAACAAAGCAGTTTGCCCATTCTTTCCACCCAGGGACAAGGGCAGAGACAGCCTTGCAAATTGTCCTGTCCCTGCCACAGCTGGCCTGGAGGGGTGGAGCACCTGCACGTGTCTCAGTGCTAAGTCTGCTGTCTTAGCACAAACCAGCTTTTGTCAGCGCTTTAAAGGAAATTGCTGGACTTTGCATCTGAGTCATGTATACATGGCCACAAACCTTTTCTGCAGGGATGTTTTTCCCCGGCAAACAAGTGGTGGCAAATTATGGAGGGCTGAGAAACAGACGAAGGAAATAATTCATGAGTATGCAAAGACTTCCAGACTTTTTTCCACGGCATTGCAGAAACCAATTCTTAGTCCCGTATAAGTAACTACAACAGAGGGCTATTACAAACATTCTCAACCAAATGAAAAAAAAAGTGGTATGCAGGCACCAAGATTACAAATACATATTTTGCAAAACTGCCTGTAATTATGCAAAATAAATTTTATGCAAAAAGCGGCGCCACCTAAATGGCAACATAACATATTCATGTTCAAAAAGACAGCCTTCTCAAACAAACTATTGCCACAACCATGGAATAGCTTGAGTCTTCAATTACAAGGTCAACCTATCCTAGTAAAATGAATTCTTTAATGTTGGGATCAGTTTTCTTGTTTATCACTAGGATGGGTTTCTGTTCTCCCATGTTGAAACAGTCAAGTGACATTATAGGAGAAGATAGAGCTACCTCCATGTGTGGCAACCTGACAGTAGTTCTGCTGCAGCTTTCCACATGGCAAGGTAAGAAATCCAGTGTTAGATGGCTCAGATGTTACCAAAGCAGGTTTATAGCTGGAATTTGTTAATTTCTCACCTTAAACTCAGACATGAACAGTATCTTTGGTATTAGCAATAGTCGTGGCACTAATAGTTTTCTCCATATTACCCTCTTTTCTGTGTTTCCTGATAAGTAGAACTGGCTCTTGTGGCATTGGGCTGCAGGGCTTTGCTGCACACACCGAGAAAACAGGACTGTTCCAGCTGTGGCAATTTCTATCTGCTCCCTGCTCTTGTGCCACGATACATGGTCTTCACACAGCCTCCCAGAGAGCTGAAGTTACAGCACTGTGGTTGAGAGTGAAACTGCCCTGAGGAAGAGGAGAATACAAGTTTATATAAGTTGCAAACCCAAAGGTCCCTTACATAGTTGGTCCAGTGAGCTGGCTTTGTACTCCCTGTGTTTTGAATGGATCCAGAAAACTCCATGAGAGGGGTTTCAGATGTGTTGGTGCTGCTGCAGCGACAGCTGTGTCAGAACCAGAAGGTGTTGCAACTTCCTAAGCAGTAATAATAGATGGGTTGATACCATCTACTTCCTTAGTTTGTCTTTTCCTGCCTTGTGATACGGGTGTCTGTCTGGCAGGGCTCGAAAATGGAAGACACTTCAGTTTTGAAAGATCTGCAATTTTAAGTAGCTGAGAAGGAAACAAGTACCAAGTCTTGACAGAGGCAGACTACTACCCTGCAGTCTGAGTGACAAGCTGGGCGTCCATGCTCCACTGCAGAGGTGGGGGAGTAGTGAGTTTGAAAGGTGAGAGTTGCAGTTGGCCTTTAGTAGTTCTCCTGGTCATCCGTGAAAGTCTCAGGGATATGCATGTCAGTAGAGCCATATCACTCATGAACCTAAGTATAGATCACTTTAAAAAGAACAGCAGGCTTGAAGAAGAAAATCTGAGTGGGTCAGAAGAGGCAAAATTGATTCTGAGAAAATAGATGCCTTCATCTAGAGCCTTTTTGGATGAGTCCTCAAATCCATAACTGCTTGTGCCAAATTTGACACTACTGCCCACACAACCTGGTCTGTAAGTATGAACCCCAGAGCCAAAGTTTCCCTTCCACTGAATTTCCCTAGTGAAGATCCAAACTCATGTCATTGTGTGAATTATTACATACACCCTTTGAATCACAGAACCTTACACAAAATCATATGGGGAGTGGCTGAGGGAGCTGGAATTGTTTAGCCTGGAGAAAAGGATATTCAAGGGAAACCTTATTGCTCTCTACAGCTACCTGAAAGGAGGCTGTAGCCAGGTTGGGGGTTGGCCTCCTCTCTCAGCCTAGTGACAGGACAAGAGGACATAGTCTCAAACTGCACCACAGGAGGTTCATGTTGGACATCAGGAAGAATTTCTTCATGCAAAGGTTTGTCAAGCATTGGACTGGACTGCCCAGGCAGGTGGTGGAATTACCATCCCTGGAAGTGTTCAAGAAATGACTGGATGTGGCACTCAGTTCTCTGGTTTATTTGACAAGGTGGTGATTGGTCAAAGGTTGGACTCAATGACCTTGGAGGTCTTTTCCAACCTTAATGACTCCACGATTCTATGAAACATATTTGTGTATTACTTTGATCAATGTGTCTTTTCTGTGGTGACCAGAGTCTGCAGGAATAGAAAGCAGCTTGAATTCTTTTATCATATATCCAAAGGAAAACAAACAAAAAACAACAAAAAACTCCCACACTGTATAAGATGCTTTTACCTGAACTCCTCACCTTACTATAGATACACAGTTGATGGGATGGGGAATTCTTTGTCTTTTGTCCTGTTTCTCTTCCTCTGTCACCATGTGCGTGGAACTCGTATTTCCAGTACAGCATTTTCACTTCTTTTCGACAGGCCATGAAGACGTGTGTTTGCAAAGGCTCTGAGAGCAGTGGGGACACTGTGACATGGCCACCTCCCAAGCTGCATAATGCAGAGCTTCCATGCCAGTCACCTAACCTGGTGCAGAGGGCTGCTTGCCTCATACTGTGGGGTTTTTTTCCCACAGTCCCTCCTTGCCATTGAGTATGTCCTTCTACAGCTCACTTTTTGCCACCCCCTAGCCTTTTTTAGCCATGTCATCTCCCAGCCTTGTTTAGCAAAAATAGAGCAAGCTCTCAGAATTAATATCTTCGCCCCCATTTTCTACATGGACAACTATACTAAGTGTATGTGACTTCAACCTCCCTGTAATGCTGTTAATAAACCTTCTCTGGCTCTGCCTTCATGCTTAGATAATCAGTCCCCATCCTGTTCATGTGATGAATTATTTTATTGTCTCAATTTTGTCCATTTTTATAGCAAATGCTTCCCCAGGTTTTTGCCTTTGGAGCTTTTCTTGTTTCATTGATTCTCTGGAATATTATGTTGACCTCATTCTAAATTGCAAAGTATATGCACCTGTATTGTGCCTCAATGAAACTCATGATCTCATAAATCAGTACTCAGTTTCTGAGGAGGCTGCTGCACCCAAGTTCCCCAAAAGCACTGCCTAATGTCACCACCTCAGTCATGTCTCCATTTCAAGTCATGGACTCTCCCTCCCCAAAGTTAACCCTTGTTTTAACTGTGCAGCTCAGAGTCCCAGCTAGTGTAGAACTTCCCCCTTCCTGCATGTTAAGTTCCATGCCAGCCCTGAAGACGGTTTTCCTGGAAAACATGTAACAAACGTGCAATAGTGTAAGAAGCTGAATAGAGTTTTACCAGTGAACACCAAAGATCATCAATGAAAGTCCCCACTGAGAAGCAAGTGCCACTGGAGATCATTTCTCAAGCAGTGTGACTAATGCAATTTATGACCCTGTCTCATCTCCTCAGGCTCCTGTTTAGCTAGTGTGTCACCCTTTAAATCTTATGTTTCACCCCAGCTGTCCATGTTTTTACGTTTAAAGGCTTTGCATGTGGTGTGACTGATACTGTAGTAGTAAAGGTCACTAAGCTGACTTCACTGTTAGGTAGGTTTCATTTTTATATACCAAACGTGATGAGGAAGAGTCACAGTGAAGTCTGTTGACAAGATCAACTTTAAATGCTGAACATATTAAATGACTTCACTTTCAGTTGGTCTTCTTAGCACAAGCTGGACTGGAAATCTCATTAGAATATATAAAGTGACAGATTTTGCAGTGCCAACTGTAGTGTTGAAGCCCAATATTGTCCCTCATGTGAATACACAGAGAGATAGTCGCATATTTATTTGGAGATTGTCCTACAGCTGTGTCTAGAGCAGCCACTGACAACAGCCACAACCACCTTAGAACTTCTCTAAGTGAGTTAATAGCAGTAAGAAGTTCTTAAAGTGCCATTATATATTGATTAAAAACTTTCTTTTTCTTTCTTTCTCATAGGTAACCTCCTCATTAGTAATTATTAAAATAAGAAGTTTTTAATCACCCAAATGAACACTGTGCTGAGATAAAACAAGTCAAATATGGCAGGTGAAATGGTCTGCAACTGTCAGTACTCTTCTGTACCATTTAGGTGAAGCAGGTTTGTTGCTTAAAACAATGACAAGAAAACAAAACAAATACTTCATTGTTTTCTCAGATGCCTTTTTACTTACAAAGACGCTACTGTTGCAGTCAGTAAATGTGGTCTTACACCATGGGTCATTGAAATAACATGGAGAATGCATTCTTTTCTGCTAAAAATATATTTTAGAAAGCATTTATTTTCCACATACAGGTAAAAAATATAATATGGCATGAGCCTGACCATGCACATATATCAGTAATGTTTTGCACGTACTCGATTTTTCACATATAATATCTTACAGTCAGCAATAAGATACAAACCAAACTGACACCTATTCAAGAAAATGAAGGACATGTTGTCCCATAACTGGATATAAAAGAGAGAAAATCACTCAAGGTATATAAAAAAAAGTAAACACACAATTCCTTTTGAGGAAATTTCTCTACCTTCTACTCAGTGTTTTTGTGTGATCCAGACTGAGAATTATTAAGTTTAAAAAACATATTTAAATCGGCTGAGGGCATGAAAACTTTATGCTATAAAAATCCTACAAGACCCTATTAAAATACTTTCTTGGAAGAAAAAAAAAAAGCTGTCATCAAGTCCTTCCATGGAGGCCACAGTCATTTGAGAGGCACTGCCCGATCTTCCCTTAATGTCTTAAAGGGATGAATACAAAGACGCTTGTGGTAATGCCCACCATGTTCTACAGAAACCTGCCTGTCTTCAGCTGGGTTGAGTGAAAATACAGATCTAAAAGAAAAGAAAAAAAGAAAAGCAAACTCTGACCTATATTTTTAAACAAACAAATTGTCATCGGTAAAGTTTCCTAGGTGCTGAGGAAGCGTTTTCTCTGTGTGTGTGTGTGTGTGTGTGTGTGTGTGTGTGTGTGTGTGTGTGCTTCAGCCCTGCCAGGGTTGAATGCCTGGGAACATTCCCTAAAAGGGAAACGGTGGTATTCCCCAGTTCATCTTCCCTGAGACCACTTGATAGCTATGCTCTGAGCATGCTGACGGGGATGAATCAACATGGCATGCAGCAGCCCTGGGTGCTTCCATTTAAAACTACAGCCCGGGAGGGAGGAGGTAATGATGTTTGTTCCCTATTTAAGCTCCTCATATTTAGAGTACTCTCCCAGTACAGGGAAGATTTGGGTGCAGTTCCCTCCTACACTGTCAGGGCTGTGTGTCAACATTCCCCTCATTCCATAGGAGTGGCCAGAGAAGGAGGCTGCAGACCAGGCTCTGATAAGGATATGGGGTGGTTGGACCTAAGCAAGAATCATTAAGCTTTAGTTGTGAAACATAAATATTTATCTAAAGCATCTTCCCAGCCATTCAGAAGTATCTTCCTTGTCCATGGCAGGGGTAGGATATTAGGCCCATGCTCTCTCAGCAATTTATCAGGTCATAGGTTGCTGGATGTTGTAGATCCCAGCTTGCAGCATCCCAGTCCCTTCCATAGCTAGGGCAGGGAGTTTAGTTAAGTAGCTGAGGAGGTTTGATATCACCCTAAGAACTCAATACCTGAAACCTACATGAAATTATGCACTGCAGCCTGGGTCCTTTCATTTCCTATCTTTGAGTGGCAGACCACAGATGACTAAAAAGAAAGGCATAAAAAATGACACAAAAGGCATAAAAAAGAAAAAAAAAATACTGAATTTTGTACTAGTCCCATCATCTTTGAGTTACAATTTTATCTGTGGATTACAGGACCCTGATGGAGAGCAACTTTGTTTGCCCACACAGACCATCAGATGTAAGGTCACTGGCTAATGAAGCGATTTTCTGCCATTATTTAATTAAGGACGAGTGCAGCATGCACATGACTGTGTGTGTATGGGAAACTTGCCCAGAAGTTGTGATAGGCACTATCATCATGGCCAGTGAGCATTTGCTTGAACAAAAAGCAAGAAATTACTGAGAAGATGAACGGAAGACAAGAACAGGAAGTTCTGCCATTTCAAAAAAATGTATATGCAAAGTAATAATGGAAAAAAGTCTGAATTTCCTATAGAACTGGCTTAATTACTTTGTAATCCAAAATAACTTGTTTAGACCTTGAATATGAGTGTTGCACACTTACGATGCTAAAAGTTATGTTTGAGCTGAAATAGTTTAAAAATAAACATTAGAAGTAATCATTAGGGGAAGTCTAAAACACAGGGAATGTTAATTATTATTTTACTTAAAAGTAAATTCAGTAGAGATAGTGATTTGTTGTGAAATATGCTTATTTAAGTAGGCAATGACAGAAATAAGTATTTTGGGAAAAATTCTGTAACTTTCTACTACTTGAAAAATGGTGGGTAGTGTCTGTTGGAAGGACTAGTAGTCATTGCTGAGCTCTGAATTACTTTCAGCCACGTAGGAAAAAACCTTATGGCCTCCCAGGAAAGCTGTGTGAAATAAAATGATCAATGTGCAAGTGTGGTCAAGAAAGTAAATAAAATGTGAAGATGGCTAAGGTAAAAAGGGCACTTTAACCAGGTTCTCATAAAACCCATAATTTCTGTGGTATTCAGCTGCAGTTATACAAATTTAGTAATCTAAATCTCAGAATTTTTATTTTGAATATAGCACCTGACTTCTGCCGTCAGGAAGCAACTGGAAGGTCAGGGACCCTCAGTTTAACATCCATAAACAAGCTGTGTTTTGTATATCAACAAAAACTACATTCACATCATGTTAGTTTCACTTTTTGATTTTCAGAAGGCTGTCAGATGACGATACCTGCCTTTCCTGAATTACGACTTTGGTTAGTTTTTGTTTCGGTTCCCCTGGGGAATAACCAGCAGATTTTGCAGGTGCCAATGCAATGTTCAAATGGTTACCAGTGACACAGAGAGTAATTGCCAAATGATGATTTAAAAGATGTGATGCTTTACAAGCTTCTTGAGTGGCCGTGGTTTTGTGTCAGGTGGCTGAACTATTTACTGCAGAGCCAAAAGGCCTAAGTGAAAGTGTTCCAAGATGGGTTTTATAAATGTGAATCCAGGGCAGCTCTTCTCTAGGGTTAACTACAGAAGCTGTGTGTTTGTAGCATTTACGGCCCCTTTTAAAGCAGGGCTTTCTCACCCCCAACATAACAGGTTACACATTTGGGGAAAAAAAACCCAAGAAGTCCTGACTTGTACTCTCCCAGCTGTAACAAATGCAGCCAGAGTCTAATTAAAGCCCTAAATAAATGTACTTAATTAAAGACAAAACCAAGCCTATTGAAAATGGAGGGAAATAATGAGCTACTTCTTATTGTACATGATCTTTGTATACAATAAAACATGTGCTAAAGTGTTTTGTGGTTGGTTGTTTTGGTTGTTCTTTAAAAAAATGGGAAGACAAGAAGCCCCATCAGCAGGCACAGGGTTTGCCTCCAACAGGCAGGCTGCAGGTCAGGAAGGCATGATCACTTCCTGGTATATGAAATAGGTGAAATGAAACTTGACTGGTACTATTGCTGAGCTTGTGTCACCATCTCTTTTGGGCCAGCACAGCTGTTCCTGCAGCCAGTCAGTGAACCATTTTGGGGAACTGATCTAGCAGAACAAAACAACCGGTATAAGGGGGAGGGGAGGCTGTGCTTGTGTTTCAGGTGAATCACATCTCCAGCACTGCTGGTGAGGAGAATGTGCAAACAGGGGGAGCCTTGCAGCTGGAGGCAGAGGTTGTGCAAGGTGTCACCAAATGTTTAACAACCAAACCCTGTAATATTGTTAAAAGGTGAGGAGCAACTAAGTGGAAATACCATAAACTTCCGGGAAAAAAATATATATACGTATGTCTTATACTATTTAAGATATTAAAGACACATTAATATGTTGCCCAAGCAATAATATAAGCAACAGGAAGAGATAAAAAAAGAGAAATATATTTCAGCTCTTGAGACCCATAAGCAAATGTGATGCTGCAGCCTCTGATCACTTTGCTTTCTGCACACCAGTACCATCAATAAAACTAGCAGGAAAATGGTTGCAGCTCTGCAAGCGTGACAGCTAAATGATCACTGCAGACTGGCAACAGGAGCTCAGAAATCTACGACTGTGGGCTTATGTTAAGGTAGAGCGTCTCAGGAACAATACTGATACTGCTCTGTAAGAGCTTAATGCAATATTACGTAAATGAAAAAAAACCCACGTTGCTTGCATGGTTCTTTCTGTGCTGTGCCAGTGCAGGTGTGACAGCTTTTGGACTTCGAGTTACCGTGCTGAGTTCTCGGCTGGGTGCGCACAAAATTCACCTGGGCTCCACTTACCAGGATTTGAAAAGGAAGGGAGGGTGAAACCAAACAATCTGCCTTTTAAATTTCTTCTGAAACAACAGTTCCTTAATTTATTATAAACACTAAAGAATACTAATACCATCAAGTCAAGAGCTCTTTCTAGACTGTGGCCCTGACAAAACCATTAGTGTTTTCTGATGAGGTACAAATTCCAGTCTTGTGCTCAATGTACTTCAACTAGAGCTTGTGCTGCAAATGGAACATGAAACTCTGCTCCGTCTGGTTTCCAGCAACACCATATGTACAACAGAACCCTAATTTCCATGGTTCTGGTTCACATTATGTATTTCAATGGCAAATCCCTGTCTTAAGAGTGGATTGCTCAGCCTTTTTTTTATTTTAAAGAAAGTGAGGAAGCGGGGAGCCCTTAAAAGTGATAATTTTGTTGGGGGAGGGGAATTAAATGGAAGATGATACTTTGTCATCCTATCCTGATTTGAAGAGAATTGAACAAAATGTATAATTTTTTTTCAACACTTCCATTTTGGACACATTTTATCTGTCAGGGAACCTGTTAAATTAAACAGTGAAAACATTTGAAAAAATATTGCAAGACAAATGTATTTAATTTAAAAGCTTCATTGTTTATATTATTTTCAAGTAATATACATAATAGCTTTGATGAAAATTATCTGCACACACCACATGTCAAAAATAGTGTAGAAGCAGTAAAACTGTATGAGAAAAAGCATGATTATATATTGGAAGAGGACAGGGGAACTGGACCATCACTCCTGTACAACAGTGTTACAGAAAACTTTTTTTAATAAAAACCTCAAACTACTACTGTTGTCTTTCTTACACATCAGTCTGAGCAGAGAGAATTTCTGCTCTTATCTCCAAAAAAGTAATTTGCAAGCTATTTCTGATTTCATTATATTATCTGCATAGTTTCTTGTCTTTTGCACAATAAATTATTTGGGAACATTAATTTTAAAAATCGCCTCACATATTGCAGCATAAAAGGCAAAACCATTAAAACTGATACAATCTGAGCAACAAACCTGAGAAGAGCAAATATTGATCAAATTGCAACATCTCCTGCACAGAAGCTACAGTGAAATAAGGCAGCAGTTGTAGGTTGTCACGAGCTGTGCTCGTGTTTTATTGAGAAGTCCAAGATCTCGCAGTGATGTTATTACCTGATAGTCTCAGTTTTAAAAGGATTCATACTTTACTGTGGGGAGAGAAGGGAATTGAATTATAGAGTCGTAAACGCTGAGGCTCTCAGTGACAGAGGTGCAGTATCCACAATTCATTTTGTTGCATTAGGCTCCCAGCTCGTGTTTTTTAGATACTTGGGGCTCTCAGAACCATGCTGCTCTCCTTAGCTTTTCCTACAGACCAAGCTTCATCAGCCTTAGAAATGTAACTGGGACATAGGTACCATACACTGGGCAGGCACTCAAAACATGAGGTGAGCTCCTCTGCTGCCCTTCACCTGCTTCTGGTCAAATGCATTTCAGCTGGTGCAGTACCTCGTGGGCTTTCCCCTGCTTGTGCTGATGCTCAAAACTGAGTCCTTTCCTGCCCTTTCCTTGACCCTCCAGGGCAGGGTGACAGAGAGACAATCTTTTGCCCAATACCATTTATCTGTGGTGCCAAAATTCATTGTGGGCTGCTGAAATCTGCTACCCTGTCCATACTTTAGTCAGCAGCAAAACAGTGAAGGATGTTCCCGTTCAATCTGAATGCTGAATACCATCCCCTCACTGCTCACTCAGTCAAACCCAGGCTCACCCAGTCAAACCCAGTCAAACCCAGCCAAACCGCAGCAGGGAGAGAAAAAACCTGCAACTTTTAAGTTACAGCATTACTCTGTTCAGTCTTGGGCTCCTCAGTAAAAGAAAGATGAGGAGCTACTGGAAAGGGTCCAGTGGAAGCCACAAAGATGATGAGGGGTCTGGAGCATCTCTCTTATGAGCAGAGACCGCAGGAACTGGGCCTGTTTAGTCTTGAGAAGACTGAAAGAGCACCTCATTAATACAAATAAGTTTCTCAAAAGTGGGTTCCAAGAGAGTGGTTCCAGACTCTTTTAAGCAGTGCCCAGAGACAGGTCAAGGAGCAATAGCCATAAACTAAAAGGCAAGAAGTTCCTCCTTAATGAGGATATCTAAAACACGAAGAAGAGCTTCTTTACACCGAGGGTGGCAGAGCCCTGGAACTGCGCAGGGAGGGCGTGGAATCTCCCTCTCTGGAGACAATCCAAACCCCCCTGGACGTATTCCCGTGTCACCTGCTCCAGGTGACCCTGCCCTGGCAGAGGGGTCGGGCTGCATGATCTCCAGAGGTCCCTTCCGACCTCAACAATTCGGTGATTCCGTGATTCATTTGGTGCTGCGGTCTGTCGTCGATACGAGCGGCGACAGCGCTGGAACCGCTCAGAAATTCCCCGCCTATCCCACGGAAAGCGAGGGGGGGGGGTTCGCAGTCGAAACGCCGCTCCGCGCTGCTCTCGGCTCCCCCGGAGCGGGGTAAACTTCGCCCTCGCCGGGGCCAGCCCTGCGCCGGGCGGGGGGCGCGGAGCCCTGGCCGGGGGTGGAGCGGAGCCGGGCGGCCGGAGGCGCTCCCGCCGGGAGCTCCCAAGATGGAGGCGGGCGGTGCGGCGGGGCGGGGCCGGGGCCAGGCGGGGGCTGCGCCCGGGGCAGGTGCGCGGGGCGGCGCCGCTGCCGGACCGGGGGCGGCGCTCGGCGCTCCGGGAGTGACAGCGGGG
>JAWWLV010000001.1:11590169-11602975 GCA_035041135.1 Platyrinchus mystaceus
GCCCCGCCGCTCCAGCGGCCGCGGAGCCGCAGCGGGGGCCGCCGCCAGCGCGGCCGCGGGCTCGGCGCTGCTCTCGGGGGACAGCCGGCGCTCCGCGGGGCCCGGGCGGGCCTGTTGCGCTCGCAGGGAGCCGGGCGGGGCGGCAGCGCTGGGGGCGAGCGGAACGTGCCCCGGAGCAGCGCGGGGTCCCGGCCAGCCCCCCGCGGGGAGATGCTGCTCACGCCCGGCGTGACCCTGCAGCAGCGCCGGCAGCCGCGCCCGCCAAAGGTGAACGCTATTTCCAGCCGGTGACGCTCTCCCGCTGGAGTGAAAAAGTGCCGCGTTTAGGGACTCGTGTTAACGCGCATCGCGGAGCGGGGTTAAGGGAATGACGGCGCTCACGGATCTCTTGCTGCACACCAGGACTTGGCGGGGAATGTTCCTCTGTCAAAAAAAAAAAAAAAAAAAAAAAAAAAAAAAAGAAAAAAGGATGCCTTCTAAAGCTCTTCGTCCGTTTAAGTGAACTGAACCGTGTTGAGAAATATCTAAATTAAATGTCAGTGCTTTTTAAGCAATATTTTTTAGGCTTTAAAGGTAACTTGCTGGTTAACACAACTCTTCTGTTTAGTGATATGACTGCTGCCCTCTTCCCTGATTTTTATTTATTTTTTTAATGGCATGTGCCGCTTTTATGAGAGGATTAAGGTACTTGTGGTTTGGTGTAGTCGGTGTGGAAGTTAAATGGCTGCAGTCGTAAGGGTGGACAGTGGGAATGTGCTGATTAAGGTGTAATTGGTTAAAGTGGTACAACTCGCATTCAAGAAGCTCGTTTGGAGGGAGAGGCGTGTCTGGCAAAGACTGCTATCGTAGTTGGAAGTAGTTAGCACTGATTTTTGGCTGCTTCAGCAGGAAGGCGAGTACTGCCCGGTCTGAGTTTGTTCTTCAGTCAAGTGTTTTCAGTTGGGGTGTGCTCGCAGGTTAATGTAGCAGATTTACTGCTACGTGTGTCTTCTGTGTTTGAAAACTTTGTTGCTGCTGTGCATTTGACAACTCTTGTGAGCAAGTTTACCTTTTATAAAACCTGTTTCTAATGGTTTACTGAATGCCTCTCAGTTATCTCGTCACATACTCAGTTATATAGTCCCTCCTGCACGCTGCTCAGAGCTGCCTATTTGCGCGTTCTGTTAATAATCTTGAAGAAGAAATGTTAGTTTTCAGCTAAACTAGAAGAAACCTTGAGGTTTTCAGCTGAACTGCTTGTGGTTCTGTAGTTCAGGGTTACTTTAGTTTCAAATCAAGGACAAGTTAAAAGGTGATTGAAGATGGGTTGTGGCAGATGCCGGGTAACACATGCTGCAGTAAAAAGTAAGCAAGAATTCTGAATGGGTGGTGGTCACTTCTCGAAGTATCTAGAGATACTGTGTAAAATAAGTTTTTTTTTCATGGCAGGGATTTTCTGTTTTATCCCTAATTGCATGCTGGTGTGACAAAAAGGCAAATCTTGAGGGTACTTCTCAAAAAAGCATTGTTTGATTCCAAAGTGAGTATCTGATTGCTTATTAAGACTAAAGAGTAGCTAATTGGGTTACAAAATTGTTCAGGTTATTTGCGTTTAAGAAGAAAAATTTTGAAGGTTTAGTGGGCTGATGGATGGAGGAAAAGTGGAGAAGCTGCCATACCACTAACTCACCATCTTCCCTCAAAAGAGGAAAATCCCAAGCTCCACAAATAATGAGAGTTTGTTCTGGAGACCTCAAAGTTTGTTATGATTATTTTCTGTTAGCGTGAAGAAACCACATGCAAGCAGAAATATATTGGGTTTTACAAGAGATGCCTGAGTCATCAGCATACTTTATTCAGAACTGTGGTTCCCAACATTGTTCATCAGATGTTTTCTTACTGTCATACAGGAAGTGTGTGTCAAACTTCAGCAGCACTTGGACATGTAGGTTTGTATTAATAAATGCTCTAACTACAAACAGCCTGTTTCCCATTGAAGCTATCTTTAGGTTATTGTGTAGTAAAAGCAGCTGCATCGCGTCCAGAGAAGTTTTTTCTTTCATCTCTGCCGGTCATCTTGACTCCTAATTAAAACTTGTAGTTTATTTCCTGAAGCAAATATTTAATCATGTTATTCTCCTTGCTCACATCTCTTGTGCGCTTCTCTGACATTGTTAGGTGTATGGAGGTTATAAGTAATGGTCATATTAGGACTAAAGCATGTGAATAAAGGTAAAAGGCCTGGGAAGTTAAGAAAAAGGACCTTCTTGTTCTGTCCCATCCGTATTTCTGTCCAGTCAAGTCCTTTTTTCCTCAGGCAGTTTTATGCTGAAGAACTAAGGCACATGTGTTGCGGGACTCCCTGTACTCTAGGCAGTCCTACAGTGCTGGTGCACAAGGGCATGGATTTTCCTCCTGAAGGAAAACCTTCCCAGGTGGCCCTTTGCTACCAGACCCTTCACTTGGCCAGTGTCCCTTGCACAGGGTTCAGCAACAGGGGCTGGGGGAAATGGTGATTTTTTGAATAATTGGAAGTAACTATGCAGGGAGGTCAAACATATTTCAGCATTGTCTCAGCTCTGATAACTATTGTGGTGGCCATCTCGGAACAGCAGGTTGAAGAAGCTGGGTTTTACAGGGTGACACTTAGCTGGCCTCTCAGCAATGTGTGTTATCAAGTTCTACTGCTTCTGGAAAGGGCCCGAGTGTTGGTTGATAGATGGATTTAATGACTGTTTTATCTGTCCTTTGGTTTCCCACACCCACTGTTATTTCAGACCCGTGATTCAGCAATGCATTGGCAGCGTACTCTCAGGATAGTAGAATGAAGTTAGGTGTGTCAGCTCAGCTCATTTTGTTTTACTATTTTTTTAAAGAAGCACAAACTTTTAAGGGTGTTTACCACTTGAAATAATGCCTGGCTTAAAGCAAGGTCTGATACTACTTACTTCTTCTCCCATACTTGTTTTTTTTGGGTAATAAGGAGAAAATTGTGCTAGCTCATGTGTGTGCCTCTGCTCTGCTCATCCCATGGTTATGATATACTTATTACTGAAGGATTTAGCTAATAATATGGCACTGGCTGCTTTTCTTTCCTGAAAGCAAAAGCCACTTCATGCCGGAGATGATGCAGTTATCTCTCTCCGGCAATTGGAACAGGGATGTTGATGCAGTCCTGGATGGCAGGAAGTAATTGCAAAGTGTATCTACCAAGCGCTTGGTACACAAGGAAGGTAGCTTTGGATGTCTTGTGTGCTCTCTTTCTCCATCTCAATGGGTGGCAACCTTCCAAGGATTTAAAATCCAAGCCTTTAAAATCTCTGTGTTTTAATAGCTGAGTTCAGGTTTGCCTGATGGTGGATGCTTTGGTGGATCCCAGAGGCTGCAGGATGCTGCTCTCATCACATGGCTGGAGCTGCTCTTTCCTGTGACCAACGTGCAGGTGTCCTCCTGCATGTGAGAAATACACCCTAGGTCATGGAATGAGGATGGATTACATAGCTCTGTGTTTATACTGTGTGCCAGATGGGCTTGAATATGTGGGGTTATACCTGCCAGTGCTGGTACCCAAAGCTTTATTACCTCTTTTGGCCAAGGTGAGAAGAATAACCAGACTGATTTACTGAAAGCGTTTGCACCAACTACTGAGTAATTAAAAATCATTTGAATTGCTGTGGAGTTATGCTTTTAAATATACACATCTTGTTCTGTATTTAAAAAAATGTAGTCATGCCTTCGACACAGATTTCCCTTGGTATTTTCGGAAAGCTAGAGCAAGGTGCAAAGGTCAGTGATTCAAAGTGATTTTAAAAGCCCTTGTCAGACTGGTCTGCTGAATGCCTTCTGGTTTTGTGACTGCTTTTACGGATTTTGGTGTGAGGTGGGGGTGTGTGTGGTAATGTTTGGTTTTTTTGTTGTTGGTGGTTTGTTTTGGTTTGGTTTTTTTTTCTTTTTTTTTTTTGTACCTATGCAAGCCTACCGAACCTTGGAGGGTTCTTTTTATTAGTATAATATAATATGAATCAGCATGTTTCTGAAACCTTTAATAGCAGTTTAAAACCTGTTGCATTCAGAAAACCTTTCACAGAAGTTCAGTAATGCTCCTGTGGTAGCTGGAGTTTACAACTATAGTACTATCATATAGAATTTGTCTCAGATAATATCTTTAAATATATTTTGGTCCATGCCTTGAAAGAAAAATACTGCTTCAAGATATGAAAATGAAAGGCTTATGTGTTTTCATGGTAACCTTTTGTAATATTATTTTAAAATATCTTTAGTAATTCCTTAATGAAACTCCAACAACCATATATTTTTAGGAAATCCTATATAGAGAGCTGCTAGGAGCAGCATCTACAAAAGATGACAAAACCCATTGGCTTCTATGAAAAGGTCAAAAAAGCAAATTACCATGTCTCAAAATATAAAAATATTTCACATTTTTAAAAGTGCTTTGTCAAGATAAGTTGGAGGATAATTGAACAGTTGCTTTTCTTGCCCTCTTGTGCCTGAGAAGATATGTTTGGGCTGGAAGTAGCATCTCTTTAATTCTGTGAATTCAGTTGATGTTCATGGACTTCTGCAACTGAAGAGTAATAAAAAGAATGAAAGAAATTCTATTAGATTTCTGGCTAAATCTTCTCTTCTTCCTCGAACTTGCCTGAGTGTCAGAAGTCCCTGAGAAGCTGATCCATAATTTCAGTGATGTGAGTTGTGAGGGATGTCCTGGATGCTGGGGACTGGCGCAGTGGCTGAGTTGTTAAACTCGACTTGGAGGCTGCTTATTCAGGCTGGGCCCAGACCTTTGCAGAACCAGCTGGGAGGTGTTTGACCCTCACATCACCTGTGCCAGGAGTTGTTTGGGGAGCTGCATCAGTCTCCCCCTTACAGCCACTGGCTGGCAGTGCCAGTGATGGGGGGATTATTGAGGTGCCCAGAGATGCTTCCAGGGTTCCTTAATGTTTTACCGCCCTTTGCGTTCTACAGTGAAGTTACTGATTTGCAGTTTCCAGCTGGTCATCTGGCCAAAGCTAAGAGTCCAGTGTGACATTCCTGATGTTCCTTTAAAGCATAAAAAGTAAACAAAAAGCTTAAGAGCTGTGCCTTCACTTAGGCTTTTTCATGTAGGAATAAATTCCTTTAAAGGCCTGACTTTTTGGTTTTGTTTGCTTGAGGTCTTTTTTATTGTGAACTTCCTGTACTTACTGTGGAATAGAGTTCTTAAAAATCTGAGGGGGATGTGTGTGTTGCCAGGACCTGGACTGAGAGAGAAAAGTTTTTTCTACTTTCTCTGAGTAGGAAAGCCGCAGGTGTGGGAGCAGCTTTTCTGGGAAATGAAAGTATCCTGAGTGCTTTCACTTTCTAGTTCTCCTGTGATAACCAGTGTGATTATTTTCAAGTGAGAGGGTTGCACTGAGTCACAATGAAGGTTTGTGTTTGTGTATGTTGCTTTTATTTTGTGTAGTTGTTTTTTGTTTGTTAGGGGATTTTTTAGATGGCTTTGTTAAAGTTCTCCATCAAAGCCCAGTGACTAAGTTACCAGTGTGATGGTCTTTAGTCACTGGCTCCACACCTTTAATTTGAGAGAATTCAGCTTCTCACCAGAGGCAGGTGCCTGCTTCTCACCAGGACTTGTGCCTGGGGGGAGCAGTGTAGCATCCTGATGCAAATCACAGGCTACAGAATTGGGTGAGTAATGTAGGAGAGGCTGTTGTGACAATGTATTTCCAAAGGATTTTCTGATTTCAGGGTAGAGTTCAGCCTTTTCTTCCCGTTAGGAAATAGAGGTGGCTTCTGTTAGCTGGTGATTACACTTTATCAGCTGGGGTGCTGTTAGAGAAGTCAATATCTGCCAAGAGTAGAAAATACTTGACTGGAGTGAAGGTGGGTTCAGTTTCAGTAGTTCAATGAAACTAATGTAACTTGTGTGTGACTTCTGCCAGAGACCTGTGTGTGTGACAGGTGGGGTGGAAATTCCTTCCGTTCGCTTCAGGACTGTGATATGTCCAAAGTTCTGGTTAATGGGTGGTCAAGCATAATTAATAGGAAAACTGTGAATCACTGTAGTAAGTGGCATGTAAAACTATGTCAAGTTGAAAGTTTTCTATAAACTCTTCATCTATTTTTATTATTAAAAAAGGGAGAAAATACTGTGACAAAGCTGAGGTGGTGAGATGCTTTCCTCCAGAGCAGGATAGTGAGAGCATACCTTGCATGATGGTACAAACTCAGACTTTCTGCCAAGTAAAAGGAAGTACTTTTTCCTGTTTTCCTGCATCAGGTTGGCAAATGGGATCTCTGTTTTTTGTGAACACTTGTTACTCTTTATTTGACAACACAGTGTGTTCTGAACAGCACATGTCTGATTTTTCTGTTACCTTACATTAATACTGTGCTGGATATAAAAGTCATAAGCTGTGTTCTGCCAGCACACCTCAGCCAAACTTGCAGGTAGAATGGAGAGCAGCTGTAGTGTGTGCCATGGTTGAGTACAGTCACCATCTAAAATGTTCCTTTATTCCAGCATTAAAATTTGCACTCTGTCATTGTATTGTGGGGTTTAAATCTCTGTCTCTAGATTTCTGTAGTACTTCAAAACTCACAATCAACCGAGGGCTCTACAGACCATTAGTGGGAGATTTTCATTAAACTTCTCCTTGAGTGATCCTGTCCACCTTTGTGCTCTGTTACCACTCCACTTTCCAAAAGTGAATAAAAGGAATGTAAGTCTGTCTCTGCTGCAGAGGGTTACAGCTCTCTGCCTCAATATTTGAGGCGAGTACCCTGGTCTGTGTTCTGGAGTGGCTGTGGGGGTGTGCTGCCTTCTGCTGACAGCCAGGCTGTGTCTTCTGGTACAGGGGTGGTTTTAACATACTGAACTACACAGTCATTTTCCTGGTGAATGTGGTGCAGAATCTGTGGGTTTAGGCTTTAACATGAATGAAATGTTGAGCAATGTTTTGAGTCGGTGTTGAGATTCCTGTGAAAAGCTGTGAAGGAAGAACTGGGTCTTAAAATGGTGTAAAGGACAGATTGACACAAAATGTCGTGAGCTGGACACTGTGGTGACTTCAGTCACGTGTGGCAGTCTTTGTGAGTTGTTCTCTGTGTAATTATGGACTTTCTTCTCATGTATTTAATAACATCATTCATTCCAAGCATTTAAAAATCACAATGAAAATACTTAATCTATTTAGACTCTTGCAATTTAAGAACCCACTGATTTTGTTTCAGTTAGGTTTCTTAGTTTTCATTCTTTTGTAAATGTCATTAGCTTTTCCTTGCCATAAAAGATGAAATTCAGGAGTGTGGTGAAAGCCATCAGCATGAGAGTTTCCCTGAAATCTGATGTCACCTGATGATGGGACTTTAACAGGAACAGCACTGTTGTGAGTGGTAGCACCATCGAGTGTCCACAGTTTTAATGTAGCTCTCTGAAGAAAGAATATTGGAGAGGTGGAAAAACACCAAACATGTGATGTAGAACAGCTTGAAGGCTGGAGTGCAACCAGGTTAACTTTGAAAGCATCGCCTGACACAGATTTGTATATGTAAAACAGCAAAAACATTGGTATGCAAATTCCAATAGATTTTGTTCTGAGATGCACAGCTTTGACATGATGCTTTTGTTTATAGTTGGTATATGAATTATTTTAGCTGGTGGATTCTTGCTGAAAAAAATTATACCCTGCACAGTATTTCTTTTAAAATGTTTCTGGTATCAACTAATTGGCAACAGTCAAGCTTATCAAAGTTTAGATGCCATGCAAATGAAGATTATACTTAAAATATTCTTGACTAAAGCTTTTTAGCCATCAGGTGTAAGCATATTTTTAAACTTTACAACAAGCACATGTAGACAGAATGAAGTATTTAATAAAAGCTTGTCAGAGAGGCCTTAGTGTTTTCAAGGCACATAGCTATTTAAATTTAATTGACCCTTGTACCTTCTAGTGGTCTAGGCAGAATTTGTGGAAATGAATTCATGTGATATAATGGCATTATGTCCCTCTGTGGCTTCTTCCTACTAATTGTCATGTTATCATTTCATGGATATTGTACCTTGAATTCCAGAGGGCTCCCTTGAAAACAGGATGTTCACTTGCCATTAGGGACGGAGTCTGAGATGTAAAACTTTTGGATTGTGAATTGTGTAGCTATATTTAATGATGATTATTATTTTTGGTGTATAGTAAATGCAAGGCTTGAGTTCACACGTGGTTTTTGTGATTGCTGTATGACTTGAAGGAAAGTCAGATACCTTTGCTGAAATGTCTATTCTTATTCTCAAACCAAAACTTACTCTTGTGAATTTCAATAAAATTTCAATTAAAACAAAAATTAATTTCAAGAAGTTGAATTTAGCTGTGTTATTACTAGGATAAAGCCAGGAAAAAAAAAAAGTGCCACATGGAAATAGTACCGTTGAAAAATTTGCATTCAGGTGTTTGCTTTGAGAGTTCTTTGAAGTAAGAAGCTGGAAAAGGCTGGGTATGCATGGACACATGGCATTCCTCATTCTTTTCAGAAGAGGAGGACATGGCAGTAACAGACTCCTACTCCACTTTTGTCTTTGGTTTCATTTTATTCTTCTGAAAGTTAGTTATTTGAAAAAGAAATTTCTCCTGGGATGGCAGCTGTTGGAAAAGTACTTTTTTTTTTTTTTTGCTAACACTTCCCAAAAGTGCATAGGTAGAAAAAAAAACTTTCCCAAAGTGCATAGGTATAAATAGCCTGGTTAAAGGACTGAATACTGTGTATTTTATCAGATCCCAGAAGTCTTATGTTGTGGCTGAGAAAGCATTCCTATATTTTTCAGATTGTAAGTTTTGCTTTGGTTTTGATATAGAATCATGGAAAAACATTTAAGAGAAAGCTTTTAAGCTTGTAAATATGATTTTTTTTAGGCTAAATAGCTTTATAGACAACTTGTGGTTTCCCTTCTCAGTATTAGCTCTTTTCCCATTTGTCAACTTATTTTCTTCAAATTCTGCTGGTGCCTCTTATGTTATTTCTCATCTGTTTGAGAAGCATGTTCTTTTCATTTAGAGACTTTCCCGCTTTTCTAACGTTATAAACTTTTAATTATTTGGTGGTAGTAACAGGAAATTTTTAATTAAGTCATCTAAGTTTATAACTTTGTTTTTAATGGTGTACTAGAATTAAGTCTTCTCTGCCTGTATTCTGTTACTTGTTTGGAAATTAAAAAATAACTGACTGCTTCCTGGCAACTTCTAAAAGTTCCCTCTGGTCTTGCATGTGTGTTATGGGACTTGGTGCTGAAAACCTCGGAGCGTCTCTTATGGCAACTCTGGCTGGACCACAGTTGCCCCCCTGCCTTGAACTGACTGGGCTGCCTTTTTGGGTACAGTCTGCTGGTCTACTACATAACCTCTGGATTTATTAATGGTAAAGACAGATTTCCTTATCATCACTGGTTCCAGCTCTTGCTAACTTGGTGTGTTGCCTTGAAGGTTTTTCTGGGACTGATTTGAGGACGACTAGTAACTGTGCCACCTCCTGCTAGTGCTGAGAGAGGGTGTGTCTGCAGTGCACAGACTGTGCTGTGTTGTCAGAGGCCAGGGAAGGTGCCAAGGGCTTTGTGACCTTATTGAGTCGGAAAGGGTTGAAGATTTTTCTTATCAGAGCTTATTATCGCTGTTGTTTGATGGTGAATGTGTTGGCATAATGCTGGTGCTAGAAAGGCAGCATAGAATTATTTTC
Organism: Platyrinchus mystaceus; assembly: GCA_035041135.1. Taxonomy (NCBI): domain Eukaryota; kingdom Metazoa; phylum Chordata; class Aves; order Passeriformes; family Tyrannidae; genus Platyrinchus; species Platyrinchus mystaceus. Next base: position 11,599,872 of record JAWWLV010000001.1, read on the forward strand.
TTTTTAGGAAGGAAGCAAGCACGGAATTTTAATTTTTTGTTTCAGATTGTTTTACCCCTTTTACTCAAGTCAGCCTGTGAAGTTTCGGCTAGGTGTGTGGTGATAGCAGAAAGTCACTCTTGGTGATACTGCTACAACATCACCAAGACAGGAAAGACTGAGAGGTCTAAATGATGACAAATAGTGCTTATAAACCAAAGTTGTCATAAGTTTCTCGAGATCATGTCTGAATGTATTAGAATATAACACGTTCAGCTTTCTTTGGGAGCTGAGGCAAATGTGTGTTTCAATATAAAGTAATTCAAAGTCCATTAAAAAACCCCAAAGATTCTAAACCTTGCCTTTTTTTTCTTTCTCCTTGAAAGAAACTAGCCTAGAAAATTTGATTTGCCCTCTGTGGAGTGCAATGCTGAATTTACTATTACTTTAATTATGAGGTACTAAAATTATGTGCTGATCCCTGGTACAAATCTCACCACATCTTTAAATACTCTAGTCTTTGTTGTGTTTGGGGTTCATTTCAATTCTAAAGACATCTGAGTCTGTGGAGGTTACTGCCTAATGAAAGTGAGAGCTGCTCGCTGACCTTCACAGGCCGGCAGTCCGTGGTGTGGCAGTGGCCTTTCTGCAGGGATGCAGCATGTGCCAGAGCCTTCCTGGTGCCTGACCCAGGAAAAGCTTTCTCTCCCGAGAAGCTGGAACTGCTGTCAGAAGCCTGTCACCTTGCAGGCGACCTGTTAAACACTGCCCCGGATTTTAGGTGACTTAATGTTATCTGTAGTCTTATTGTTCCGCAGAGTTGTGTCCTGTGTCTGTCCCTTCCCACCTCTCCCCTGCTCCCCAAGATAAATGCGTGTGTCTCTTCACGTGATTTCTGTTTAAATGATTAGCGGAGGGAGGAAAAGCTATCAAATAATTTTACTGAATGCTGCAAATAAGAGTGCATGACTTTTCTGATGGAATTCCATCTTGTAATGCACCTCGGATTAACAGCTGGAGCCAGGTGATCAGTTGAGTCAATTGATCTCTGAAAGACCTCACTGCAGTGGAGTGGAAGGTGCTCCTCCTGTGTTCTTCCCAAGCTCCCTGTGTTGCCCCATCTAACTTCTTTTGGCCCAAGGAGTGGGCAACAGCAGGCAGTGTGATGAGGGGCTTTGCCCCGGCTGCCTGAGCTGCAGGAAGCCCAGGGTGCTGCTCAGGGTTTTGGGGATCCCTGCAGTCAGGCCAAGGTGCTCATGGTGGACTTGAGCTGTAGGGGCTGTTGCTTTCGAGAGACAGGAGGGCAGACATGCCTGGATATGTGCACACTGTGATCAGAATCTGTTTCTTTAGGAAATCTTGTTACTAATTTTTTTTTTAATTGGACTAAACGGAAGAGCATTTATTGAAAAGGCTTTCTGTTAAGTTGGGGTTTTTTTCCCTTCCTATTCAAAACAGACAGCTGAGTTCTTTGCCCAAATGTTTCCCTTCTATTGAATACAGTGAACTCTTTGTAATACAGACCTGTCTATAAAAAGTGCAATTCAACTTTTATTTAAGACTTCCATGCTGTACTATTCTGAATTCTGTGTGGAAAAATTGCTTGTGAAATCATCCTGGTATCACTTACCTAGGGGACCTAGCAGAGTTGTTTGAGGTGAAGGGGGATCTTTGATCTCTGTGCCTTTAACAGCCGCAGTAAATTAAATCCTTCTGGATGTGCACACTTAAACCAGAGAGTGGTCCATGCAGGAGCAGGCCTGAGTGTGCATGTTCATTTGTGTGGAGTGTAACCGTGAGGCACACCAAGAGCTCCGGATTCCTCTCACTGTGGGAATTTTGAATTCGTCTCCTGTTGCAGTAAGTTTTCTGCAATAGTGCCTGTGTAGGAAGAGGACTGTGGAAGGATTTTCTCCCCCTTGGTTTCTCTCACTGGATAAAAGTAGGATTAAAATAATGGCAGAGAAACAGCTCATTCTCATAAGGCTGCTGCTCCACAGCAGTTTAATCCAGAGGAAATAGGTGCAGCCTTTGTCTTGTCCTCTCCCTAAGGCAAAAGGAAATTAATGAATGCAGAGAGCAACTCTCTGCTGGTTTATTGAGAGCCTGGGCTGGATTGCTGGAGGTTCAGGCTGTGGTGCTGGCTCCAGGGGAGGAGTGGCTTGTGGCCAGGGTGGGTGGCATCTGGCAACACCAGCCTGGGCTGGCCAGCACTGGCAGGAGCTACAGCCTGGAAAGAACAGCTGACTCATCAGAAGCAGCTTGTGGTCTGACAGCCCCTTTAAGTGTTATTGTTTGTAAGTATTTCAGATACTTGGATCCCACTTGGAATTTCCAGAGTGGGTTTGTTTGCTCCTAGAGTTGTTGTCTGTTATCAAAATGGCAGAGTGAAGAGAAGGATGGGGCTAGCTTAGTGTTGTTCCCTTGAGAGCTCTTCTGTATTGTGCAGAGCAGGGAGAGGCTATCATGATGGCTTTTTGGAGAAAAACAACCCCATAAATATGTTAAACATTTGAATTGGCTAGTGGGTCTGTTCTCTTGATTTGATAGATAGGCCTTAGCTTCACAATGACATTATAAATGGGTGATGAAAGGACAGTGAAGAGCTTCAATGTGAGCCAGAAGAGCTTGTGTTTGACCTCATGGGTTAAACTGTGATTGGGATGCAAAGGAAAACATCTCAAAGCATACAGTTAAAGTGTGGCTCTTATAGCAGCATTGTTTTAGACCTCAGAAAGACAAGACTGGACACTCTTAATAGCGTAAAATTGTACCCAGGTCAATAGTCTTTCCCGTGAGGCGAAAGCTTGTGTCTTGGTGGTGCCACCTGGGCAGACACTGTAAAATTTAATGTTTAGGAGTAGTGGTAAATGTCTATGAACAGAAGAAAAAAAATTAAGAAGAGAACTTTTTCAACAGAAAGTAGCCAGGAGTGATCGGAAAAATGTGTATGTATCCTGCTTTAACAGGGGGCTTGGATTAATCTTCAGAGATCCCTTTTAACCCCAACCATTCTGTAATTCTGTGTGTGTATATTTATACACAAAATATATGTGTGAGCAGAGACTGGAGCACCACTGGTATCACGGTACTGCTCAGCTGTTGTCCGTGGGAGGGCTCTTGGA
>JAWWLV010000001.1:11603248-11664884 GCA_035041135.1 Platyrinchus mystaceus
TATATGTGTGAGCAGAGACTGGAGCACCACTGGTATCACGGTACTGCTCAGCTGTTGTCCGTGGGAGGGCTCTTGGAGGAGCCCTTCTGAATTGTACGTGTAGTTTACAGATAACATGTGCTGGTGCTTTGAAAGGCCCCTCCTGCTGCCACCAGTAAATAATCACCCAGCAGATTTCAATTGGAGCTGAGATATTTTTGCTAATTACTGTCACAGTTACTGAAATATGTAAGAATCAAAAGGAATATTTGTGAAGCAAATTTTCCCATGGTGGCCCCAGTGAATATGGCCCAAGTTTAACTTGCATCTAGTTAAGTGAAATTCAAGATCTCATCGGTTTTACTGTAGTTAATTAATTTTAGATCTGCTGTCATTACTATTGGGAAGCTCACTGTTAAGCTGAGTAGGGTGTGAGAAATGATGGTGGTTTAAAACACACAGACCTTAAAATTCTCAGTAATTTTGTATTTCTGACACCTTTTATGTTCTCAGTAAGCACTAAGGCTACTATCCTTTCTGATTATCATCCCGCCAACTGTCTTTTTTGGAGTAGCTATCAGTAAGAGCCAGAAATGTGGAACTAAACAATTCTTCACTCAAGCAACACTGTTCATAAGTCAGTTCATAGACTAATTTTAATATTTCCCCCTGTGAACTGACAGGTTGTCCTGTTCATTGCAAGAGTATTTCCCATGCAGGTGATGATTTGGCTCACGTTTAACTTCTAGGTGTTACTTTGTAAATGTGTATAACTGTCTGAGGTGGGTTTGCCTTATATTTAGGGAGAGAGAACACAAACCAAACTCCTCAAGCCTCTCTTTAAAATCTCGTTTCAAAGAGTTTAAATATTAGCTTGAACAAAGATAAATTTAAGCATTATATGTTGAGAGTAAATGAGAATTTTTTTGGCCACATATGGGGCTCAGAATACTGAGTGTTTGCATGAATGCATGAGCTCGTGTTGTGTAGAATCCTTAATATCAAATACTGAAATTCATTGAAAAATCACTCATTAAAGCATTTTCAGTTGAAGTACTACAGCTTTGTTTTGCTCATGGAAAGCATAGAGATGTGGTGAGAGTATTCTGAGCGTTTTCTTAGGATGAATATAGGTTATATAAAGCTATGATTAAGTAGAATCCTTCATTTAATTTTTGAAGGGGGACTGTGTGCACCTAAGTAATGCATTCAAGCCTTTTCCCTGTTAAACTTTTATTTGGGTTAGGCTGTGGTTGGCAGAAAGTTCCTGCTATGCAGTGTGTCCTTTTGCCTCCTTGAAGTAAGTTTTTGCCCTCAGTCCAGCTGCACTTTGTACAAGCTGCTGCTGTAATTGGCAGGTTTTGGCAGCCTGTGCAGAGCAGTCCCGGACTGAAAATCTGCTGTCTCTGTGCATGTCCTTTGCTCTCCACAGGTGATTTTTGTCCGAGCCAAAGCTGGGGTGCATTTTGCATTTGTGTGTGTATAAAAATATATCTTTACCTACTTTCTTAGAGGATACAATGTCATGTAAGACGTTTCTCTTTTCATACCTGAATAAAAGGAAACCCAGTTAGCAGATGCCAGGCAAGGGAACTGAATTCTGTTGTGCTTTAGGAGGTACTGGACAAATGAACACCCTACAGCCACTGCACAGATTTAACTTGGTCTTTGCACTTGCAAAACACTGCTTTAAAAAATGTGTATACATATACCCACTTTTAAATTTAAATATTTTTATATATGTTCATTCTGCACATACACAGAGAAAAATCTCGACAGAGCTAGTAAGAGCAAGACATGCAACAAAGCCTTGTAGGGTTGACAGAGTGTTTTCCCTGTGTTTGAACTTAAAGTCTTCATGGAAGGAGATAGTTTTTATTTGCCTATTTGGAACTTGACCAACAGCTTATTTAGAAGATGGTTAATGTATCTGTGTTGCTGGAAGCCATAATGCTCTGCAGTGTTTGTGGGCCTTTTAACTATTCCTGAGAGATATGATTAATGTGGCAGAAAATGACATTCTCAGTGGTAATTGAGGGTCTTTAGGATGCTTGTCCTTTGTATGTTAAATATTTTTGTTTATTTGTTTGTAGCAGAAACTTTAAGCCTTTTTATAGAGGATTACATTCCTCTAAGCTCTGTGTTCTTCTCATTACAGCAGCATCATAGGAGGAGACCAGCTTATTAGCTACTTGTCTGCTAGTGGTACCATTAGCAGGTCCTTTGTAGCTCAGGATACATTAGAACTGTGTTCAATATGTAATATTTTGTGCAATGTCATTTGAGTTTTCCTCCAACAAATAACTCTTATAAATTGGAGTTGCACCAGAAAGTAAAGTAGGATTTGTGTGGAGAGACTTGAGTGAAGATGCTGTTCACAACATTTGCGTTTTCTCCGTTCTTTCTTTTTGTCTCTAATACAAGTATTCATCCCTTGAGAATCATAGAATCATAGAATTTCCTGAGTTTGGAAGGGACCTTAAAGATCATCTCATTCCAACCCCTCTGCCATGGGCAGGGACACCTTCCACTAGATCAGATTGCTCCAAGTCCCATCCGGCCTGGCCTTAAGCATTTCCAGGGACAGGGCAGCCACAGCTTCTCTGGTCAGCCTGTGCCAGTGCCTCACCACCCTCATAGTGAACATTTTTTTCCTAATGTCTAATCTAAACCTTCTCTCTTTCAGTTTAAAGCTATTTCCCCTTGTCCTGTCACTACAGACCATTGTAAATAGTCTCTCTCCTTTCCTCTAGGGTCCCTTCAGGTACTGGAAGGCTGCAATTAGGTCACCCCAAAGCCTTCTCTTCTCCAGGCTGAACAGCCCCAATTCTCTCCATTGAAGAGGAGTTCCTTCCCTCTAATCAACTTGGTGGCCCTACTACATTTTCACTACATACTATTGAAATGTAAACTGTGTAGTGAGGCTATAGGTCCTCTTTTCTCCTGGTAATGGTTGGACCATATTCATTATTAAACATACAATTTTTTCTGTGCTTGTAAACTGAAGAGGGTTGTTTTATCTTCTAAGTTTGTAAGTGCTTGTGTTTCAAATACAAGTACTTGGATGTTGCCATAAATAAAGCCAAAGCTTACACGTGCCTCTTCAGAAGCTAGAGAGATGAGAAAATAAACAGATCAAAAGGTGACTAATTTTCCCCCAGAATTTATCTGCAGTATAATTCAGAATGAGTCAATTTATGAGATTTGCCTTGTCCAAAAATGCATTTGTGTAATTTAGCTTTTTGCTCTGATTTTTGGAAATTATCTGAGTTTACAGTACTGTCGTGGAACTAATTTGGGCACAGTATCTCCCTAAGCAGATAGTAGTGTAGATCCTTTTCTGCTTCACTAACGCTGGCACAGCTACTGAATATGCTATTGTGTGAGGTTATAAACCAGATAATCTTAATTGGGCATTTCCTGAGAGCAAGGGAGGGATGGCTGAAAAAGAGAGAATGGGAAATAAGGGCATGCATTCCTAATACACAAATCTGGCTTCCATCCAGGAAAATGGGAGAATTTCCTGTTAGTTAAAATCTTCCAAGAGCTGAAACCCTGAAGATACATACTGCATACCTCGGGCAGCCAGAGGAAGGGGAAAGGCTGGGAATAGCTCGTGCATGAAGTCCCCAGGGAACTGAGTGCTGCCGTGATGTGGTGGGACTGAGGGGTGTGAGCAGCTGGATCTCAGGGCAGCCATAGCATCATCAGTGAACCATCTCCCTTGTCTGGCCAACGATTTGGGTTACCCTGTAGCAGCTGTACCAGCACAGTCTGGTGTTGTAGGTTGAGTCCTGGAGGCTTTTCAGAGTTGAGTCAAATGCTGTTCAAGCTACATGGAGTATGTGTGTGTGCATGTATATCACAGCACTGCAGGTATACCTGAAGTCTTGACTCACTACGTTGGAGGACCTCTGCTGTAGAAAAACTATGGGATCTGTCATGTACATTTGAGGAAAGGATGGCAAACTGAAGTGGAAGAATTGATGTAGATTTCTTAGCACGAGTTGTTGTACCTGGTTCTGTTGGAATGATCTTTCTGGCTCTGCATTTGAAGAAATTGCTTATTAAACAGAAATTAATTAATTATTAATAAATTAATTAAAGTACAGTGAGTTATAATTCATAATTTGAGCCTCTACTGATGCAAGGTCGGAAAAAATAGGGAATCAGGAAAGAGCTGTGTTTAAAAAAATACAGCAGCTTATTTATGATGGAACTGCTAGCTGTGATCTGAATCTTCTCTCACTGACCTGATTTAATTAGCATACGTTAGTGTAGATATTTCAAACACTTGTAAATACTTGTCTGCTGCCTTCTTCATTTTTGTCTTTGTTTTAGTGTAGGGTGAGCTCTTTTGGGTATTTTTGATAAGCCTTTGAGTGAATTAGGATTGTAATTGTTTTGAGTATCTCAGTAAGTGATTTTGGACATTTGAGGGTCTATATGCTTCAGTCATGGGTAATAGTAAAATAAATTTCCTATATGCCACAATTACCTGTGTTAAAGGAATATTGTTCAAAACAAATAAACTTTAACCATTTTGCCTTTTGTTGAGTAGTCCAGATGCAGTGAATTAAAGTCACATCAAGAATTAGAAATATAAGCTCTCTGCATATGGGTGCAATTGTGTTTCATAAACAAAAAAAGGCAAAAAGAAAATTGAATCTCATGTCCTGATAGTGAACGAGGAAAGGGTTTGATAATTGCCTCTTCTGTCATTTATAATGAAAAAAATAGTTTCAGGTGTGATAACATATTATCAATATAATAGGGAAGGAGAATAATGGCAAGTTAAAAATCCAGTTGCAAGAAAGGTCTGCACACAGTAAAGATGATGCACTTATTTCAGATTTGAGAGGATGAGGGAAGATGGTGAGTTTATGGAAGAGAAGGCCACCAGTCAGAAGGTGTGTGAAGGAGGTTTTAGCTGCCTTATACTGTTTCACAATTGTTTCTGAAGGCCTGTTAGTCTGTTAGCAGGTGTTAAGAGAACATGTTGGTCAGGTAGAAATAATTTAAATCATACTCCTTCTAGAAAGGGAAGTGTATTGTCATTTTTAACTCCTGCGTCCTTTAAAATGAGTCAATTAGAGATTAATGTCAACTTGTCCACATTTACCTGAAAAAACAGTGATGTCTAAACCAGACGAACGCCTCAAAGCTGTTAATCTTCATTTGAGGTACCCGGGATGACTGTTAATTTTTCTCTTAATTTCTATCACTTTTAACTAGGGTGCTTGTGGATTCTCCATGTTGTTCACTTAATTACCAGTTAGAAATTTTGGAGCTGATTGCCTTGAACTCTTGGCCTGTGAAGAAGTGTAATTGGGTGCCTAAATCATCTCTTGATGAGAAAGGAGCATCTCTGGGCCCAGTTCTGATCTGTTAAATGTGTATGTCCTTGGGAAGGGGGCCTTGAACCACAGCTTGACACTGGAATACTGAAATGTGGATATGAACTACAGATGTCTAGGTTTATAAGTCACAGCTGTGCTCATAAATTAACAGCCAATATTTTGAACTGCTAAGAGATTGTTTGTTGGTAAACTGTCTCTTCTGTCTTTTCCCAGTCTCTATGAACAATGAGTATCCCCCAGTCAGCCTTTCCAAGTGTTGTATATATTGTGGAAGATACAGAAATCTGTTATAACTTGTTGTAATAATTTATAGTGAAACTATCTTCTGTTTAGTTAACCATCACGTTGGTGGCAAATAAAAAAAGAAAACCACTTTACTGCCATGCCCTTGAAATGCTCCTGCCAATTTTAATGCTGTTGTAATTATTTTTCCCAAATACTCTGGGTTTTTTTTTCTTTGCTCCTTGCCAAACCCAGGGGCAGGAAAGCAACTTTATAGGGGAAACAAGTCACGGCTTTGTACAGTGCAATGAAATGCACAGAGTAAACAAACGAGGGGGTGAGGGTTGGGGATAGAGTGGGAGTTTGTTTTCCTGCATCACTTCACTTTTCTTGTGCCAACAGCAGGAGTTTTAAAAGGAAAAGAGGAAAAAAAAAAAGGCAAATTGGACTGTTAGCAGTGTCCCTTAGGATCATAAATGAAGGGAAGATTGTGTATGTAATTCATAAACATCCTGAACTATACGCCTTCTATTTCAACTTATTAGGGCATGAAGTAGTGCCTGCCAGGTTAATTTCACACTGGGGAATTCAGCATTCAGGCAGCTCTTAATTTCCTTCTCTATACAAAGCTGTGATAAGGAGAGAATAAGGGTATTTGAATATTTGATTCCAGATAATTCGTTTTAAAGATAAGTATTTTAGAAGTAGCCTCAAGACAATTATAGTTGTTATTTTAAATTGAATTTGGAGAGTAGCAGGAGAATGTTTATTTGTCCCGATAGGAAATACGCTTTTTGTCTTGCAAACAAAACCCTGTACTTTACAAAAATCTTCTCTTTAATAGATGAAATTATTGTTTTGAGTTCAGGATGTGGTGGGCAAAGAATAAAAAAGAAAAACCATTTGCAAATACCACCAAGCTTTTCTCCTTTTTCCATCTGCCAAAGGAACAACTGAATTTTTTAGTATGGAACAATGGTCAGTCCTCTTGTGTTTTCATGGTTTTAATGGTTAAGATGGTTATAATGTTTAACAGGAGTTCAAGGATTGTTCCAGCCTATTCCTTGCTTTTTGCTTCTGTGATGTGATACCAGAGCATGAGCAGAGTGAATCATCTCTTGGCTCTAAACAGGGATGGGACCAGATTTTTATTTAAATAAGCAAAACAAAACCAAGCCTCAAAATTCTTATGGAGTGAATATTTAAGAGAACCAGAATCTCTTTTTCTTTTCCTATTCCAAGTGTTACTTTGAACTCCTTCATGGACGCTGACTAATGTGATTTGGAAGAGTTGGATTCAACTGGCCCAGGAAGGCAGTTAAGATAGATTCCTCAAGTTCTGCTTCAGCCTCGAGAAACTCTGTATGGACATATTACTCTTAAAACACCTCAGTGATCAGTAAAGATTAATTTTTTTGGATCTATGGTTGGAATGGCTTGGAGTTCTATATGTTGAGGAAATGAGGTTGAGAAAAATTGGGAGTTGAAGAAATTGGTTTTGGTTGGAGTTCAGTCATCTACTCCCCCTGTTGCCTTCAAAAACCAAGCTCTGGAGTTCTATTTGTTTTGGAGGGCCAACTGTGGCTTTATATGGGCTTATTAAACCTGTGCTGCTTAAGCTCACCCATCATCCATTTTTCTGTTTAAAAAAACCCCACTGAATCTCAAAACCAACCAACCAAAACGATGACATTTGGGAATCAAGTGCCCAAGTTGCAGAAACTAAGACAAACTTGTGTAACAAGGGTTCTACCCCTTTTTACTGCATAAACCTCATATGGAGATAATTTTAATGTTCTTTTTGCTGTTATTTGGCTCTTATTTTGATGATCTGTTTTTGTTTTAGCACCAGCAAACATTTTTAAATCAGCTGAGGGAGATCACTGGTATCAATGACATCCAGGTACTGCAGCAGGCACTGAAGGTAAGATGACTGACTCTGTCTTACTTGTATGTGAATGTATCTTAATAATTCTTAACTACCTATGAAAGCCATAAATACCATCCTTTCTTACTCTTGTCTCTTATTCCTGCATTTCCATTCCCAGCTTGAATTTATTCTGGGGGTGGGTGGGGGAAATAGCTAATAATGATGGCTTGTTCACTTTAGAAGGAACTTCGGTCTCCTTTGGTACTGACATAATAATTAGTCAGGTGACCAAAGATGAAAAGGTAGAAATGTTATGACTTGCCTCTAACCTTTGTCTGAAGTTATTTGAGATATATTGGTGCTACTACAGCCAGTCACCTCCTGAAGAATTAAGTGTTGTTTTTTTGTCAAGGTGTAGTTGTTTTCTGTCATTCACAGGCCCTGCTCAGTATGCAGAATGAAGAACTCTGCTTGAAATTACCACCCTTTGCTAATTTGGTATTGTTTCACTGTTTTTTTTCAACCATTTTAACTTCTTTCACAGCACAGAAGAGTTCTTTTGATGCAAGTAGAGAATGGCAGGTCTCTCTGTTCTGTTTCCCTCTGTCTATCTATCTGTCTAAAATTTACGAAATGCCTAGTCTCCCTAAAGCAGAACTTTTTAGCCATTTATACACGGTAAATGAGGATTCAGTAATGTAAATCACATACATATATATGAAGAGAGAGAGAGAGAGAGTTGTTGCTTCAGATTGAGCTTAAGTTGTTTGCACAATTGCTCTTCAAAACCAGTTTAAAAAGGAAATGGTAGATTTTCAGAAGAACTCACCTGATTCCTGTTGAAGCCTGTGAATGTGCTGATTATGTTTGTTGAGAGGTTGACCCACCTTACAAGACCTTTAATTTTTGTTCTGAAATAAGTAGAACTCTAACAAAGTAAATTTTTATATGATGTTTTATCTTTATTTTGGTTAAAAACAGTGAAATATGCAGAATATGTCAAGTTTGGAAACTCTTTTTTTCTAGTCAGCATTTTTTTTACCTGACAGTACAGCGTGTCACTGATTTGAAGTTTCTTATGATGTCCTTTGTTTAAAGAAATATTTAAAAAGGTTGAGGGGGCTCTCACTTATTGCTTTCTTGATGCTTAAAGGACAGCAATGGTAATCTGGAGTTGGCTGTGGCTTTCCTCACTGCAAAGAATGCCAAGGTTCCCCAGCTAGAGGAGGCAACTTACTACCAAACAGCCCTTCCTGGAAATGACAGATACATCAGTGTGGGCAGCCAGGCAGACACCAGTAGGTATTTTTTCTTTTCATAAATTTAGTTTAAATGCAAGGAAACTAAAACCCTGTGTGTAAAATGACTGTTAATCTGCTGATAATTCTTATTTATCAGTTTTTAGGTTATTACGTATTTCTTTCCTTATTTTAGTTTTTTGTTTGTTTGTTTGTTTTAATTTGAGCTATCTTTAAGCATTACCTTTACCTGTATGTATGGTACTGATCAGAGGGTGAATAACTGGGTTTTCCATATTTTTTTTCCTTATTTTTACCTTATGTAGGATTTATTTTGGGGTCATGCAGTAAATAATTTAGGGCAAAAGCTGGGTACTCTTCTGTTAAAAAAAAAAATAGAAGAGGAGTCTGTCAATGTCTGTCTTAATATGCTACAGCTTAATACGCTTAAGAGTAGCTTTTCCCTGATAGGGGATGACTTTCCCAAAAGGAGAAGTGAGAGGTTAAGTGTGAATTTTGTAAATAAAAGAGTAGATATTTTATATGTGAAACAAACATTAAATATACCTATTTTTAAACAACTTTGTTTAGTTGATATAGGAGATCCCACAACCTGCATTTTTCTGAGCCTTGCAGGTCCTATTTCTTTGCTTTAGTGCACAGTTATTTTTATGGGGAGAAACATTGTTAAATGTGTTCTGCAAATAAATATGGTAAGTAACATGAAAGAAAAAGCCAAAGGATGTTTTGTAGTGGGATTGATTTCTGTAAAATACAAGTTTCCTAATACTATAGTTACATTCTAAATATAGATGTAGAATATTTTAATTCTATATTGATCCTTGGGCCATGTATTTAGTACATCTATGTAGATTTTATTAAATGAGTACAATTATTTAGCACAGTAGGATTTTTTTACGTCTTTGTTTCTCTAATATTGGTCTGGCTATGGTGTCACCATCATAAAAAAGTTTAGTTAGATCTCCTTATCAGTTGTACAATTGTCTTGCTTTCTCTAGAACATTGACATTAATAGTTTTTTACCTTTTTTTTTTTTAATTAGAGATGAGTTTATTCTCAGGATCTCAGATCTGAAAACTGCATTTTAATCCTTTGTATTACTAGCAACCCTGTATAACATGCCCTGAGTACATTATAGGTAGTTGTGTTATCCCTGCACTAAGTTGTGGGGGGTGGTTTGGGGGTTTTTATATGATTTTTCTTTTTCTTTTCACTTCCTTGGAAAGAAAACACACACAAGCCCTGTGCCATATATTTTACTTTCAATATCAGAAAATTACCACTGAGGAAATGGAGATTATTTTCTACAAACTTAGCACTATTTCATAGTCTCTAGTACTCAAGATCTACTATGGCAGTGGGACAGTAAACTGGATTCTTTTGGAGTCTGTGTTTAATTAGATTTAATAGCAATCCCGTTAATAGAAATGTTTAGTTTTGCTGTCACTTACTGTGCTGTGCAACCTTACTGAAGATATGAGGTGACAAGGGATATGAATCCCCAGCCTGCAGAGTCTACATTACCCACGAGTGATGGTCAAACTGGGAAGAGTAGGTCTGGTGTTGTACATTCCAAGGTACATTTCAGGATTCTCTCTTCTTTTCTGGAGGGCAGAAGGCAGACTCAGATTCCTTACGGTTACACACCACTGAAAGTCAGTCAAGAAGCACCAACTGTTGTAGGAAAGTAGATTTTTCTTTTTTTTTTTTAATATCTTTAGTGTCCAGTCAGGTCCTCACTGGCAACAAAGACGAGAACCCTTTGCCAGTCCTTGCCATTTTAGGCTGAAAACACGTTGTGAGATAAAGGCACCTTTCTTCATGTTGGAGAACTTACAGGGCAAGATGTGAACACTTACAGCAGAGCAAAAGTCTGAACCAGTGTGATCATAGAACTCCCCCAGGCCCCTGTAGAGATCTAATGAAAGCTTCTGGAGGAAGCCTACAGTTCTTCTGTTGTAATCTGTTTGCCTGTAACTATTTGGATCATGGATTTAAAAAATGCAGTACACTTAAAATGAACCAGTTTCAGGGCTGTGTTAGTACTGTCATGTGAGGGAGTATCTGGAAAGAGAGCAGAAGACTTGTGAGAAGAGAATGGAAGGGTGGGCACAGATGGAAAACACATTCAGCAGTGATGGCTTCAACCATCAACTTGTGCAAAGAATGCTTATTAGCAGTTCTCAGTAACTGTGCTGAGTTGCTGACAGTATCCTGTCTTTCAAATTTGACTCCCTTTATTATCCCACATAGGTATAATTACATGAATTAATTATAACTCACCCTTACTGTTCCTTACTGCCTAAATACCTCTGTGCTTTTGGAACTTAGGATGCCATGAGTCACTGAGCTTTGCTGTCCGGCCAAGGTAAAGCATCCAAACTGGGAATGAGTCACAGATAAATATCAGAGCTGTCTTTTATGCCACAGAAAACCTCCAATCATTTACAAAGGCTGTTGAATGTATTCTTCACATAAAGGTATATCAGATGTGTTCTGCAAGCTTGACTGACTGCATTTCTTTGAAATGGTTTCTTAGTTAAGGGGTAAAATAAAAATGCTTATGTATAGCTTAGCAGCCAGCAATTAGCCTGGATTGTGCACTGGCTCTTACAAAAGTGACAGTGGTCATAAACTGTTTTGAGAGTTGCATCCTGTATGGTAGGAAGTATAAGAAAATCTGATTTCTCTTACTAGCAAATGCAAAATTTCAGCAGCTGCAAAAATATTGAGGAATTTGCATAAAATCTACTCCGTCTTTAAAGCAAAGACTGACTTGCACAATCAGTGTTGCTCATGGTGCTTGCCTTTTTGACTGTTCAAAATGGCATGTGCAAGCACCTGCAAGTGCAGTTTTTTCACATCAGGAGTGATGCATACTTTGTCTGATCCTTTGCAAAGGTGGTTTCAATATTTTGGACTTTTTTCCGCTTCCTGCAGTCTGTTAGTGAGCAGAAGGTTCTTAAGCATTAGTCTTGCAATGTAGAGATGCATCCCTTTTAATCTAAGATCATTTGAAGGTTCCACTTAGAGTAAATCCTAGGCATTGCACTTAAGCAAATCAATAGAAGTTTAGTAGTACTTTCCAATATTTTTACTTTATTGATTTATCTAGAAACTTTTTTTTTGGGTGTATTTCATCTACGACTGCACAGCAAAACTGTTGCATTGCTAAGCATGTGTCTGTTTTCTTCCTGTTGGAGGAACTTGCAGAACTCAGGGTTAAAGGAAGCAGCAGAATGAAGAAGTTGTATTGTCTTCAAATGAAACAGCTGTCAAGACAAATTCTCTTCTCTTGCTTTGAAAACTCAAAGTTATTTTTCACTAAAACTGAGTTATTAGTCTTTGTAATTGCACATTCCATAGCCAAAACAAAAGATTTCAAGCCCTTTTATAAGGTCATAGTCCAATGTAACTATTAAATGCCACACACAGCAGTTTTGAGGATTGTAGACTTCATTGCCTTCTTGCTTTTTGTATCTTCCTGTTCTTGGAGTTTGACCCTTTGCATAGATTCAAGCCATTCTGTCAGCCCTTTGCAACGAGGTAGACTTTAGACACCTAACTGCACCCAAAATCTCGCAAAGTGATGTTTATGTAACATTTCTTACAAATCATTCCATTCTAGAGACTCTAAAAAGTTTATGGGGTAGTTTGTTTTGGTGCTTCACTTCCTTACTTTTAGATTCCTAATATCTTGCCTAAATCATTCTTGCTGCATGTTAACTCCTTTACTCCTTGTGCTGTCCCCTCTGGAAATTATAGTACACTTCATTCCTTTTATCTCATTCCTTTTATCTCAGATGAAGTGTTCCATGCTTGAAGACTGTATTTTTTTTCTCAGATCTAAACTAAACAGCCCAAAATCTTTCCAGGTATTTGGATGCATTTCTTATTTCTATTGTCATTTTTTTTTCCTTCTCTTCTAGGCCTTCTTTGATAGTTATGCCTTTTTTCTGAACTGTGGCTCTGAAAACAATCAGCTTGGTTTTTAAGAAAAATGGGTGAATCCATAAATATCCATGTAGTACTCTGACAAAAGTGAAACGCATCATATTTTCTTCTGTGCTGTGATGTGAATTGCAGATTGAACATGAATTGGCTGTAGCTCCCAGGTCCTTCTTGGCACAAGTCCTAGTCAGTCCTCATTCCATAGCTGTGCATTGTTTCTGTGAGTAGAGTTTGACACTACCTTCTTCTGTCACCTTACCTAACTCAGCCATTTCTCTGTGTCTTCGTGACGTTTCCTGCTATTTCAGGGATTATTTGTGTCATCTCCATCCAGGTTCCTGGGAGTATCTCCAGCTTGGTATGGCAGAGTCCTTGCTTCAAAATGTCTCATACCTTGAGGTCCTCCTTTAATCTTACACATCCAGTTGTTCCCCTGTGCAATGATTACTTGTCTCCTTCCCATCCCTGTCCACGTGAGAATCATCAGTTTAAGGTGTTATCATTGTAGGGCATTGTAAATGCAGCTGAGAAGAGGAAAGTGTAAGACAGTGGTGGCAAACATTTACTGGCTCTTGCACTAGTAGAGCTGTTTGACTTGGCTGAGTAGGTGCTGCAATGCAGTGTATTCTCTCCTCATCCAGTTTAACCAAAATGGGCATATACAACCACCTAAATTCCTTCAAATCTTCATGTAGGAGCCTGAGACCATCTTGAGTTTAACATCACAGAATAGATAGTAGAACACAGGATCTTGCTTAGCTCTGCTTGTAATAAATAATATGGGTGTAGACTTAACTTCCTTTTTATTCTTTTTACCTTAATGAGGTGGTGAAATTGGAATCTTGCTGGATTTTCATACTTGACACTTATCCATTGGGCTGCCCCTTCCTTTTTCTCTCCCTGTTCCAACTGTTGCATCACTGTGGATGTTTATTGACTGTCCCTGGGTCCAATTGCCACTTCAGATCTGTCCTTCATGCTGAGTTTCCCAGCCTCCTTATGTCTGAAGTTTCTACTCTGCCTCTTTCTCATATAAATAACAAGTCAATAACACAGTAATTATTTTAATGACCTACGCAATAACCAAGTAAGAACAATTTATTTAAATGATTATAGAAACTTCCTAAGTAAACAGATTAATAAGAAGTTATTTTAGAGAAGGAAGAAATAAGATACAGTGAGTGCATTTATTATATGTACACTAGTATATTTGTCACAAATTTCAATATACAACTTAAATTGCTTTATAGATTTACAAACAATGTCAAACTCTCTAAATCTTATGCACCAGAAGCACAGGTTGTTACATAATAATACTGTAAACCAAGAATACATTTGTTAGTAAAACAGATGATTAATTATGCATGTTAATTGTAGCTGAATAAACATGAATGCACTAAGCCAGACTGTTTTGATGAGCAGTTGCTTTGTTCATAGAGAATTTCTTCATAAGCAAACTTTTTTTGTTTATTTAGTAGTCATGGCCTGGTTACAAAGGTTTGCATTTTCTAAGGCTATGTGACATATGGTGAGAAGTACCTTTGTGAGGATGAGCCAGTGAGAACTAAAGTGTTCTGTGGCCTAAATGAGAGGAGTATTACAAAATCAGCATATGTAAACTAAAGCCAGGTAACTATAAATTTGAACAATGCATCCTTCAGCCTATCACAGAAAACTCGTGTGTCTGATAAATACTTTGGGTAAAAGTCATCTTTTTTTTTTCTTCAAACTCAGACCTGGAACACAGAAATCTGTTGGTCAGATAGGAAACTTCAGTAGCTCAATTTCATGAATGAATTTTGCTACTAATTGCTATAAAATAAACATTCCCATGTAAGAATTTACAAAATGTGAAGGTATTTTAAAACAAAAGCAAGGAAAAAAAAAACCCCTGCATGAATTTCATGTAGTATATGTATACTTGTATAATCTATAACCATCTGACAGGAATGGAAGCTATTCAGACAAGGTAATATATATATTTTTGGTTTTTTTTTTAGAAAGAGGAGTTTAGTGTCAGACTGGTACCCATCTGTTATGACTTCTATTGAGATCTCTTCTTTATAATCTATGATTTAGGATTCAAGTCATACGTGAGCTGTTTCAGTTTAAAGAGTTACTGTGTCAGCTGAGATGCTGAAAAAGACCTTGAACCTGCTCCAACTATAGCAAACATGAGCTGAAATACATTAGCTTAAATCTCACAACACATATTACACTTGCTATGAACTAAAAGCTTGCATGGAGTAAGTTTCCATGGATTAGCTGATATTTATAAATATATTTTTCCAACATACATTATGCTTGATAAACCTTCTGTGACATAAATCGATTGCACCGCTCACATGTGGTGGTAATATCTGTCAGCAGGTCTTCACTGTGTTGTCTTTTTTTTCATGCAAATCAGGGGCAATATGTATGTGAAAAGAACATTTCTAAAGAGAATCCTGTATTGCCTGCTCCAAAACCCTTGCATGCCAAACAAACTGTTGTGTTCATCTGCTTTCCGAAAGCAAGCGGAAGTCAAGGATTTGAGGTTTTAATATTAAAATGATATAATCACTGGTAATATGAATGGCAATAAACTTCTGAACATGTAGGGTGGTGGTATAGATTAATAAAGATTAGGAGCTAAGGAGGTGCAGAGAAGTTGAATATTTCAATGCAAGTGTGAGTTGGAATTGATCTGGATAGATTTTTGTATAAAAGTGGGAGGTTTTGGTAAACACATTATTTTCAGCTAAGTTATGAGTTCTTTTCTAGAAAATACTCCCCATATAAAAAAATCTTACTTCTTAATCTAACTTTCTTTATTGTTGTATAAAAATTTCATCCCTCTCACTTGAATAGAGACTAGCTAAAGGAATATTTTTCTGTAAGGAAGTGATGGGAGGAATCCCATACTTCTCCATCAGCACGTGCGGCTGCTGGGTTGAGACCTTACTCCATCTTCAGTTGTGACTGCTATTACTGCTCTCAGAAAAACAGCTTGTCTTCAAGGGAGATGAGGTGCTGTGTGTGACTCCTTGCAAATGTGTGGAAAATACAACACCAACACCACATTTCAGAGCATAATAGGTAGTGTATATGGCAAGGGGATTCTCTCATTGCTGTCAGCCTTTCTAGCCTTTCTCCTGCTCTCAGGCTTTAGAACAGAGCCATGCTTCTATGTGACCCAGGCTGAGGTGTTACTTTAGCCCAAATCACATTGTTCTTAACATGGCAGCTCATATATTAAAACTTCTCTGGGTGAGGCTTCTGGTGGTGGTTCTAATTGCTTTAGTACTTCTGAAGGAGAATCTCAGGCATCTGAGTTGAATATCCTTTTGTTATGCTGGAAGATCTGAGCTGACTGTAGAAGACATAAGAATAAAGTTAGGAAGTGCTACTTTTGTGGTCATAGTGTTTTTCCATACTAGGGTTTGAAGATGCTGGTGTTAACGGAGAAGCTTCTTTTGCAACTTCTTTTTGGTTTCAGCTTCCTGCAAGGACAAGGCGTCCCATTTTCAGCTCATACACAACTATGGCAATGATTTTGGTATACAAAGTTCAGTGTTTTGTTTTGATCCAGTGAGAAACATCACAAAAAAAGAAACCCCAGGGAAATAGGGGAAGCTGCAGTCTCTACAGTAAGTCAGCCCATCCAGGAGGCAATTCAGAAGGTAGACTGAGAAGCTCTTAGGATATGATTGAGTTGGCCTGTGGAAGGAGAAATGCAGCCAAGCCTCTCATCCCTCTTTGTGAACAACTGGCAGTTTTGAAGCGGTATCTCTTTCTCCCAGAGTCTTTCAGCTTCTAAAGGCCAAACCCCAAGCTGGAGGCAAGTCCCTTTCATAACTCTTTGGGTAAACTCTGGCCTTGGAGGAGGGAGACTGAAATCAGCCTGTGCTCTGTCTAATATTGCACTTAAAAGTCTCTTTTGCACTTCCCCTCTCTTTCTGTTTGGCTGACTTGCAAAATGAGACTTTTGCCTCTTGAAATCATGATAACCAATGACCTTGGCTTTTCTGAAGGTCTTGTGCAGTTGATGTACATTCCTGTTGGCTGTGCCTGACGGGAGGACGGTTAATGCTGTTGTGTGTCGTGGAATCCCACCTTACTTGGGAGTGGGGGTGCTGTGGCTGCCCTCAGGAAACAAGGAGGTTTATGCAGAACATTAGTATTTGATTCCTTAGATAATAGGAACAGGAGAAGAAGTCAGAAGTAAGGTTGTTTTCATCTTCGTTACCCAGTCAGTAGCCCATCCAGCATTCTGCACATATCCAAGTTTGGATCCTCACTTTGTCTTCAGTATTTGTTTTCTTAGTTCTCGTGTTGAGATGGGAGACTTCCAGTAGACAGGAATTGGATTTAAATATGTTCAGAAAAGGAATGCAGACAGGATAGAAAATAATTAGGTTGAGTTAGGCACCCTCCCACATGTTATGAAACCATTTGGCTCACCATGGCACAGAAATACTTGTAGAATTCGGGGCTGTGTTGGGAAAACTCTGTATGTGTTCCTTCATAAGGAGAGGAAAACAACTATGCTCAGTTAAGGTATTCTTTTTAAGGAAGGTTTTCTTCATCATGTATTCCCTGAAACAACTGATTACAGTAGCTGAAGTAATGCATTTAAGTGTGTTGCTGCAAGAGGTCTTTCACAAACCATGGATTCCTAAATTTGTCCCAGAGCTTTGTGAAACTTAAGAACATTAGGAGAAAGGGAGACTTCAGATCTTAGCAAGAGTGAGCTGGTGAGGCTTTTATCTGGTTTGAAGGGAGCTGTTAGCAGCTTTAGTAGTTGGAAGAGTGTAGGGCCAAGAGGGATGGACTGGAATGGTGCTCAGCAATCCACGTGGGCTCTCTCTCCTCTACAGTAAGACTTACCTTTCATTCTGTTTCACTTTTAATTTTGAGAAAGATAGTTTTGCTTTTCAGATGTGATTGATCTCACTGGAGATGATAAAGATGATCTTCAGAGGGCAATTGCCTTGAGTTTGGAGGAATCAAACAGGGCATTCAGGGAGACTGGAATAACAGATGAGGAACAAGCCATTAGCAGGTAAACAACCAACTTATATAAAGCAGAAATTAAATTAAAGAGTTGGAGATTGGCCTGTATTGCTTTTTTTTTAACTCTTAATTTAACAAAGAATAACTTGTTTACTTTCACTTGTGCTACTGATATGCCTGGCTTCAGGATGTTGCTTTAATGTATTTTATGTTCTACACCAGAAAATAGTCTATTATGTGTGGACTAGGATTTAATAGTATGTTTCATATTAATGTATTTTATTAAATATAGAGGAAGTGGATGGAGATAGAGAATATATGGTCATATTTAAATAGGACCTAAACCCAGAAGTTTCTCTTGTGTATCAGGTAAAAAGCAATGAAACCAAAATTTAATTAAGAAGCTAATAAATACTTTGTCCTGTTTTTTGCAGTGTTCATTTTACAATAATATTTTCTTACCTCTATGCTAAAGCTGAGGTTGAGGGAGGGGGTATTAATACTATGACTTGAGTATACTAAGAGCAGCTACTCTATTTTAGCTGATTAAGTATGTTATTAACCTATTTAACAAATAAGATTTATAAGCTTTGAGTGAAGTTAACTTCTTGATTTAAGGTTTTATAAACTTTCTCAATTTGAGTGTGATAAGGGAACTTTTGATCAGATTCTACGATAACTTTTTGTACAGTTTATATTTTTGGTAATTTTTATATAATTATGAAATATTTGGGACTTGAACTAAGCCTCGGTGTAGGGTTGGGTGGGAGGGATGTTGTTTCTTTTTGTCTTTTTTCCATCTGTGATTAGCTTTGGGAGGGACATTGAGTTTTCATTTGTGGCTAGACTGGTTCTAGGGGAAGCAGGCAATGATTTGATTCTTGTTAGGAGGTAAAGTACTGCCTCCTTGAAAAAGACCAGGTTCATAAAAAATAATTTAGATGGGGAGATTAACCACAATAATTCTTTTTCTCAGTTCACTCTATCTGACAGACTAAACGGCTTATTAGAAAATTCCAACTCTGAGAATATTGGATATTTTATTACTTTATTTTTATTATTTTACCCACAGTAATTTTCTTTTTCCGTTTGAAAAGTAAATATACTAATTATGAGGGTAAACATATCCTTCCTTCCCCCATCTGTGATAAAAGCCATCTGGTTATATAAAGTTAACATATTTTAGCAGAGAAAGGTAGGTTGAGAGGGATTTATATTTTTAATAATTGAGAGAACTTTTAAGGGTGGGGGTTTTTTCTAAGACCCCTTATGTGTGTGTATACGAGATTGCGGTGGAAGTTCTGTCCAGCTCTGTTTCAGAGTTCAGCTTGTGCCTGTTCCTTTTTGAGGGATGAAATTGTCATAATTACAGAGTTGTGATTTAGGCAGGCACTCAGAAAGATGGACCTATTTCTGGACATGGACAATTTTCTCCCTTTTTTCTTTCCCCAAGCTTTAGCTGCTTCTGCTGTGCTCTCTTCTTGGGAGCCTTGAAGATTTAGGTTTTTTTCCCCTGAAGAATTTGTTTTTCACTTCTCAAACTAAAAGTGTCTTTTGTGGTTTTTGGTCCTATCTGCTTGGACCATAACTTAGTATTATAAATACTTTCCACTTCAATTACAGTGTATATTTTGCTGGCTGCAGAAAATAACAAAGTATGCCATTTTTTCTGTATGTACAAAGGCATGTAGACAAGCTGATCAGTTATATGCAGAGAAAATGTTGGTCTTTTGATGAAATAGAGTTGGGTATTTAAGGGCAAAATTGCACACAATAACATTTGCCAAATCAAGAGCTTTGTTGCAGGCCATATACCCCCCCTTGGTACACTGTACCACATTTTCTGTGTTTGCCATAGTATTCTTTGGACCTGCTGTACAAATTCATTTCCCAAAGCCATACAAAAATAATCACTCAAGACCCATAGTATATCATGACATAAGAAAGGCATTGGGTCTTTTCTTGTGAATGGAGGCAGAGAAGAGTGAGAATCTTGGACGTTTTGGCAGCCTTGAGATTAATTCAGTAACATGGCAAGAAGCACCCTGAGTTGATGGCAAATTATGTCAGTATTGAACAAATACAGGAAGTTCAGAATTCTTGAATTCTTGATGTGAACTGTTCAGTCAGTTTCCTTAAGGACAGAACTCCAGTCTGTTTTTATAAATAAAATTAAAAAAAATTACTTTGTAGTTAACACCCCACAGAAGAATGTTGGCATTCCGATAGAAAGCACAGTATCTTCTCAGGACTTCTCAAAACAAAAAGTAGAACACTGTGCTTGTAAACAAGTCAAG
Organism: Platyrinchus mystaceus; assembly: GCA_035041135.1. Taxonomy (NCBI): domain Eukaryota; kingdom Metazoa; phylum Chordata; class Aves; order Passeriformes; family Tyrannidae; genus Platyrinchus; species Platyrinchus mystaceus. The sequence continues at coordinate 11,623,182 of JAWWLV010000001.1, forward strand.
CTGCAGCCATTTACTTTTGATTTTCTAGATTAAACAAGAAGCAGAAATCAAATAGGAAGTCAGTAATAAGCAAATTAAACTATGGAATTCTTTCATTTTTAAAAACGCAGGCTGTGTGCATATTTAAATAGCCTTTGGTGTGGAGGATAGGTTTTTTTTCAGAAGTACTCACAGTGGTTTGGAACCTAACTTGCACACATTTTGTTAGGGTTTCCAAGGGAGAATTAATGGAATTTCTTGACTTGTGTAATTAATGTTGTAACGCACGTAGAATTTGTGTTCCTGAATGTAATTGCTTTGTGCTACTTAATGAGGACAGATTTGATTACTTTGTAAGTGTTGAGAGGAGTGCAGCTGAAATGTCCAAGTGTCCAAGCTGAACATCTTGTACATGGTGTGTTTAAAGTCTTTTACTCTTCCCTCTTAAAATTTCCCAGGGAAATGACCATGATCAGGGTATTTCCTAATATGAAAAAGCTTCTCCTGTTTATATATCCTTTTTGTGGCTTGAAGGAGTCTGAGGCTGTCCAGATAGGGCTTCACTGGGGAAGCCAGGGAGATACAGCTGAAAGGAGAAATTAGCTGGCCTGTGTTGTGCCTGATGTAGTATCCACATAAAAATGAGAGCCCATGCTGTCAATGCACAAGGATGTGCACAGCCTGTAGGCTTTTTTTTTTTTTTTTTTAAATCATGGTCACTGAAACTGCTGAGGACTCTGCACTGTGGTTTTTGTGTGTAGATCCACGGTGGGACTGAGGAGGGTTGTAGAGTCAGGGGTTATTCCTGGATGTCCAGCTGGAAGACAGTCACAGTACGAAGACCTTTCCTTGTTCTTTTAGCTGAATAACCCCGCAGAGTGGGGTTTGCTGCAGCATGTTGAGTGGGCTTCCTCGGAGTGGTTTGACTGAGCCTTTGTGCCATGGACTGGCTTTGCCCCGGGGTTATTGCTTTGTCTGGCGAGCCCCGTGGGGCTCTGCAAAGCTGCTTGGCTGTGCCCAGCTTGTTACAGGGAGAAATAAAACACTGCTTTCAAGTCGAATGCCAAGCCTGGCGTTAACTAAGCCCTCGCTGCAGCATTTCCCTCCAAAGGAGATTCCAGCGCTCGGAGGTTGGGGAGCCCTGGGTCCCGTGAGGCCGGAGAGGTGCCAAACCCTGCACGTCGCTTATGGCTGTGGGCTGGTGGCTGTCGTCCCCAGGGGTCCCAAAGTGGGGGTTCAGCTCTGTCATCAGAATTGCTAAATCCTTGTGCTGACTATCTGGAAGGCTGCTAATTTTGTTCAGAGCTGTGTGTGAGTAAGATTCCTTATCCAGGTAGTCTCCCAATTCAGGACTGTTTAAATGGAATACAGTGAACATTATAGTATAAGAGATACTCACTATGATAAATACATTCATTTATGTAGCTTTTGAGCTGATCATTAGGTTCCTATTTACTGTGCTCGCTACACTTTATCTCACTTTTTACTTTTTATTTTATTGCATCACAGCTTTAATGAAAATGAATTTGGCACATAGAATGTGCAGCTATTCCATGTGCTCTCTGAGGATAGATAATCTTGAAAGTAAAATTAAGGCAAAAATATCATGAAGCTTTGAGAATCAAATGCTTTATTGATGCATGGAAACAGATTTGAGGTGGAGCAAGAGATGAGGAAATCCTTTACCTGCTAAAGAAACACAAAATCAAATACAAGAAAGAAATTTTAGTAGGTAATTAAGCTGATGAATGGTAATACATATAATGGGGTCAGGGAACTGTTTCAGTTTTAGAATATTTATTTTTCTGACAATCTTGAAATACTCTTCAGGTTTTTTTTGGGGGGCGAAGAGAAAGTTTTATTGTTTCCCTGAAACACAAGTGGTGTGGAGTAAGTATTGTAGTCCTGTTACAACATCATTCTAAATTTATTCCAGTCTGTCAATCTTCTTGTCAATGTTAAAGGTCACTTCAATTTAGTTTAAACAAGATTTTTAGTAATTCTACCTGCATGCGAAATTATTTGAACTATGTATGACATTTTTTTTGATTGATTTTTAATGTCCCTATTGAATGATTTTTGCTCTCCGAGTAGAGATACAGCGGTCATGTAAAACTTTTAAAGGATTGTATTGGTGAGAAGGGAAATAAATTTGACTGTTTTTTTACGTTTTGGGGTTTGCTTATGGGATTACTGTAAAAGACTTTCAGAATCATCAACTATTGAAGAGTTCCATCCCTGTGCATTGTTGGAAGAGGTGTCAGAGCAGAAAGTCATAGAGGATTATAAGCCTGTCCTTTCAGTGCTGTTTACAAAGTTATGTGTCAAAAACTAAATGTCAGAAATTGATTAATCCTTAGGAAATTACCAGTTTTAGGTTTTTCCTGAGATACATTGGTACAAAAGTGGTATTTGCACTAAACAGTCTCTCAAATTCAGAATGCTTCTTTTATTTCAAAATAAGTAACCATAACAATTAGTATGTCCCCCAAAACAGTTACCTGCAGTAAATTCATACGATGTTGTGTAGTTCTTGCTAACATACCTGTTCTTTCTTTGACAGGAACATAGCTTGAAACAAAAATGTAGACAGGAAACTGAGGGATAACATTCTGTGTGTGTCCCTGTTTCATTTTTATTTTCCCCTACACTGTTCAAACTTTGTCCTTTAGGAGCTCCATTTACAAAGCACCCTAAACTCGCCTTTCTTTGGTGTTTACTGAGTCTAGAACTGAAGGGGTGCAATCCTTCATGCTGCTCAGACTGCTTAGATGCTTGTCATGCAGCTCCTGGAATCCTGTGCCTGGCAAATGCAGCAGCTGGAGAGCAGCTCAGCCTTTTTATGACAGTTGGACTGGATGGTTGGGGACAGTGACCACTGTGTCAGTAGTGCACATGCCAAGCAGCTCTGCTGATGAGTTAGAGCCACTGTTACATGACCTGAATATATCCATGTCCATCTTTCTATTTGGAATATGCCTACCACAAATTACCCTTAAGGTGTTCTTTGTCACCACACTGAGGATATATGCTGATATAGAAATACTGTGTTGAGTGAAGCTTAAGAGCTTCACACCCATCAGATCTTACTGCCATGTGAGATATGGATATTCAGCATAAATCACTTAGGAACAGTTTCTTGCAAGGAGTGTGGTCATTGAAGCATACAATTAACTTATGGGGTGGCATTTTGAAAAATGGGGGGGAGATGTCTTTCCATGGCTCATAAAGTAATTGCTTGCTATGTAAGGTGATTAACACAGTTGCATAAGTTGCAAAAATGGAAACTAAGAAAACTGCTTTCATTTTTGAAAGTTGCCTAGCCAGCTTTGGCTTCCTGTCAGTAAAAGAAAGATTGGTGACTTTGTGCTTTGCATAGCAATAAAAGCATTTGTAGATGAAAGCACTACATGATTAGCGCTGCCTAAAATTTGTCCATCCTGTTTGACTCTGATTCTTAAATAATTGATGACTTGCAGACATGACACTTGTATCTTGAGCTCTCACAGGAGATTCATGCACTCACTGATACCATTTTCCAAAAGGTAATGGAATTACTGTAACATAGATAAAACTAACATAGCATCTTACTTTTAAAGACATATTATTGTATATAAGTTTAAAACCAGGCTCAGCAACAATAAGTGAATGATGTTATTAAGATGTCTATATTAGTAGTTGAAGGTATTATAGTACATGGTAGGTTTTTTAGGGGTTTGTGGTGGTTTTTGCTTTTTTTTCCTCACATTTTCCCTTCCCTTCTGTTCCCAAAGAGTTCTAGAAGCCAGTATTGCAGAAAATAAAGCAAGTTTAAAGAGGACGCATCCAGAGGTATGGAGTGACTCTCCAAACCCTTATGATCGGAAGCGGCAAGACAACTGTCCAGTAGGATTAAAGAATGTTGGCAACACATGCTGGTTTAGTGCTGTCATTCAGGTAAGCACCCCCTTCAATTAGCTTGTGTGTACCCTTCATTGTATCTGTTGTGAGGTGAGTTAGCTTATTTTACGTGAATAACTTAAAATATCTGTTTTCCTGGGAAGCTTAGGCCACTGCATGAGATGTTTTTGAGCATTACTTATTTATTGCATCTCTTAACGTGTTCATCCATAAGTCTGATTGAAGTGTAGAAAGTACTGGTAGCATAACTAAGTGAAGCTTCAAAATGTTTCTCATTAAGAAGTTGTGGAAGACAAGGAGTTGAGTCTCTGAAGATCCTGGGCGTCTGCAGCTCATACTGACATCAATGACAATTGTGGATGCCTAAAAACATGTGAAAATTGGATTACAGATGAGGATCCGACTTTTTATATTAAAAGGAGCGCATGCAAATGTCTGAAAGGGGGTGGCTGACAATGGAGGTAGGTGGAGGAAATGAGACACCCTCAATCATGGAGTGCTTACTAGAATAGCTGCAAGGGGATGGATAGCTGGGTAGGGTAAAAGAAGGAACAACTGATAAAGAAGGAAACCTGAAAAAGAGGAAAGGGAAGGTCTGATATGGCTGCAATTGTCTGGTTTGGGTTGTTTCACCTAATAGAGCCAATGTGTGTGTCTGTTTTGTGTATATGTAGCTTAATTAAAAGCTAGCTTTCTTTTTTTAAGATAGGGTAAATAGGGAAATAAGTACAGATACTGCAACTTGTCTAGTGAAAGCTAATGTTCTTATATCAATAGTTCATGTATGTAAACTTTATGAATCCATCTGTTAGGAGATTTTTTTAGAAGTGATTGCTAAATCTATATATGTTTTTGTAAATAATCTGTAGATCTACTGAGAAGTATTCCAATGCACTGAAAACTGTATGTGAAACTGTAATACAATAGGGGAAATTTATTTTTAGTGTACAAGAAGTGAATTCGGCATATTGTAACTTTTCATAGTCTGACATTTGAGAGGAAGCAAATAAAATATTTAATACCCATTTTTAACAAATTACTGTCAGGCTGATGCACTTTTAGGTAAACTAATACTGTTGCTTTCATACTGATGGCTGTTGTACTTCAGGCTGAGTCCATTTAGATCAATGTTCTGCCTAGCAATTTCCACAAATGGATATGTACAGAGGAGCACAGTTTGCATGATACTGCTCTGGTAAAACACTCCTGAGCCTCCAACTACTTTGACCTTGGAGGAGTTTCTTAACCCTTTTCAATTTGTTTAGTAAAACCCCAGTGGGTCTCTCTTGTATGTACTTGTCTTCCTTGAACCTTGCCAACTTCTTGCACCCACAGGGTCCTTTGGGTAGGAATTCCATAGTTGTGCTCCCTATTGCATGGAGAGCTGCCACAGGTTTGTTTTTTGAACCTGGTTCCCACTAACTTTGTCTGGTGGCCTCCATGTCTCCTGGTGGACAGGTTAGAAGTTGATTGCTGTTTCAGTTCTGTGGGCTGCTGCTCTGATCTCTTTTAACACCCTGGTGGTCTCTTTATTTCCAGGCTGGCTGCTGAATTGCAGCCTGTATAGAATCTGTTCTAACCTCTCGTCCACTTTGTTGCTCTTCTCTGGATCTTTCCTGCTTTAGTAGCATTTTAGTTGGGGAACCAGGAAAGTTCTCAAGGTGTGAGTGGGCTATGAATTTGAGTATGGTGGACAGATACAGGCTCTTCAGGAAAAACAAATGAGGACAACAAGGAAAGGTGTTTCCTTCCTCGTGAAGGAGTAGCTCAAACGTATGTGATGCTTGTGTGGGACAGAGATGACAGGTTAAGATAAGAGTTTGTGGATCAAGTTCAGAGGAGAGGCTGGTAAAGGTGCCACCTTGATTAGTGTATTACAGACCACCCTCCTCAGGATGAGGATGTGGACAAAGCCTTCTTTAGAGACAAAAAAGGCTCTGGATTATGGTCTGGAGTTCCCATTGGGAGCTTTAATAAGCATCCCGACCCTTGCTTGGTCCACCATAACAGGACAGAAGCAAACCAGACTTCTGTAGAGTGTCAGGGACAACTTCTTGACATGAGCACCAATGGGCCAACTGGGGATGATCCACAGCTGAATCTCCTGTTGGAAAACTGCAGATGTAGTAATGTGAGTACTCTTGACTGCAATGATGGTGAAATAGTAGAGTTCAAGATCCTGATGGGAGCAAGGAAGAAGTAGCAGACCCTAGAGTTCAGGAGAGCAGACTTAGTAGTCTTCTTCAGGAAGTTGGTATCTGGGATTCCACAGCAGGCAGCTTGGAAGGGCAGATTTGCTCAGGAAGGCTGAGAGCATCCCCAGATTGCCAGAAGGGTCCATTCTGCTGTCAGGGAACTCATGGCCAAGCCCCAATGCAAGCAGGCAGTGTGCTGGATCTGGAAGCAGAGACAGGCTACTGAGGAGGAGATTGGAAATGTTGTCCAGGCGTGCAGGGATTGGTGTTAGGGAAGTGGAAGTTATCTTAGAGTTGATGCCTCAAAGGATGTCTAGGGTAACAAGAAAAGGTTATTGATGCTACACTGGTCATAGAAAGCCGAGCAAGGAGAACATGGTTTCACTGCTGAATAGAGCAGGTGAGGTACTCAGTGCCTTGCTTGGCCTTAGTCTTCACCAGTCAAGTCTCCAACACCATTGTGCATAGTTGGGAGAACTCTGAGCAAGGGTTAAGGATTTTTTTTCCATGAGGACTGGCAGGCAGTGGAGGTTGCCCAGAGAGGCTGTTGTGGGATCTGTCAAACCTTGAAGGCTTTTAAGATGCCTGAAAAAAAAGCCCTGAGGAGCCTGGTCTGATCTCCCAGGTGACCTCCTGTGAGGTCAAGCAAGAGGCTTGACAAGAAACTTCCATCGGTCTCTTCTGACCTGAGTTACCCTATGATTATGTATTAATATTTTCTGTTTCATTCTATCTTTCTTAATTATTTTATTCTGCTTTTAACTGTTGTTATTCTTCTTCATATGTGGAACTGATACTTCCATGGAACAATCTGCCATGAATTCCAAGTTTTTCATAATGCTAGTTAGCACATCATTTTCTGTAAATTTTAGGGTTACTTTGCACCATCTACCTCACTGTACACTTATCAGTGTTGAATTTGGCTTTCTTGTTACATAGATACTTGGTCTTCTATGACCCGTCTGTCAGTTCATCTCTGCCAGCTCTTGTTTTTACAACATTGTATATTTCTATACGGAGCAAACGTGGTCAAAACTTGCTCTCCTTTCTAGATCACTTCTGAATTTTGCTTACCAACGCAGTCTTGGTTAATTTGCACTAACCTCCCTTCAAGCTAGAACAGATGCCCTCTTTTTCTTTTGGGGACTACATAAATTGAATTCGTATTATCTGTGTAGTGTTTGACTTCTTGGAGGTTTTTGTTTTTGTTTGTGGTGGCTCTTTTTGTTTGTTTGGTTTGTTTTTACTTCCTTATGGGAAGGATTTACTTACTTGCAGGTTACCTGTATTTAATGCTGTAGGTAATGAAATGGAAAGACTTCTTTTTTTGTTCTACGACCTCCCTTCCCGCTGAGGTTTTTCTTAGGCTTCTTTCCTTTCAGCATCTAGTAATCTAACTGGTGTTTGAATTTTCTGTTTTCCTAGAGATCTTTTTGTGTTTCCCTTGATCATGTCTCCCTCTTTCTTTATTCCGTCATATGCGTAGCTCTTTTTTCAATAGCAGAAACATTGTCGTAGTGTTAATATAAAGAAACATATTATTTCCATAAAGATCTTCATGGACCTAATATGACTTGGTGCTTTACTTTCTCTGTTGTGCAGTCAGATTTTACATTCCACATTAGTCCCAAATCTCAAGATGACTGATTTTTCTGTGTATGTGCATTTCTGTAAAAGACATTTGTACACAGGAAACTGCAAATGTTTAAATAAATGTTTTCATGGAAACTTGAATTTTTAATTCACTAACCACAGAGATAAGAACAGAGGCCAGAGAATGTAAAATCCTATGCTAGACCTATGATCTCATGTTATTTATACTCAGCCTGCAACTTTATACCTTGAAAACAGGTTATAAAGAGACCTAGTTAGTGCTTATGGTCACCAGCCATACTATGTGAAAGTATGTGGTGTCTGGAATTATAATGGTTTGATCCTAAAAGATAGTGAAATGTCTGGATTTACATCTGTGGGATATAATTCAAGTAAACCACTGAAAGATTTATAACTTCAGTTGGTTGAAAATTTAGGTTATTAATATTGTCTATCATCCAGGAAGATTTATGTTTCAGACAACCATCCCAGGAAATTTAATGCATGTTAATTTAGAACATTACCTAATACCATATTTATTTATCCACAGGGCAGATTGACTGCTTGGGTTGCATTGACTATGTAGGAGTATTTTCTTGCTTTCTTTGGGAGTCTTTTGAAACCTGACACATCACATAGGTCAACAATATCTAAATGTTAACTACTGTCAGTCACAATGATGTATTGTGTAATATAACCTAAAACTAAATTGCAAAGAAGAAAAATCTTCCTTCTATTTAAGAGGTGCTTGTTAAGGAAAAAAAAAGATATTGACATTTTGACAGTTTCCTTATACAGTGAACATTGTTTTTTATAGGCACCAATTAATTGACTTAGTCAAATGCAGTCATAAATGGTTTGTTGTATTCGCTTTAAGAGCATGAAATTCTTTAATAGACATTTGCAGTGAGTGACAGCAAACCCTGACAAGGTTCAAACATTTCTGGAAATACTGCTTTTTAACCTGTATTTATTTGTGCCATAGAGAAATTTACACATGTGGAAGTTATTGTCTTCTGCAGAGGAACAGGGGACTCTCTCTTCAGAGAGCTCCAAGATAAAGTTCTGCTTTCAACAGTTATATTCAGTGTTACTAGAACGAACAGTAACATTTTTTCACAGTGTAACTTCCAAAAATCTGCCCTGCTCTTGAAGACTATTGACTTGATAATAAATTGTATTTAAAATTGAGTTCCCAAGACAATATGTCAAAACAAAATTGTATTAAAGGATGCTTGTTTCTTCCTTACCTACCAAGAAATGAATCAAGTTCCTTGATGAGTTTCCTTTCTCCCCTTGAACTTGTAAGAAACCTTTGTTTTTGACAGGAGTTCACCCATGCATGCTTTTGCTACTGTTTAGTTAGATTAACTTTTATAGAAGGGCCCTAAGGACCCCTAAATCTTGAGACTTTAGAATATTTCTAGAAGGTTGTTTGTGTGTTGTTTGGTTTTGTGTGTGTTTTTTTTTTTTTTTTTTATAATTTCTGATTATTGTAACTGCATTTGTCTGCTCTTGAAATAGAACTTAAGATACCAAGTTCTTTAAAGAAACAAAACACAGATGTAGCTCTGTTTTTACTTTTTTTGCAGTAGATTTTAGTGGCTCCCTTGTGAAAAGGTAACCTGACAGTTTTCCTTGGCTATAAGAGTTTATAGTCTGAAAATGGCTTATAAATAATACATTTATGGAGCCTGTGAAGCAGCTCCTTTGTGTCATGCTGAGCACGAGTTAAGTGTTTGCAGGACACGGGATGTGGAAGGTGGGTAAGTCACAGGACACGGATGTGCTGTTGGAATCATGTCTTAGGCTTGCTGCCTGTACAAGTTGTCTCCCAGATGTTTTGCTTTAAGACATTGCACAAGACTTTCTCTTTTGGAGTCCCAAAATAGGGGTTTGGTTGTGTGTGAGAAATAATGCAGGGCTTGCTCCTTGAAAAAGGTGTCACGGGAAATGCCGGGTGGTTGGTTGTTTAGTGAATGTTACACACTCAGTGTGCCAAGACAAATTTTTGATGGAAGAAAGTGTATGAGGAATCAATGAAAATAGTACTGTAAGCGTTGCTCTGTTTCCCCTTCCCCTAGTCCCATGCCTAAAGTACTAAGTGCAGTGTTTTCCTGGGTCTCATGACTTCCAGAGGGCCTATCTGCATTGTTGCCATTTCCTTTGCCAAATGAGGTATCCCAAAAGGACAGCTGGTGTTTGGCATCTCCACACTCTTTTCTCTGGGATTCTGTCAGGGTCTGGTTAGTCATCCAAAAAGGAGACTTTTTTTTCTTCCCCAAAAGTACATAGCTTGCAGAACAAAGAAAAAGTACATGGCTTGCAGAACAAACTACTGTCTTACAAATATAAATCTCCATGGTTTCCCTTTGACTTTTATTTTCAGGGTCTCTACCACCACTTCTGGCATTTTAGTCTGTTGCATTGTGTTTGGAAGCAGCCTTCTTGATTTCCAGTATATGTGTGGGCTTAGGATCTCCTTCAAGCCTAGGCTTCTAGTTCTGGGAAGAAGTGGGGCAGCTTGATGGGTGAGAATCAAGCAAGTATTTTCTTCCCAGCTGGTGGCTCAGCTATTGTTCTTAGCAGCTTTGAAGCAGCCTCCCACAAGTATCTAACTTATACATTAGTTTATGTTTCTTATTTGTCATGATGAATGGAAAGGATTGTGATGGATGATGTGGTAATGCATTAATACCAAAAATCCTAGGATTATACAATAAAATTTGCATATATATATATATATATACACACACACACTATACATGACTCCCTTGCTTCCCTGGGCTTATAGTGGAAGGTTGCATGCTGCAGAGCATCCAGTGCTCAATCCCTGTTTGGGTTACAACAGTCATTGATGGAATGCTTTCTTTCCAGTGTTTTCACTGTGGAATAGCCTGGGGCAGGTGTTGGTGGGGGATACATAATATAAATTGTTCTGTAGAGTTTCATGGGCAGAGGAATAATAATATTGGAAATCTAGTTTCTTGCTTCCCATCCCTCTGTTCCCCTGTAAAGGTTGATTTGTTGCTTCCAAGTTCAGTCATCCTATAATAACCTACAGGATATTCCTTTTAATGCTGTTCTTTATTTCTGTGGTCTCCAGTTCCCTCAGGTTGCTTGTGTGATTTTCAAACTCTTTACCTTATATTTAGTGATACTTAATATTGCAGAAGTTTCTGTTGTGAGGGTTTGGAAAGCTTTAGTGGATGATGGCTTTAGCTTTGGCTCTTAAATAGCTGCTCATTTAAATAAAATAAAGGATACAGGATAAGTATTGGGTTGCAGTCCTATGTGCAGTTCCTAGATGCAGAAGAGCATTGCATTGTTTAGGTGTGTTGTTGAATTTTATATCACGTATTTCTTCTATGCAAGAAGTTCAAAACTGTAACCATGTAGGGAAATGTTGGCTGTTATTTTATGTCCCAACAGAATTTTTTTTCTTGCTTTGACCCATGTAATAGAGGAGTGGTTGAATGGCATTTTTTACTATGTGCCAAGACACAAGCATAAAGTGAATTCTTCTGGACACATATCATACTTAGCTGTCTTCTGAATTGCAGTAATGTTCTGAGTTAGTTGCTATAAACAAGTAAATGTTCTCTAAATGCAGTCTGGTAATACCATGGTGAGCTGTTTGTTTAAAGTGTTGACTTAACCCAAGTCTGCTAGCAGTCTTAAGTTAGTTTGACTTTCTAGATCAAACAGTATGCAAGCTGTTTTCCATCTTCTTCCATGTTGCACCTCAGCCTTTTGGAAACTCAAAACATGACCGCTTAAAGCTGCTTTTTATACCTTGGTTATCAGCAGTTTGGAATGCTCATTGGTTGTCTGTTTATAAATAAAACTGTCCTTTTAGAGGTCCTTTCCAAAGCTTTTGAGATATGGGATGGAATCTCTTGGACTTTGAAATTACTGAATGTTTCACTGATTGCTCCCACTGTACATGTGGGGTGGTTCTGCTGAAGTTCAGCCATGAGACAGTGTCATATCTGTCTGTAGGAGCTTTTGTTTCAGAGAGGCAGAGAGAAGAAACTCCTCTTTCTCTGCTTTCACAGTGAAGTTTGAACAGGAACCTTCTCAAATCCCAGCTTTGAAGCTGCTTTCCTCACTTCCCTTCCGTCTTCCTTACGTGCAGTCTTCGAAAGAATGCCAGAAAGGTTTTGGACTGTGCCAAATCCTCAATGTATGTCAAGAAGCATGATCATGAATATGTTTTGAGTTACTTCCTAATTTTCTTAATGCCTGTCCTTAGTCTTTATTCTGGAAACAGGATTTACCACTTAACAGGAATAAGACAAGTGGAGTAGAAGGCAGCTCTGGAGTGAGTTGTAAGGAGGAGCAGGGCAGGCAGCAGTGGCAATAAACAGCCACTTCATGGACTTGATTGTGAGAAAAGTAAGTTCAAGAATGCAAACCAAAAGGGAAAAAATAGATTAATAAATAGAAAAATGGGGAAGGCCTTAAGGGGAGAGAAAAGTGATTCTCCCAAATTTGTATCATAGAATGGCCTGCGTTGGAAGGAACCTTAAGATCATCTAGGTTGCTCCAGCCAACCTGGCCTTAAACACTTCCAGGGATGGGGCAGCCACAGCTTCTTTGGGCAACCTGTGTGAGTGCCTCACAGTAAAGAACTTTTTCCTAATATCTAATCTAAACCCACCCTCTTTCAGTTTGAAGCCGTTCACCCTTGTCCTGTCACTCCAAGCCCTTATAAATAGTCTCTCTCCATCTTCCCTGTAGGCTCCCTTCAGGTACTGGAAGGCCACAGTTAGGTCACCCTGAAGACATCTCTTTTCTAGGCTGAACAATCCCAATTATCTCAGGATATAGACTTGAATGTTGGAGAGAATGGGACTTAGTTGTCAATGAAGTTGCCTTTTTTTTTTTTTCAATATGGAACTTTGGACATGAATATTCAATTTGAGGCGTTTCTTTGATTTAGATTATTGCCACAAATAAAACGTTAACTCCAGTAATGCCCACTCTACCTCACTAAAACTAGCTCTATATACCATAAAAAACCAAAATTGTTTATAAAGTGAGGTGAGAACATAAATCTAATTTGTCAAGTTGGCAGAGGCAAACTATTCCAAATAGTATATTTTGACATAGAGCTCTACTTTTGCTTTTTGTTTTTAGGACTTATCTAAGATTGCTCTCTGCTTGCTCTACTGAATGAAGGTACATATGGTCTCTGCTTAGTGGCTTTAAAATCCGAATAAATGTCAAATTGGAAATGCCTAAAATGTCCCAGATGACTAAACAAGGCAAATGGGTGTTGTGATGTGTTAATCATATCTCTAGCATATGTAAACTTTCAAATTACACAAGATCATGTTTTAGCTAAATGCCAGTACCTGAAGGAATTTGTTCAGGAGCTCTGTTGGAATGCATACTTCTCTTTTTCACTGCCAGAGAGTTGCTTTTCAAGCTCTCCTACTAATATATATTTAGTTTTTGGTTTTCTTCCTTCTGTCCTTCCAAGCTTAACCTTTGTGAATTGAATGGGAAGCTGTCTGTGTTCATGGTATTATGAACTTAAGGTTTTCATGTAAACTTGCATAAAGGTGATCCCTATTAATTCTCTAGTTCTTGTGCAAATTTTGTTTGTTTGTTTGTTTGTTTGTTTTTGTTCCCAGTGATGGAAAAAATACAAATTTTTTTCATCAGTTTGTTAGTGAAACAGATGCTTTTAGTGCCCTGTGCCTACAGAACTACTGTGTAAAGCTTTCTGCAGCAGCTTGGTAGGTCATCTTTTATCTAGACTCAGAAGTAGTTTCTCCTACTCTCTAAGTATTGTTGGTGTCAGTAAATGTACTAATTTAGAACTCTGCCAGTGGCTTTTAATGACCTGTGCTGCATGCTAAGCTTTTGTGGATTTAATATGCTGACTAATTTATATCCTTGCACCATTAATGCAACATCATAGTTCTTGAATTAATCCTTCACTCAGGCAATCGAAATTCTGCCAAGGTCCTCATGTTTCATTATCCTAGACTTGAAGGGGAGAAAAGGGATAAGCAGGGTGTTTTAGGTGAGACCAAGACAACTTGTATTCAGAAGTTGCATCTGGACTCTATGTCCATTACTCAGAAAAGTGAAGGCTTTAGTATCTTAGAGTCTTGAAGCTCGAACTCTTTCTAGTTCTCTCTGGCATGACAGCAAATACATCTACATCATCACCACCTATAGCAGGGGGACAGCCACAGTGCATCTGTTGTCATTCACTGTTGTTAATGTGACCTAAACTGACATTGGATTTCTGTTGTTGTTTATTCTCATTTTTCTTTTACTATCTTGTTTCCCCTCCCCCAAAATGACATAATAGGAGGCAGGTATCCTAACAAAATCTGTTGATTTTCATGGTAATTTGAATTGGGATAACATACCTCAGCCTTAGCTTGGCCAAGTTTCCAGGTGACAGCTTTTAAATAGGTTTAAATACACTGGGGATGGGGGAGGGAAACAATCCACAAACCCACCTTTTATAGAGTTCTCCTTGCATGCATAAATTCTGCATGCTTTGGTAACTTGTAAACAGATCAAGGCTAGTGGATCTGAAGTATCCACATTTTAGATCCAGCCTGTTTTCTCGTGCTGGGACTCCTGACGCGTTTCTGTAGCTGAAGCCAAGCGGGTAAGAGGTGAAGTGCTGCTCCATGTAAAGTGTTTGGAAGGACAAAGGATGGCTTAGCAAACTGGAAATTCTTTTGCCTTGGATGTTTCTGAAGCACTGTGGTGCTTGGCCATGGGAGGTCTAGTTTATAGCTCTTTATCTCAGGAAGAAGTGTAGGTTCCTCACTGAGGTACTTTGGGCACAAAAATTGGTTGGTCTCAGGCACTTGTCTACACTTACCCTGGGGAATTATCTCTTTCTTAATGGAAGTATCCTGAAGTTGATTTAGCTTTTTCAGAAGTGTTCCTGAAGTTGATTTAGCTCAGTACAGAAGAGCTATAGCACTGTCCTTATCACTAGTGCTGTTGGCAGTAGATTAACTGTGGTAGTTCTGCTGCATCTCAATAAAACCATGCACAGAGTAAGCTGTTCTGGAGAGAAGTTTAATAACTATCTTGCTTAAGAAATGTGGAGTAGAACACAGCTGAAGTAAAGAGCAGATTGGACAATCCTCTTAATTATTCTCAGCAGATTGCACAAATAGGTTCATTCAGGTTAGTAGAAAAGCACAGAGCTGTGTTCAGTTTAGAGTCCTGGATTAAAGAAGTAGAGTTTTAGGGAAAAACTTAGGGATTGAACACTGGACAAAAATGCTAAACTCAAGTGTAGTTTTCTGCACGTAATTTGTGTATTTGTGTTATGAAATTGGCCTGCTCAGCTGCATGGCATTTTGGTGGCACTTGGATTAGTCATGGAGAAAATTCAGCCTTTGGACATTGTATTTCAGCAGCTGGTTTATTTTGTATGTAAGACATTGCTATGTTTTGCTTGATGAAGAGCCCACCAGTGGAATGCTGTTACATCATGAGATATAACTTCAATTAGTATCAGCTTCTAGAATGACACTTGAATTAAATATTAACATTTTCTTTGCTTTGAGTAAGTAAACAAAGGACTCTGTTTTAATCTCCCTTCTCTACAATGATGGATAAAAGGGGAACATGTATTTGGAACAGCAAAACAAAAAAAAAGTTGGACTACTCAATTATCTGCTTTGTTTTAGCAAGCTCAGAAAGTATTTTTTGGTTGATGTTTTTGATTTTCTTTTTAAAATTATTTTATTTTTAAATCTAAAAAACTTAGGAAAGATATATCTCTAGCCTTTCCATTTTGCTGGGGATGCTATATACCGTGGGGTGTGGGAAAAGGTTAAACTCTGTACAGGCTCTTTTACAAGGAAAGTCAGGAACATGGGAACTCTTCAGGAACTTGTTTTCCTTCCACCATGTTCTAAAGTATTAGGATAAATGCAGAGCCTCTTTACAGTTTCACTTTCTTGGCACTGTGGGGTTGAAATCCTATTAAACTTGTTGTGGTCTGTGACTTAAGTCATTGCTTGTGTAGGACAAGTTGCAGGATCAAAATCTATTGCTGGAGTAGGCAAGCTCTGCTTTTTCAAAATAAATAGCTAATAAGTGATGGGGGAAATTAATTATAGATTGTAAAACCAAAAGGTTAGGAGGGCAAATCTTTCCTGTGCTTCTCTGATGAGCATGTTTAAAATACTTCAGACTTTTTCTGCTACCCTCTCTTCAACAAAATGCTATTCTGTCTTAATGAAGTGAATTTTAGTTAAGATGCTTTCTGTCTGTACAGAAAAGCAGTGATGCAGCTACAGAAGTGCTCCAGTTCCGAGCCACTGCTTTGGACTTTTATTCTTTTGCAACACAGAGTTGTCTTGTTCTTGTACTCTCTTGGCTCCAGGCTCTGTGTTGCCCTGTGGAGTTCTTTGTGAGTGTGCCTGTAGACACCTGTTTTCATGTCCTAGTGTCTGTAAAATGGGAATATTATCAGTTCTTTACTGCAGAGGTGTATAACCCAATTTCCTTACTCAAATGTACATCCCTCACATCCTGTAATAATGGGAGGAGTGGACAGAATGCAAACAGCTAATTGCAAGCGGAATTAAGTTGCATATACAGAGGCATATTCTCTCTGCACTGAGGAGGTAGATGATAGAGGGCTTACAGGATGAATTTTAGATGGCTAAACAAGCTTTCATTTCAATTTTAAAATTGATAGTTACACAATTAATAAAATTTCTGTTGTAAAAAGTAATTTGCCTACCATCTAAAACTACCATTTATGTGATGAAGTGCAAAGAATTTTTTTTATTATGCTGTTTTCTTGGCAAAAATAATTGTCTTCTGATGAAAATACGTCTAGCAAAGTTAAGTGAAATAATCTACCTTCTGAAATGAAACCTTATCATTGCATAAGTTTAACACTTCATTTCTTTTGCTTGTTTGGAAGAACTTTGTATTGTTTGTAGAAGTGCTTAAAGATTTTCTTAATTTTTTTCTTTTCAGTCATTATTTAACCTACTGGAGTTTCGAAGACTAGTTTTGAATTTCAATCCTCCCGCAAATGCTCAAGACTTGCCCCGAAACCAAAAGGTAAAATGAGAAACTGACTTCCCCTCATGGCCAAGGGCATTTCTCTCTTGTACTTGAATTTTGCACTGCTCTCTAGCTCAAATTAGCATGGGTTTCAGAGATGTCACTTAGCAGTCCTCTGAGCTTCCTGCTGTGGATCTTACATAAATGACGTCAGCTTTGTGGTAGAGTGTGGGGCAGAGTGTTGGGAGAGGCAGAGCATTTCTCATGGGAATGTAGCTTGTCTTAGCAAACACTTTATTCCAGTTCCCTCACCCTCACAATGTGAGATTAAGCTTTCTGTTATTAGCTTGTCTCTTCTGGCCTTTTCATGAGGTGATTGTAAGCATAAATTTCTCATGTGTATCCTGGTACTCTCAGAGGATTGAGGAGGGGAGGGTCTTGGCTCAGGTTTCTTCTGACTTCAGACTAGCAAGGGGGAATGGTCAGGGACTGATCACCGATCAGTTTTTCCTCCTTCATGGACACCCTCCAAGGAGGGATACATGGAGTACCCTTCGTTTCCATGCTACAAATTGGAAAGGTAGAGATGGGAAAAGGAAGTGTCTGTAGGAGTGTGAACACACTCGGTACCGTTACTTTTAGTAGTGGCTTACAAGGCAGTGAATTTTTGCATGTCTAGAAATTAGAATCATAGAATGATTTAGGTTGAAAGGAATCTTAAAGATGATCCAGTTACAACCCCTGTGCCGTGGGCAGCAACACTGTCCACTAATTCAGGTTGCTCAGAGCTGCATCCAGCCTGGGCCTGGCCTTGAACACTTGCACAGATGGGGCATCCACAAGTTCTCTGGGCAACCTGTTCCAGCACCTCACCACCCTCAACCATAAATAAGACTATTGCCTGTTGCCCCTTTCTTTCAGATTTAAAAAAGGGAGTGTGTTGTCTGCCTGTTCTTAGTTGTTTGTCACTTCAGGCTTGACTGGAATGTTCACTAGCAAAACTAGGAGCTGTAATTAGAGAAGCAAAGGAAAAGTGACAGTGTCCGTTTTCTAAACTTCTGGGTATGTACCCTGAAAGGGAAGTGGAATGTTCAGTCAGAACTGTATAATTTCTCCCCTGTCCTGCTCCCTTTCTCCTCCCCCCGCATTCAAGTAGGAAGGAGTCGCTTTTTTGGGGGTAGGAAAGCATGTTTGCATTATGTCACGAGATGGTGTGAAAATACAACATGGGTAGTGCTGGGAACATTGCACAAGGTGGGGATGGGGCAGTGTATTCTAGTAAGAAAAGTCATGCTTTATCAAAGACTTGTACTGATTTTTTTTTTTTAGTTTTATTTTTAGATTGACTTTCTGCGTCATATTTAATTATTCATCATATAATTTGTTTTAGTAATGTCTTCCAGTACTCAGAGTTCTTTACCTTCAGTTTTCAGAGTGTAAAAAGCAGTTGGCATCTAAGAGGTGGTATGAAATAACTAGTAACAAGCTGTTGTATTGAAAAACATCTTGCCCAAGCATTGACACTTGCAGCTGAATGCCTTTAGCAACTCCAAAGGGCTGTTTTTTTTAGAAATTCTGACCATGACAGACAGTATTAAGGCTGTGTGAAATAGTGTGACACCAAGAGAGGATATGGATTTGTGCAGAAACCTTCCTTTCTGCAGGCCTGCTAGTAAGAATCTCTGGCAGTAGTTTGTGTCCTCTCCTTTGTTAACTTAAATCCAGGTTGAAATAACTTCTTAATTGGTGTACTCATTTGTCTTATCTACAGCTGAAAAAGGACTGGGACAATTTAGGAAAAGAGATCACTAGTTGGAACTTTGACAAATAGAGGAAATAAGCATGCATGCCCCCAAATATGGTGCTTTTATTTCTTTGTAAGTGAAGGCAAGTAGAGGCAAATTGATTTAAAGTTGTAATATAAGTTACCAGTTGACAAAAGGAAAAAAAACCAAGCCCTGGAATTTATTCCCATCTGCTTACTTGTTTTGAAACTGTTTCAACTTTGTTTTGTTTTAATTTTTATTCTAGTATTAATAACTATACATGACTGACATTCTTTAGGATCAAATTCCCAGTTTTAATAATCCCAGATTTTTAATACTTTGGTTTACATCCGGTTGTTCTTCGAGTTGGTGGGACTTATTCAACTTCAGGGTCATGACAACCTCTTGATTTAGAATTAAAGCATGTGGTTGTACTTCAGGGAATATTGCATAGAAGGGCTGTTTGTTCTTTCCCATCAATATATTGAATCCAAATGCTGTGAATGATTTGGCTTGTAAATTGTCAATCCAGAGGTCGTTGGTATAAATTTTAACTTCAAAAAAAAACCCCAAACAAACAACAGCCTCACCCTGTTTGCCTCAGCTAATTGGGCTTTGTTTTTCTGGATTTGGGCATGCACTTAACATCTCCAATCTGGTTTTGTTCTTTTTGTTTTGAAATTAATTTTTCTTCCTTGTTATCCTTCTGTAGCACAGATACAGTTCTCTGTAGTTACTGCAGCTGCTTTGCTCTTCCAATTCTCTTACCTCTTGCTGTCACATGAACAGACCTTTTTGCTGTACCCCGTGAGACCAGGGAAATATTTGGCCTCAGTGATATCTTCAGGAAACATTTTATTATCAGAGGAAGTGGGTTATTGTGCTACAGGTTAGCACATCCTTCCGCCTGTTCTGATACAATTTTCAATATTATCACTATGTCACTGTCCTGGCACACTGATTGACAATAATGAATATTTGCCATGTATTAAATATGCAAAGTGCTTTAGCAGCATTTATAATCATAAGTTATTCCGACATGTATTAAGAAATTACTTGGATAGGTGATAAAAGAGAGAATGTTTCAGATTATTAACTTCCTGTACAGTTTTAAGTTCAAAACTCATTTTAATTTTTTTTTTTTTGGTGTTGATGTACTTGCTGTGCTGTGATCACTTTTTAGTTCTTTTGTTTTACTGTACAAGTCCTCTGTGGAACCATATGCTTTGTCTTGGGGACTGGCCCATGTTCTTTTGAAGATTTTAGGCTTTGTTCAGTCAGAATCTGTTTGTTGTGGTAATGCCTACATAATCTGGTCAAGGATCATGCCTAATGCATTAAATCAAGCTTTTTCAAAAAACAGCAAGGATTTTTCTAGTCTTAGAGAACTTTGATAACCTTTATATTTGTTCTGAGTAATCCTACTGACATTGGTAGCCAGTTGTTCGTCCTAAAGCTACAAATATTCTTAAAACTCAGCCAAATTAGTAGTGCAAGTTTGGCTAATGCAACAATACTGCCTATATACTTCAGATTTAAAAAAAAAAAAAAGAAGGTAAGATTTAGAGTATTCTGTGGTTAATAATTTATATTACACATACGAATTATCACTGGTATTTAAGCATTTGGAGAAATGTATCTTCATCTAAAATTTGAAATTCTGTTCATTTTAATAGGTCACTTGATAAAATAGTAAGAAAAATACCAGTTTTGTAGTTTGTTTCCCTGTTTTGTTGTTATATAGTTCTTTAAATATCTAAATGGGAGACTGGTTTTGTTCTTAAATTAGGATGACTTAATGCTGAATTACTAGGGTGGCACTTGAAGTCTTCAGCCTATTCTGTGAGCAGTGTTTATAATTGGCAGGTATTTTGCAAGGTGGACTAGAAGAGCAAGTTAAACTTGGAGATTTATGTGACTAGAAGTATTTTTTAGGTATTATGCAGAACATATATTCCAATTCATTGCACAGTTTTTAAAGCTGAAGTAAAACATACTTTACATACAAAAAGCTTTGTCCATACTGGATTGACACAGGAGTGACTAAACAAGTCTGCTGTTTGATGAGCACGTGAAATAGTTTGTCATCAAGTAATTCTGGTTTGACCAGCATCTGGCATCTTTGCTGCCTTTGAATGATACTGTGCTCTAAATACAAGTGGGTATTACATGGGGTTTAATTTCACAAGTATTTGTCAACTATCTACTCAAGACTATGAGTGATATCCAATCTCCACTTGTGGTTTAATCTATGGCATGAAGGAGTTGTGTTTTTATTTTCTTTTCGTTATACAGGCAGAAGGTATTTCTTCTGTTCTGGAAACCAGAAAAAGAATGCTATATAAGTCCCATGAACTGTACTTTAAATAATAGGTACAAAGGGAGAGCAGGCTATTTCTCTTCTGTCAAGATAAATGATATTTATGTAGACTTTATGAATTTAGCTTTCAGTAAAAAATAAGCTTAAGAAGGTACTGAATAGTGTGCAGGCTCACAAGAAATTCTACTAGATGTATAGAGGAATACTAATTTCAATAAAACCAAGGTATATTGTTGCAGTGTGTTACTTAAGGCTTTGTAAGTCTTAAGAGTAACATTTTTGTCTTAAATGCAACGTGGCTTGTCCAGTTATCAATGTAGCCCCACTTCAAGACAAACAGCATTATCTAGATATAATTTCAGGGAGCTTTTAGTTTCTGAAATCTAATTTTCTTCCCAGTGAACTACATTATTTTGTAAAATTGACAAGTAAAAGGCATGCAACGCTACCTTGTAGTACTATAAGTAAGCTTATGTATTATGATGATGATTGGCAAGTCATACACTTAGTTTATTGGGTAGCACTTCTGTAAAGTAGATTTTTGTTATCACTTTGTTAAATGTTTTTAATTCTTCCAATACAGGAACATAGGAATCTGCCTTTCATGCGTGAATTGAGGTACCTATTTGCACTTCTAGTTGGTTCAAAGAGAAAATATGTTGACCCATCAAGAGCAGTTGAAATCCTTAAAGATGCTTTTAAATCAAATGATTCCCAACAGGTAATTTTTGATCAAGCTTATGCCTGTTTTCATATGGTCATCTGGGGTCATCTGGCAATAGGAAGTACTTACAGTGGACAACAAAAATTCAAAATATCCAAAGAAAAACTTCTTATAATCAGAGTCTTTGAGCTTTTCCTCTGATATTATGTGATTTATAGTCACCTTTATTAGGAAAATTGAAAAAATATTCCAGACAGCATGCCTTTTATTCAGTGCACTTTCTTCCTGTTATTTCAGAAATTAACTAATAGGTTCACGTTCTTACTTTAAGGGTTTAGTTCTAAGTCTGAGGTTTTTGAAAGAGCATTATCTGATCTAACAGAACATCCAGGGCTGGTACAGTCCTATTATCCTGTTTGTGTAGACAGTGATTTGGAGGATCCAAGTGTTCATATTCATGATTCTTACCTAAATCGTAGTATATTCTGCTTTTCTGAGAAACACTTTGTTTCTTCAGATGCTTTATTTTCCCACATGAGGTTATGTGGCTGAGGTGTTTGATTACAACAGCACGCTGAATTTAGTGCTCGATGAAAGTAATATTAGTCACCACTTGTTAGATACCAAAGGGTTTGAACAATGGGATTCATAAGATGCCTTTGGACTAGCATGGTATGAAAGCTGAGCCTCAGTAATAAGGATCACAGGACAGTGTCACATCTGAGGAACACCAGAGCCACTCATAAAACAAAAGCCAATCATGGAATAGTCTTAGGCACAATGTGATTTTGGAACAGTTGTGGAGGGGAATACTGCTATACTGATCTTGTCAGGTGACGCTTCATCGTGTTCTGTTACATGTAGTCTGTGATTCTCTGATATGTGAACATACACTGATCGTTTTATATTTTTTAACAGCAAGATGTCAGTGAATTCACACACAAATTATTAGATTGGCTAGAAGATGCCTTCCAAATTAAAGCTGAAGAAGAGAGGTAAGATTTTTTTTTTCTAGCTCTGCATGTTGAACATTTAGATGAGAGAAAAGCAAACCAAACAACCAAAGATCCACTTCTCTCTATGGCTGAAAAAAACCCAACTCTGTAGCTCATTTTGGTTCAAGTGTGTTTTTTTCCATACTTGGCAGTACCTTGGATTTTTCCATCAATTGTCTTTTTCACCCTCTTATTTTGTGTTAGAAATCTAGCTCAATGAATTCCAAAGTGTATAAAGAATAGAGATGTGGTTTTTGTACTTAATCAATTAGGCTCTTTTCATTTGAATGAAGTTTTGCTTTTCGATCCTGCAGTTTGAAATCTTCAAAACCTTGCTTCTTTTTCTCATCTCAGAAGTAAATACTCATTGTTTATATAAGCAAATATCTGTAAACTGTCTTTTGAATACATAACTTTTTCTAGAGAGTTGCAGGAAATAGTTTTTACAAGGATTTTGTACAATTAACCACTCATTAATTGAATCTGGTTTACATAGATGTTCCTAGAACAAGGCACTTCTGAAACTTAATTTTTTAGAATATACTTATCACTGCAAATATCCAAATCATTGTTGTTAGAGAAAAGTACAAATATAAATGAACAGTAACTGAGTAAAATAGGCATCATAATTTCCATAATGAATTCAGAATAATTTGTTCATAATTTCTTAAAAGTTTGTATCTTGTGTTTGATTTTTTTTTTCCCCACTAACTGTTTTTTAGGGATGGAGAGAAACCAAAGAACCCAATGGTGGAGTTGTTTTATGGACGATTTCTAGCAGTAGGTGTCCTCGAAGGTATGCATCTGGATTTACGTGGACATCTGTGGTTGTGTCTGTCCAGTGCCTGTCCAAGTACACGGGTGAACGATGCAGTTGTAGGATTTAGGTACCTTTGCAGAAGCACACTTGGAGAATACAAGCTCAGTCTGTGACAAATGGTTTGTCCTGGAAATATGAGACTGAAGGTAAATGCAGTGAGCTGCAGGGATCCAGAAAGAGTGTTTTGATAACCCTGAGGAGCTGATTGTATGTTCTCAGTGCAGCAGAAGTTCGGGTGAGATGCTGAGGTAAAATCCTTGGAAGAAATTATTGAGGCACTTTTACCACTTACTAATCGTATATAGAAGGCAAGTTACTGTATTTCACTGAGCTAGTCTCTCTCTCTCTTATTCATTTAGTGCCATTTAAAATTTCATTTTCTTGCATTTTCTTCTGCACAGTTTCTTGTGTGAAAAAATCACCCTCCTAAAAGTTAGTTTGCTGAAAACAAGTCAGTGGAAACCTTCTCAAAGGCAGTGTTGGAGGGAGTGCTAAGGAGGAAGAGACTATACAACAAGCTTCCCTTTATCTTATCTGTATGTAATTAGTAGAACTGTGGAACTGCAGTGTTCTCTATTTCCAGGAGGCTATGAAAGCATTTTTGAGTAACTTTAATATTGGTGAATCTGCTCTCCCATCCTAAATTAATGACTTGCTTTTGAAAGAAAGTCTTTTAAGTCTTCTAAGTCTTCAAAGTGGCTTCCAGGTATTCCTCGACCTTGAATGGTGTATCTTATGATTTGTTATATTTCAAAACCATTCTGCAGGTTTCTTGCTACTAGATACCATTCTTGCTCCTTTACATCTAAGTGCTTCCTCCTTTACATTCTCATCTTAACTGAGGAGATAGGTAAAAATCAAACCAATGGAAAGAAACTAGCAGGCCTAAGAACACTTGTTACTGACTTTAGGATGAAATAAATTGAAGTTCAAGATTGAAATCACTTGTCCCCTATATTTCTCCTCATGTTTGAGCTTACATCTTTATACACTGTTACCAAATTATAATCTTGTTTTCAGGACAGAAATCATGAATGTTCTCTTTTGCGGTTTATTTTTGCAAAATATACTTATACAAAGGACTCTTTGATATCAACAATTCCGCTGACTTTGCTGATACAATGTACAGTTGTGTTACTAAACTGCTATTTGCAGGAGGAGGATTTTGATTTATATGTGTAAAACTTCTCATAGATCTGTAGAGCCAAGTCATTTTGAGTTTTGTTAGTAGATGCTAAAACAATATAAAAAAAAATGAGCTGGAGAAGAAAATACATAGATTTTCAATATTATCTCTGAGCCACTTGTAACTCTGTACATATAATTGAATTGCTTAGTAAGAAAATGTGAGTATTTTTCAGTAGACTAGATCAGCTGACCTAGGATTGTTCATTTCTTAAAAAGGTAAATGCTTGTTTCTAAAACATTAACTGTTTCATTTTTCATGTGAAGGTAAAAAGTTTGAAAACACAGAGATGTTTGGCCAGTATCCGCTACAGGTTAATGGCTTTAAAGATCTGCATGAGTGCCTCGAAGCTGCAATGATTGAAGGGGAAATTGAATCCCTCCATTCAGAAAACTCTGCCAAGTCTGGTCAGGAGGTGAGTTAAGTGCTCCTGTGGGCTTCTCTAGGGATGTTGTTGTAGTGCTTTTTATTTTTCATTTGGGTTCGTGGTTGGTTTTTATCTGATCTGCTGCTGTTCAGTTCCTGATGTCTGGCATAATGTTAATTTGGGGGGTTTGTATCTCTTTTGGAGTATCCAGAATATAATCTTTTCACATTTTTCTTAAGATAGGAAGTTCATGCTTATTAAAAGCTAGTACAATTAAGTGCTTACAGTGGTGATTTGACACAGGCTGGTTCCTGCCTGTTGCTGATATTTGATCTCCACGAGAAGTCATGGCTTAGGTGTCCTGTGGTACCTGAGCACTGCTTTGACTGACTTGCTGCTCTGGGCCATGTTGTGAACAGCAACTGTGAGCTGTGCCCTTGCCATTGCTGCACAGCATTGCTGTTGTTCCTCTGTGCCTCTGTTGTGTAATTGCTCAGCACCTTAGGCTTCTTCCCCTCTCCTCTTTCTACTGGCATTTCCATGTATCCTCTTCTTTGCCACCTACAGTGAGCAATTCTCCACTTTGCTTGCAGTGTTGGACAGACAATAACGTATTCTGTGGGCTGCTGTTCCTCCTGTTCCAGAAGAGCTCATTAGAGCAGGAGGCTGCCAAATACCAGAACATGCTGGAAGTGTGGGTGAAGGGATTCAGATGGAGCCCCACTAAGCAGTGGGGTATGCAGTGTATCTTATTGAGATGAGTTGATGAATGAGATTTCTTGTGCAGAAATCACAGGTTAGAAAAAGAGGTAGTTGGTGGTTGTAGAACCAGGAGGGTGTGCTCTGAAACATCCCCTCTTACTGCTGGCATTCATATGTGTGCCCAGCCTTTTTTCTCTGGCAGAGCTCTCTCTAATAACCTGTGGGTTATTGATATGGAAAAATGGGAATCCCCGCTGCCTTTAAGGGCTGAACTACTTTCTCTTTACACAGCTGTTCATGTCTTACCACAGTTATTTTAAAGATGTGAAGTCTTAGGAGTTTTCTTCTACATAAGTAAAAGGTGTAATTTCTTCCTTGATGTCTTTGGAAGTAACATAACTTTGCTTCATTTAATCATATCAACATACACAGAGGGTTTAATTATGAAGCCTAGTGACACACACTGAAATCATGCAAAAGTCTGAAGTTCTAGTTCCAACTTCATAAAACACAACAAATGTTTTAGAGCATCCCTTTTACAATGATCATCTTTCCTGCAATATAACTGGAAGAAAACAATCTCATAAATTTTTTGGTACAATCCAAAGTTTGGTTTCTTCATTCGAGGTGAAATCTTGTATGTATCTACTACAAGAACACAATTGTTCATCTTGCAGACTGAAACTGTCTTGCAGTTAAAACCTTGTGTGTATGCATGCATAAAATGTCAGTTCTGTTATAAGCGCTTGGCTAGAAATGTCAGATTTGGGTTTGTGTGGTTTGTGGTTTTTTTGTTTGTTTGTTTTGATTTGGGTTTGAGGGTTTTTTAACCTGTAATGTTAGGAAATTGTGGGGAACAGAAGGATAGTTATGTACAGGTCTAGGCTGTTAAGGTTTGAGTTCTATGAAATTGTCAGGGTTTTATCAGCTTGGCTTCTTAGGATGTGGAAATTGAAGTGAAAATCATATGACAGATTGAAAATGGTGAAAAAACAAGAAACATTACTGCATTATTACCAGGGCTGAGTAAATTGATTAAGTTTTCCTGAAGTAATTTATAGTGGAGTTGCTGCTTTTAGTAGTTATGTTTAAATATAATGCCTCAAAGATCACAGAACCAACTAGGTTGGAAAAGATGTCTAGCATCAAATCCAATCTGTGACTGAACACCACCCTGTCAACTAGACCATGGCAGTAAGTGCCACATCCAGCCTTAAACACCTCCAGGGATGGTGACTCCACCAGCTCCCTGGGAGTCCATTCGAGTGCCCAATCACTCTTTCTGTAAAGCACTTCTTCCTAATGTCCAGCCTAAACCTCTCCTGGTGCAGCTTAAGACTGGGACCTCTTGTCCTGTTGCTGGTTGCCTGGGAGAAGAGATAGACCCCAACCTGGCTACAACCTCCTTTCAGGTAGTTGTAGAGAGTGATGAGGTCTCCCCTGAGCCTTCTCTTCTCCAGGCTGAACAACACCTACTCCTTCAGCTGCTCCTTATAGGACTTGTGCTCCAGTCCCTTCACCAGCCTCATTGCTCTTCTCTGGACCAGCTCCAGCACCTCAATATCCTTCCTGAACTGAGGGGCCCAGAACTGGACACAGTACTGGGGAAGTACAGGGGAAGAATCACTTCCCCTGTCCTGCATTGTTACAGTGCACTGGAGGGTTTGGAAGTACTAAAGGAAGCTCAGTTTTTTGTAGTTTTAACAAAGTCTGTCTTAGCTGAACAAAGACTTAAAGTGGCATTCCTCTGAGCTGATATCAAAGTCTAAAGAGAATATTATTGTGTTAGACACATTTTAGTAGTTCCTGAAAGCAGCATTCTACTTTTTTTCCTTATTCCCACTGTTGCCTTTAGTGGAGCATTTAGCGGCTCATTCACTATTATTATCATTGTTATTATTTTTACTCTTATTATCACAATGCCTAAAGGCCTCAGCTATGGAGTGGAGTGCCAGCAGGCAGGCTAATGTATGAACAACAAAAAAATCCCTGTCCTGAGGAACTTAAATCCTCTTTCAAGAGACAGTGGAGGTCAGTGCACATACTTGGGAGTTAGAAGTGTGAGGAAAATGAGAGAATGTTTGTCACCATCATTGTTGATGAAATTAAGCACATCAGCAACTTAGTCATTATTAAGTGGTTTGGGGGCCTTGCAATGAAAGGGTTTTAGGGGGAAGGGTTGTGCTGTATCTTTGCTGACTTAAGCATTGAAATTTACTGCTGTGTGAAGTTGTTGCAAGAGAGAAGTCATGATTGTCTCTGTTAAAACTGAGAAGGTGGTTATTGGAGGCTAATATAGGCAGGAAAATGGGAGGCAGCTCACTTTGGGTGTGAATAAGGCAATGAACTAGGAAAACCAGCGACATCCTGGGAATCTGTTAGTGTGTCAAGGTTACCTGCACTAGGGCCAGGCAAGGGGAGAAGAGAGGAAACCTTGGACTCGGATGTGGAGTGATGGGAACCTAGACACAAATTTTATCCATGAGCACAGGAGGAAAAGGCTGTCTGTGAGGTATTGTATGAAAAGACTATTCAAGACATTTGGCTGGATAGGAGAACTTGAAGTGAGCCCTGAGTCAAATGCCACATTTGGGCTATGGCATTGATGTCAGAAATATGTGGCAATAGCATCTGCAGCAGTCAGGGAAGCTTGAGTTGATGGTTAGATATCCAAAACTTATTAAATAGACCATAGTTGTTATGTTTTATAATGGAGAGAAAAAAATGCTGGAACTGGAGCTGGATTTGTGTTGTAGTTGAGAAACAATATATGTAAAGAAAGAAATAAGAACTATTACTCTACTGAGTACTCAAAGAAAAGTGAGATAAGTTGATGATAACAGTGATAAGCAGTGATTAGAGACGTGAGCCGAAACTTCAGGCTGTTAATGTAGAGGAAATTTCAAGAAAAAGTATCAGTTCTATGCTGCTGAGAGCTCTTGTCTGGCCCAGCCCAGAGCACTCGCTGGTCCTGCTTCAGAGAAGAAACTTTGAGTGATACCAAGTGAATGAAAGGGTCGGGAATATGAGCCTGAGGAAACTGGCAGGAAGAGCACTTGATACAGTGTAAACAACCCTTTCAATATTATGGGGCAGTTAAAAGAGAATAGGACAGTTGGCAAGGCAGGTAGGTTCGAGCATGGGCTGATTTTGGTACAAGAGAGGCAAATGTGACATGAAGAATCCTTCCTGCCTTCTCTGCTTCAACACAGACAGCAGCAGATGAGTTGAAAAGCTCTGATGCAGCATGGGCAACAAAGGGTCTGTTTACAGTGAAGGGGAAAGATGGGAGCTTTGCAAAGCTTATGCTGACCCACCTTCTAAAACCAATTTCTCCCACAGCTCTCAGTCTGCAGGTATTGTACAATTATTACTAAATTAAATTACTACTGTTGGAAGGCATTCATTGTGGGGTTCTCTGTTTTTCTTTCGTCTAGCACTGGTTCACAGAGCTTCCTCCTGTCTTAACGTTTGAGCTATCAAGATTTGAGTTTAATCAGGCTTTGGGGAGACCAGAGAAGATACACAACAAATTAGAATTTCCTCCAATTTTGTATCTAGACAGGTACAGTATAATAAAATTTATGGGTCCATTTGGGAAAGAGGATGACAAGTCAGCTATTTTGTGGTATTCCAGATAGACTGCATGGTTTGAAGAGTATCCTCAGCGTCAGTGCAATGCTGTTGATGTGTAGAGGTGAAATACCAGGATGGCTTTCAGTTAGCTGCTGAATGCTATCTGGCAACCAAAATAATGAAACAGGAATATTGCTACGTGGCTGCTACGTAAACCACTTAATTTAGAATATAACAGTATCTTTCTAATGCGTGTTTGTCCTCCATGGTATGAACGGAGCTTTCAACACCGGGGAAAAGCACCTTCTGAAAGTTGTGGAAGGGAAGGTTTAATGGTTTATTTTTGTCTCAGTTCTGTTTTAGTGCTGAATATATTGCAGGTTCTAGAGTGCGAGTTTTTATTAGCACTCAGCATTAGTGATTATGGCTGGTGGGTACAGACCTCAGTTCTAGTGTTGGGATACTATGGGCTGACGCTTCTCTCTAAATTTCATGTTTTACAGGTATATGCACAAAAACAGAGAAATAACAAGAATTAAACGAGATGAAATCAAGAGACTCAAAGAGTACCTCACAGTTTTACAGCAGAGATTAGAACGGTACTATAGATAACTGTGTAAATGCAAATAGTGTTATAGACTACATAGAATAACTCTTTTCAACTACAGACTTTGTGTAATTATTTACTCTAGATTTCCCTTCTGTATCTGTTTTCTTTTTTCCTTATAAATTGTGTATAAGCATTGTAATAATGGTGCATGAAACATGCTAGGAAAGGCTTGCTTTATTTAGTTGCAGTCAACCAGAAAAAAAACATATCTTTTTTTTCTTTCTTTCTTTTTTCTTTTTTTTTTTGTGTGTATATGTGAGTCATGGCATTAATACGTTTTATGGTTAACAGATATTTAAGCTATGGTTCTGGTCCTAAACGATTCCCCTTGGTAGATGTCCTGCAGTACGCCTTGGAGTTCGCCTCCAGCAAGCCGGTGTGCACGTCTCCCGTCGATGACCTGGGTGCAAGTGCCCCTGCGAGCGGCACGGTGCCAGCCCAGACCTCACCCAGGTAAGGGCTGCCTCCTGCTCTCCCAGTGCAAAGCAGCCTCTGGGAGACAGGCAGGAAGTTTAGCTGCTTTGTTCACCAGGTGAATAAAACTGGGCATCTCCTAAGGGGCATAGTGTAAAAGCTCTGCTCTTCTCCCAGAAGTGCTTTTCAGCACAGCAGATTTAAATAAGTGAACCTAAATGTTAATAATGTGTGTGTTTGTCTCATACGCTTATAAAAATGTCTCTGGGTGGAGAATTTTAATTTTCAAACAAAGCCCAATTCCACCTGCAATTCCAAATAGACACAATATCTGGGGAGGTCACTGCCTCCTAAGGGAGGAGTTTAACAATCTGAATTTGGCAGTGTATATGTGCTGCTGGTGTACAATTTATCTGTTAATTTCTGCCTGGGAGTTAAGCTCCTTTTCTGCTTTGCAATTTACATTTCTCACGAAGTTTGTCAGGAACCTAGCAGTCTGACTTTTTAAATACAGAGTAGCTAAAGTATCAGGGAGAGACAGGTTCAATAATGTTGGTTTTCTCATTATTTAAGCTAGGAACTCAGTACTGGGGATTGAGTGCACCCTCAGTTTGCAGATGACACCAGTTTGGGTGGGAGTGTTGAATCTGCTGGAGGGCTGGAAGGTTCTGCAGAGGGATCAGGCTGCATCCATAGGCTGAGGACAATTATATGAGGTTCAGCAAGGCCAAGTGCTGGGTCATGCACTTGGGTCACAGCAACCCCCTGCAGTTCTACAGGCTAGCTGGAAAGCTGTTAGACAGAAAAGGCCCTGGGGGTGCTGGTCAGTAGCAGCTGAACATGATCCAGCCTGCGTCCAGGTGGGCAAGAAAGCCAATGGCATCCTGGCCTGTGTAGAAATAGTGTGGCCAGCAGGACCATCCCCCTGCACTGGGCACTGGTGAGGCCACACCTCAAATCCTGTGTCCAGTTCTGGGCGCTTCACTGCAAGAAAGACACTGAGGTGTTGCAGCAAGTCCAGAGAAGGGCAACAGAGCAGGGGAAGGGGTTGGAGCACAAGTCTGATAAGGAGCTGCTGAGGGAGCTGGGGGTGTTTTGCCTGGAAAAAAGGAGGCTTGGGGGGACCTGATTGCTCTCTATAACCTGAAAGGAGGTTGTAGCCAGGTGGGGGTAAGGCTCTTCTCCCATGTGACAAGCGATAGGACAGAAGGAAATGGTCTCAAGTTGTACCAAGGGAGGTTTAGGTTGGACATTAGGAAAAAATTTCTTCATGGAAAGGGTTGTCAAGCAGTGAAACAGGCTGCCCAGGGAAGTGGTGGAATCACCATCCCTGGAGGTATTTAAAGGACATGTTTATGTGGCACTCAGAGACATGGTTTAGTGTTGGAGGTGGCAAGTGCTGGGTTAATGGTTGGATGCGATGACCTTAGAGATCTTTTCCAAACCACGTGATTCTATGGCAGAGTATAACTTTGATTAGCTGGACACTTAACAGTTTATAACATAACTTTTTATATAGCATTTGTAAAGTAGGGTTCTAGGTTCTGGTTAACTTCATAGTACGAAGAAATTAAGTACATGAATCTAAAAAGACTTCAAAAAGATTTCAAATGTCCTACTGTAGAAATGATGATGACTGATGAGAGAAGACAGAGTTCTAAAAGTTACCATTGCTTGCATGAAATACAATATCAAAAGTAATATACTTTGTTCAAACTCCTGTGCAGGAAGTTTGTTCTGTAAAAACTTAAGTCTTGTGACTTCTTTTTGTCAATCTGTAGAAACACCACAGCATGTTATATGGAGTGACATTTCCAGCTCTTAATGTTCTCAGAGCTTTGTAAACTACTGAAGAATCCAGGTTCCTCAGGCTGTATCACGATACTGTCCATGAAGTAAAAATTCACTGGCTTGCAAAAAAGAGCTTCAGATTCCTGTTATGCAATGTAATTATATACAGGTGGTCTTTTTGATGAGAAAACTCTGTAACAGGTTTTAATTTTTATTATTCTGCTGCTCTTGTAGAGTTCTCCTAAGAAGGATGCTCTGCAGTTTGAGTTAGAATTGTTTGGAACAAATTTAGGTGGGTTGGTACTAAATTTCCAGTGTGCTGTAAATATCAGAGGTCCCTTCATTGTTGCTGTTCAGTTATGAGTTGTAGGTAGGTGATCAGAAAAGGAATGTCTGCTAGGCATAGGACACACAAAGTTATTAAACAGAGAACTTGTGTTTATTGGATTTTATGGTCAGTGGGCCATAAGACAAGGTGCTGTGATTTTTCTCTCTGCCATTTGGCAATAAATGTTTCAAACTGCAGTGTTTACATGTATGACGTGATTTGAAAGTGTTTTAGTAGCATTCAAGTGAAGCAAACTATGGCTTGACCGATCCAAATCTGATTCCTTTATGTTTGGTAATGGCAGCTATTGTTTTGCTAACATGTAATGCACCACAAAGTTTTCAGAATTTACACACTAATTCCCTGTTGATATTGTAGGCACCTTTCCTGGATTGCATTGTAGGAAATTATTACCTTTAAAATTTCTGTTTTCAGGGGAAAAGCTTATTTTTGTGCTGTAGCTTTTAGTTTGTGCATGTGATGATTCAGTTTTTGTATTCCATGTTTTGAATGAATGCAGCACAATAGAACAGCAGGGGCCTTCCTCTTCAGATGTTCCAAGCACATCTCCTGTACAAAGATCAGTAATACACAAACCATTCACACAATCACGAATTCCTCCTGATCTGCCAATGCATCCAGCACCAAGGCACATCACCGAGGAGGAGCTGTCTGTCCTGGAAGGCTGTTTGCATCGCTGGAGGACTGAAGTAGAGAATGACACTAGAGGTAATGCCACGAGCCTGGGGACTGCACTTGCTGTTGGAAAACATTTTTGCGAGCGGGGAAAATTTTTCATCCAAGAATGTTTATTGTTTGGCATGTGGGTAGATCAATATGCACCACATTGAAACATACCCGTGTTTGGCTTTTAGCGAGGTAAAATAAAGATGTAGCCACGTGCAATTATGCAGCCTTATGGAAGAGAGGTTCTTTTTTTCTTTCAGATTTACAAGAAAGTATATCTAGAATACACCGGACAATTGAATTGATGTACTCCGACAAAACAATGGTCCAAGTAAGTACAATTTCAGCATGAGATAACTGAAAATAGATCCTTTTTGTCACTTTCTGAAAGTTTTAGATGCTTGAAAATAGAGCAATTGTACAACGGTTACACAGGGTTTTGAGATTTGCAAACACTTTAGTTGTGCACACTCAGATGGAAGACAGCATTACAGTATTTTACAGGTGACATGCTTAAGTTCAAGGAACTTTGTGATTAAAAGCAAAAATATATTCCATCTCTGATCCTTTTTTTTTACTTGAATGCAGATTTATGCAATAATTTTTTTTTGCCCTGATTTGACCATATTGCTAGGCAATCTTGTGGCATTTAGGTGACAAAGCAATAGCTACAAGAAACTATTATTTTTGTACTTTGCTGCTTAGTGAGTGTCTTTGTATATTGCAGCTTCAGGCTCCTGATTGTGATTTGTAGTTAATAATGCAAGTCGGTGGTTTTGTTGTTCTTTTGCTATTGTTGGATTTTTAAACACTATTTAGATTTAGTATCAGTCACAACCTTGATTATTAGTCTAAGCTGCCCTTTAGCAAATTCTCATGTTGTGTAATCTGAACAGCGTTTTTAGAATGCTTTGCTATGGACTTGTGGCTCCTCTGCCATTTCTTATATTCCCATACTCACGTTCTCTCACTCTGACAGGTTTTAAGGTTAAGGATTACTTCCTCTGTTACTTTCTGTTAGTAAAAAGAACTATTTTTCGTTCCAAGTAAGATCTGTTCAGCTTACAGTTTTCCTTGAGGTATGTTTTCATTTTGTACATGGCTTGTAATATTTTTTGACAGCTGAGCTCTGATGTTAAGGATTTCAGGCAGACTTGCCTAGATGACTTTCTTTAAGCTTGCTACTTGCAGGCACTTTTCTTTTTTTTCCCTTAATACTTGTGTTATAACAAGAAGGTTTCATGTCATCCAACAGTAAAATGAAGTAATTGGGTATCGTTGTATCCAAATAGTCTACCTGTGTTGGCTTAGGTTTTATAGGAGGAAATACCTCTGGATGGCAAAGGTAGTAGTCAGCTATCATTACAAAAGAAAAAGGAGATTAGTTAGTAAAACATGAAGTAGGTGCTGGACCCATCCGAAATCACAGACTGGAAGCAAAGGTTGTTGCCCTTATTCAGCTCAGCTGGTTTTGTCCCTGTGGGTGTTTTGGCACAGTAGGAAGGAGGCAGGTGCACACAATCCACTTTTTCCTGCCTATCTCTACCTCTGGGGGATTTGATAGCTGGGTATTGCTCTATTCTCTGGGATAAGTTTCACAGCATTGATGTTTTCCTCTGCACGATACAGTTACAGGACTGAAAGCTTTTCACTTGTAAGTCGTGTTCTAGGCACATAAAACTAGATAAATTTTTAAGACAAACATATTATATTTGCAGGATACTTCCTAGTGTTTGTATGAACTATTTGAGAAGCTCTTCATCTTCTCCTTGTGACCCCTTTTGAGTCTAAGGAAAGCTACAGTTGTCCTAAAACCTTTGTCAAGTTTTCATATGAAATAGGTTCCTGAAATTTTTGTTTTGTCTTTTTCTCCTGAATCAATGGTTCATCAGCTACTTATTTAATTATTTCCCTCCTTCCATGAATTTGCTGTGGGGAAATGACACAACAGTTTTTCCTGTGGGAGTTTGTCTTGGATACAGCAGCTTTGACATATCTGTTCTGTAGCGACATGTGGGTTGGTGAAGCTCCATTTCTGTTTCATGAGTACTAAGTGTAAGCTAAGAAGCTTAATGCTCTGTACTATTAATTACTGTTGATACAATGGCTTATCACAAGAGACCTCTGTCAGCACCAAACTCACCTGTGCACTGGTCACAGACATTTGTGGGGAACCCTCCTGGAAGCTCAGTATGGACAGCTGGTTCTCCAGAGCTGCAGGAAATAGTAGGGGCCCTCAAGCTGACCCAGTCAGCATGGTTTTAAGTAAAATGTTTTTAAATTCACCTGGGATTTTTACTGCCTGATTTGAAGGTGAGGAATTTTATTTTGTTGAAGTCTATAGGGAACTTAATTTTTTTAAAATCATATATTTAAACTGCATATATTTTTGTGCGTATACACGGGCTTGCAATCATTTTAAGAAGGCTTTCACACTGGTTTAATAACAGATGTTAAAACCCCCAGAGCATTTAGATTTAAGCACTTGCCAGGATTTCTTCTGTGTATACTTCTTGTGCTTGGGAGATTTAGAGTGCAGTTTGGTCTCTGGAATGACAGGCTGTTTGATTCCAGCTGCTATGCAGTCAGTCAGCTTTATAGTTGAAGGGGGTTTGCAGAATCTCCAGCCCTTGCATATAGGGTGGAACAGAATGATCAGGTTAAAAGTGACTTCAAGGAGTTTCTCAAGGCATAGTTACATGTGTATTTATGGTTACTGATTAGTGAGGTACTCAAATGATATTTGCAACAAATACTTAGTACACCTTGTGTTAAATAGACTGTTTATTCTCAGTCCAGACTGACACACCAGTAAAAGATTGTTTGGGGTTTTTCATCCCAGCTTAGCTGTTGTCATTCAGGCACACTGTGAATAGCAGGGAAGCTCAGTTTTCCCTTTGATGTTGCATGTGCTGTTTCAGCAGGTTAAAATGAGTCAATCGCTAAGATGCTTTTAACAGACTTGTAAGTAAGGAAGCACTCATTCATTCTGCTTTTCTCTCTCTCCTTCAGTTTCCCAACTACTTAAATAGAACTACTTAGATAGAACAGATGTAACCTGGAATACTTTTTACATCGTTCTTAGAAACTGGTATCTTCCTTCGTTGCTGCAGCAGGAAGAGAGGACATCTTCAGGTGTTCCGTGCTTTTACTTAGCAATGCCTTTACTGTTACAATTACAATGCCAGAAAACAGTTGTATTCCTTTTTTACTGTAGGAATTTTACCTTTAGGTAACAGAAGTATTCAACTCTCAGATATTCCTAAATAAACTCTCTTAATGGCACATAGAAAGAACAGAGTTTATTACCTTGAATTTGCATATGCCTTTCCAGACTCTTTGACAGGTTTACCAGATCAGAGCTGGAGCAAATCATGGACAGTCAAGGCTGACATATTTGAGGTTTTTTTGTACAAGAAAGGTAGGAATATTATGGAATTAAGAAAATAGGGTGTTTAGCAGTAGAGACAGCGGAGTAGACATTTATGCTGTGCACTCACTAATGTTTTTAAGATCTCCTGTAACTGGTGGTAAGTAATATAGTTCTAAGTCCTTATGCTTAGTGGACTGCTAGTTTTACTTGTTTGTGTCTCCTCTGTGTTTTTTTGATTCTGTTTAACTTTATTGTTGTTACTTTTATTTAATGCAGTTATTATTGCTGGCATACAGTTGGAACTAACTGCTGGCAAAGAGAGTTTGACATTTGGGTTTTTTTCTGTTTCCTTTTTTAAGGTTCCTTATAGGTTGCATGCTGTGCTAGTTCACGAGGGTCAAGCGAATGCAGGACACTACTGGGCGTATATTTATGACCACCACCAGAACAGATGGATGAAATACAATGATATTTCTGTGACAAAGTCAACTTGGGAAGAGTTGGAACGGGACTCTTTTGGTGGTTACAGGAATGCCAGTGCATATTGTTTAATGTATATCAATGATAAGGAGCAATATTTGATACAAGGTAATGTTATCAGTATGGGTTCTGCATGATGTAGAATAGCTGAATACTTTGATAAAGCAAGCTTCTCTCACATGGGCTTCCAGATTTTTGAAATGTTTTTAATAATTTTTCAAAGTTTTATTTCTGCTCATAACTGTTAGATTATTTTTGTAGTTAGAACAATTGCTCTTCAACTGTTAGATTAATAAAGATAATGCCAGTTTTCAGCATTATTAAAAGATTAAAATAAACTATACATTTGCTAATTTGCAAACATTTTAGCCAGGTGATTGCATGCTCAGAATTTTGAAGGAGCTATCTCATGAGAACAGAAACATGGAAATAGATAAATGAGCATTTTACATTAAAATCCTCATGTAGCTGCCTTTTTTTTTTTCATTTTGCCTAAGCTTCAGAGCTCTGATGCACTCTACTGGAGCGTGGAAACTTGAAAGCTTATGCAGTAAATTGAAATGTGAATAACTTAGTCCTACCAACCACACATTAAACCTAAGCAGTACATGGATTGGGACATTTTTTTTCAGGACATGTAGTAGTATGCAACTATAAGGCTTTGTATGGAAGTGTTTGAAGAGGGGACAAAGATCCCTTTAGCACAAGTTTTATAATGATGGTAGTCAGGGAGCTGACTGTGAAAATGCAATAATAGGTCGTGAAAAATTTTCATGCTCCTGTCTTTTCATAGGGCAGAAGGCTTGAGTGCTCATTTGTTCAGTTTTTAAGGGAGAACTGATATATTTCTAGACTGCCAGATTGGTAGTGGACTTGCAGCCATAGGGTCTGTGGGCCCTGTAGGCGGCTCTGCCACTCCAGTTAAGTTTGAGGTCTGCTCCATGTGGGACAGTTACAGCTGATTGATCTCCTGGGATCTGGGATACCCTTGCAGACGCAGTTCTCCAAACAATTGGGCAGGTTACTCAATGTAGCTGGTGTTCCTCTCAGTTGACTTTCCAAATCCCTGTATGTCCACTCTCCTTCCCCTTTTCCCTTGGGAAGTTTAGTTGTGTCCATCTCTGTGTGGCTGTAACGCAATAGAGTCATGGTGGGGGGTTTGTGACTTTTTTTTCTGAATGTTCAGAATCATAGGTGTTCGTGGCCCAAGAGGCTTGTCTTTCAAGGTGTCAGTGATCTTATAGTGCCCAAGAATGTAAAATCCAAAGATCACAGGAGCAGTAGCCGTATGTTTCAGTAGCAGAGGAGTGCCCAACAGTAAAACCAGTTAGAAGTAATATAGTTTGGGGGTTTTGGTGTTACACTGTACATTTTCAGTAATTCACTTAGGGAAATCTGTTGAACATGCTTTGTTTTCCCTATTCTTTCTTTTTCTGAAACTTACATTTCATGTTACTGCAGAGGAGTTTAACAAGGAAACGGGGCAGATGCTTGTTGGAATGGACACGCTACCTTCTGATCTAAGGGATTATGTCAAGGAAGACAATAAACGTTTTGAAAAAGAACTTGAAGAGTGGGATGCAGAACTTGCTCAGAAAGCACAGCAGGAGAAGTTGTTATCTCAGATACCCAGGGCACCAGCACCCTCACCTGCTCCAGGTTAGCTGCTTCTACCTGTTTGTAAAAGGACAAGGACCAAAAATCACTGGGTTTTATATATATTCTTTTACAGCTTAACAACAGAAAAGGAGCTAATTTTTGTAATCATGAACTACAACTGCTTACTTGGCCAAAGTAACTATACTTGAAGCTCAGCCTGGGGTTTTTTCTTTTATTTAAAGAAAAAAAATATTTGTTGATTCATCTGCCTTTTCCCTCCCAGTTATCCTTAGCTTTTTTTTTTTCATAGAAACTCTGGCCTTTTAAGACAAGTAATTATTAATTATTGACAGGTCTCACCAGTCTGTTTTGAGAATTTGTTAGTCTGTGACTTGCCTTCATATTTTAAATTAAGACAGAATTTAGATATGAAGAGAAGAATAATTTATTTGGTGTGCTGCATTGAATAGATTTAGCAATAGCAGGGCCCACTTAAGATTTTACTGTGTAAAAAAGAGGGTGTTAAAATTATGGAAAAGACTCTGACCAGCAACAGTGAGGCCAGTGATTTGTAGTGAGGCTGCTGTCCAGATGTTTTCATTGCTGTATTGGAGTTGTTATGACTGAGCATGTATTTCTCATAACTATCTGTGACTGCAAACTGGAAAGTGCAGTGATTTAATCACATTGCTTGTTTTGTGAACTCTGCAGAGAGTTACTTCATCTTCTGTATCTTTTGAGTTCACAAACACTTTGAGACTGGGTTTTGTTCTTTTGTTAGTAATGGAAAGTACAAAATGAATGTTTTATTTGCCTGCCAAAATTTGGGTTCGTCATGTAAGGAATATAAGACAATATTTATACTAATCAATTTATTGCCCTCAAGTGGAAGAGACTTTGAGATATCCCTTAAGGCAGATGAACATATTGTGTTTATTATTTTACAAAGTAAAAATACATCTGGCATTCAAGTGGCTGTAGGTCATTCCATATATTGAGCCTGTATCCCGCAGGAAGTTCAAGCAGAATCTCATCTTTGTTCTTGGTCATCCCTAATGATCGATTGATGAACACCCCTCACTCAAGAGCCTTAATGAGTTTATAGACAGGATGGGTCTATTGTTCCTAATATAAAATCAGGGATCCATTTATAGGGAAGTGTCCAAAGTGACATGAGGCACAGACCTGGTGTAAAGCTGTATTTGTGAATTTTGTGACCTACCCTGCATCTTCTGTGTGGTTACCTTATCTATGACACAGTGATCCAAATAAAAACTAATCAATTCAAAATTCATGCTGATGTTAACACACAAAATTGTTATCTTATTTCTGTCACTAAGTTCAAGCTGGAGAACCAGAATATTTAGAGCAGCCATCAAGAACTGATATTTCAAAGCACTTAAAAGAAGATTCTGTACAAGCAATCAATAAAGCTTTAGCTGAACAAGAAGATAGAGGTCCAGAAGCTATAATGGATACGGTGAGGATATTTTGAAGCTTGAAATACTTCTTTTGCTTTTATTTTGCAAATGGAAATGATAAAAGCTGATTAAAGGGGGTGTGTGTCTTGAAACTTTGAACTAAAATTGGTCTTTCTTCAGGGATTGTCCAACACTGAAGTCCCTTCAAGAAAGTGTGTACAACAGTAATGGATGTAGTGCAAAAAAACCCACATTAAATACAAGTTCTCTATGGGATTCAAATGCTTGTCAAGAGTACAGCTTATTATTCAAATTAAAATCAGATGTTTGTGCCCACAGTCTTCTAAAAATATTAGATGGTTCCATGTATTTTTGAGGAGAAAATATTGATAGTCCATGTAAAAGACTTGAATAATACTGCTTTAGACACTGAGGTTTTTGTCTGGGAAATATAAGATTATAATTGAGTTCTCTTGAAAGACCTGTGGAAGTTAATGTAGCTTTCAAAAATAAGAGATTTTTCAACAATATCCTGTAGCATTAATGCAGATTCACAACTTGATGAAAATTACTTTTTTGTGTTTCACAGGATGCAAATATTAACTTTAAATGGTGATAAGAATTATTGTTGGGTGATTCTATTTTCACTTCATACAAAAGATACTAAGAGGAATGGGACATTAACTATTTTATGGGTTATTAATGAAACTAATATTAACAGTTTTTTCTTCCAGCAATTATTTTTTTTGCTCCTCTATAAGTATATGGCCACAAACCCAAGTGTCCATTAAAGCAATACATACATCTGTCTTGAAACTGTATCTGTAAGGATAAGACATAAGAAGTGTACAGTATAGTTTCCTTAGGCACCTCTAGTGACCACTACAGATATGAACAGCTTAGCTCTCTGCCGAATTGAAGCAGATGGTTCAGGTATGAACTCTCATTAAACAGCAGCAGATCTAGCCATAGATATCTCTGGGGCCGGCAGGAAAGTCCTCTTAAAGCCTTTGAAGATGGTTGACAACTTGTTGACCCTGCTGTGTTTTCCACTCCTCTCTCAAGTGGTGTCAGGAAAGCAGGGAAACAAACTTTCTCTGCTAAACTGAAATCAGAGTTAACAGGGAGACTGATCTAATCCTGCCTGGATGAAAAGATGCTCTGCCACTAATGCTTTAGGCTACTGTATCTCTGATTTTTTTTTTTTTTTTTTGAGTTCTCAGAGCCCAGAAGAGCTTAGGGGGAGTCTGTTTAATATGATTTACCTCCAGCTGAAGGGGTAGCTATGAAGGTACCAAACACATGATAAAATGTCTTTCACAGTGCTGTCCTTTTTCCAGGGTTTCTGGGCATCCTTCCCAGTGGGTTGTGAAAGAATCTTACAAACTTTATTCCATGGATCAAGTGTTTTAGTTCAGGATAATGACACCTTGCACAGTGGTCAGCCTTAGGGCTTCACAAAGCTCTGGTTGAGGAGCCACATGGGAACACCACGATAGGCTTCATGAGGCAGATGCAGGTTGTCTTACTCCAATATTTTCCCTGCAGCAAGATGGATGGCTCTTGAAAAATATAAATGAAAAAAAAGCCAAACTGTGCAAACTCTTATTTAGAAACAACTGTATTCTAATTGTTATAATCTAAAGCAAATTTCTAGCTAATCTGAAGGTACTGTGTTAATGTTTAAAAGCTGTTTTCTATATACCCAAATTTTACTTAGTGAAATTGTGCTTCGTTCTCAGTGTATCAGTGTGCTTTCTAATTATTCTACTTCCACATGCATTCAGACATGCAGCCATATATTCTGTTCTTCCGCTTTTCGTTTCTTCATTTTTAAAAGAAGGAAAGCCGTCATCAGAATATGTAACCTACAGAATTGTAGGTTATTCATCTCATGTTCATTTTGTCCATTTTCTGCC
>JAWWLV010000001.1:11664984-11687954 GCA_035041135.1 Platyrinchus mystaceus
CAGTTGCAGAAGTAGCATGGCACTCTGTGATTGCTTAGATGAGAGTCAAGATTTAAGTTCTGCAAATGTTGTAAACTGCCTATTATTCAGTGATAGACCATAGAAGCTGAGATTTGTGTCCATTGTTGTTTAAAACTCATTTTAACATAGCAAGAATTTCAGTGACTAGCAAAATCTTCCTCTGATTTACTTCTTAATTACTCTTCTAGAATTTAATGTTGAATGTAATGTACCTTTAAATATTCTTTAAAATATCTTGATTGTTAGAGGTTGGTTGGTTGTTCTTTTCCCAGAGCATCAGGAAATGTTAGCCTTTGGCTTGTTTCCATCCTTTAGTTTGAATTCAAGAGGTATTTCAGATATGAAGTATCTGGCCTGACCCTGTTCAAGACCAGGTTGGATGGGGCTCCAAGCAACCTGATTTAGTGGGTGACATCCTTGGAATTAGATAATCTTTAAGGTCCCTTCCAACCCAAACCATTCTGTGATTCTGTGATACATTCAGTAATTTTGGGCTGAAATGTGTAAGACGTGGTGGCTCATAGACTCATCCTTTGCTAACTGCCTTAGATGTGTAACAGATGTTAGAGTTGCAATACTGGTATCCTAACCTGTAAAGATATAATTAGTGAATAAAGAAAGAATGAAATATTTTTAATAAATATGGCTTAACTTTAAAATGTACTGCTTAAAAATATCACTTCTCAG
Organism: Platyrinchus mystaceus; assembly: GCA_035041135.1. NCBI lineage: Eukaryota > Metazoa > Chordata > Aves > Passeriformes > Tyrannidae > Platyrinchus > Platyrinchus mystaceus. Next base: position 11,665,693 of record JAWWLV010000001.1, read on the forward strand.
TTTCTTAATTTTTTCAGATTTTCAGCAGTGCACATCACTGTAGTAGATCACCCTGCCAGTTTGCGTCTCTCCGTAATTTTCTGTATTTTCTTATTATTACTTTTTTTTTTTTCCCCCTCCCCAAACACATACTGATATTGGTTTTCTTCTGCAGAGCTCTGATAATGCCCCAGCTCCACCAGCTCCTAACCAACGAGTTGTAGAGGTGGCGATTCCTGATGTAGGGACTTTTGTGATTGAGTCAGAGGAGGGGGGTTATGACGATGAGGTACCTTTGACTGCGGTTGTGTGCACCGCTCCTCCTCGGTGCTTCCTTGTGCTGCCTGATGAGAAGTTTTGGCATGTTTGCACATAGTGACACTTAACAGATTTCTGCAGAACTAAATGCTTAGCGATTTGTAATCTTAACAATATATTAATTTGTAATGAAATATGAAAGGAAAGCACTACCTACTCTAATTGGGCACGCTTTGCATGGTACCATTTACACTGGAGGTGTATTTGTCTTTTCAGCTGTGGAAGTTGAATGTTTGTGTTAGGCCAGGTAGCCTTCAAAATGCTGGTGATAGACTGCACACTGCTCCATTATTTAAAAAGTGACAGGACAGGGAGTGATGTTCTTAATGTTTGTGCTTCTGTGTCAGTCCAGTAAAGCCAATGTTCAAGTCTGATCTCTTACTTGCCAAGGTTAAGCTTTTCAGGCTTTGGGGATTAAATTATCTGTGGAAATAACCTGAAACTGATGTGGCTGGTGGAGGTGACTCTTGCAAAGCTAAAAAAAAAAAAATAATTCTTTTTTTCCAGGTCAGGCCCAGGGTGGTGCATGTACCTGGTACTACTTGAGGAATAAATGAGAGGCCCGTTGTCATCTTGAGAGACATTATTTTTTTGCTGCCGTATTTTAGCAGTGAAAAGGAACATTGCCAGGTCATTAACTGCCCTGTCTTGACACTGCCTACTCTGTGAATATTTTGGTTGGGGTTAGTGTTGGGGCAGCCTATATTCTCAGGTGTCTGAGCACGTCTTCTTGAGGGGGTCTGGGGAGCTTTAGCTTCCCTAGGCAAATGGATATTTCAGGTCATTCTGCCCTGGAATTGTGATCAGTTGTAGCTGGGAGTATGGGGTGGGGAATAAAATTATTTAATTGACATCATCACACTGAGTTTGGCTTCTCACAGATGTGTGGTCTCCACCTTTAAAGGCAAGAGGAGTTAACCTCATATAGTAACCTGCTTTTTTGTGTTTTTTTTCTTCTTTTTGTTTTTCACTCTTGTCCCCATGCCATTATCTTTCTAGAGGAAAACTTTCTTGCCTATTTGCCTGTTCATTTTGTAAGTGTATTCACTTTTTTTTTTTTAAATGTTTTTGTGTGGGAAACTCTTGCAGGGAGTTTAAGGTTCTTCATCTTTTCTTGCTGTGCCAGTTGCTGTGCCAGCTATACCAAGGAGAGAGGGAGAGTTTTTCTTTGCTTACAGTTAACAAAGGAGAAAGGCTTTTCAGAGTAACCTACATGTATCAAACTGTATGTGACTGATGTGAATAGCTGTGAGATATGTGTCTTATGTTTGGCTTTGTGTTCGTTAATTGTTTCGGGTTTGATGTTTAAGAATTCGTCTGCAAATGCTTCAGGAAGCAATTGCATTTGCAGCAATGAGTCTCTGATTTTGATGTTGAAATATGCATAAAACACAGGCAGTGTGGTTTACTGTGGTTTTAGTGTAGTGTGATTGGATGATTGTTCTACTTGAAACTTTTTTCTTTTAAAATCCTTTGGCCATGGGTAGCACTAATTCAGTGTGCAGTTTCTGCTGGATACTAATGCCAAACAATGCATGTTCCTTTCCTGGGAAGTTTGGACCATGTAACTTTTTTGACACAGTTTTCTTCTATTTTTTTATAAGATTCCTTTAATGTTGTTACAGTAAAACTATATACACATGCCATGATTTGATTTGCAGAATATGCACACCCGATCTGTATTGAACTGTGGCATTTCAGTGTATATGCATGCATTAAGTCGCTTTTTATCTTGCATGAGACTAAAAGCATATTGAATTTGGTCATTTAAATATTAATCATTCAAAACTTTTACCTTAAATCCCTTGTGGCAGGTCATGCTGACCCCGAACATGCAAGGTATTATCATGGCTATAGGTAAAGCCAGGAATGTTTATGACAGGTGTGGGCCAGAAGCAGGGTTCTTTAAGGTACAACTAACATTTTCAACTTTTTCTCCTCTGACTTTTCTTGTTAGATATGCTATTCCCCCCCACCTTTTCATGTATATTAAGTCTTTTCCAGCATCTCTACGTATTTGTCTGTATCAGTCATCTATATTTCTCCCTTGAAAAATATTTGCCCTGTTTATATCAGTAGCTTATATAACTTTCTGCATTTTAGCTTTCTAATAATAGGAGTGAGGAAAATAATAGTAACATGAAACCTAGATGTGTAATCAATAAGAATATGTATTCCCCCTCCCCACACCTTTTTTTTTTTTAGTGATAAAACCCATGCCTTTGCTTAACTGTTTGGGACATCAAAGATTTTTCACCCAGGGGAATTAGTGTTTAATCATTTGTTGTTTATTTTAAAGAGATGTTCTTGTTTAGTACTCCTTAAAAGATTTTTAATAAATCTAAATTGCTTTCTTTTGTGTAGCTGCATGGGTGTCAATAATATTTATTATACATTTTTTTATTACTGGGAATTAGACGTTAGGCTTGTTGTGGTTATTGCTCTTCACAATGATGCCAGATTTAAAAACGTGTTAGTTTTCTTAAATACACAAACTTCTGAGCACTTTTACCTCATAGTCTTTTGAATTTTCAGAGTATTAGAAAGGGAATTACTTTGACATGATGTAAAATCCTCTCAAATGTGATCTGGAGAGGAGGAAGAAGTTTCTTGCCTGTCATTGAGTAGCAGCCTGTTTTCTTCTTAACTGTTATGATGTAGTTCCACTAGAAGAAATTGTCAAAGCAACAAACCCCCCAAACAACAAACAACAGCCAAACAAACAAAAAACCCTATCACTGCCACCAAAAAGTTCTCCAACCTCTTGTTAAGGAAATTGAAATCTCATGGGTTGGTTTGTTTGTCCGTTTGTGTGGGGGTTTGTAATGGACACTTAGAGAGGGGTTATGACCATAACATATGTTTGCAGGGTTGTCCCTGTTAACTGTGCCTGCCCTCAGGGAATGAAGAGACACCTGCCATAGCCTCTGTTGAGTGAAATGGGGTTTGTATGGGATTCAGTGCTGGTTGTGTTTTGTTTTATTTTTCAAACTTACTACTGAATGAAAATATGTCAGTATTTTTTATTTTTTTTAAGCTCAAAAAACCTACCCTCATTTGTTCAAATCACTCCTTACCAGAAAGCTTAATTATACCTAATTATTTTTTTTAATATGGAGGGTGTTTTGATAGTTTTAAACCAGAAATGTAGTTCAAAATACAATTATATTTAGTGCTTCAGAGTTATCGAGACAATACCCAGTTGCAATGGTTTTCAGTCTCTAATTTTGAATGCCTAAAAACTTTTGCTTCATGGGGACAGAATTCAAGGTAGAAAATGTTTTGACACTGAACTGTTTGAAAGTAGAAAACTTTCCTTACTCGTTTTCTGTGGAATCATGTTTGCAATGGCTTAGAAGAGGCGGAACATGATCAATTTTCAAAGAATGAATTAGCATGAACATATGCAGATGAAGTGGTCCTCAAAATTCAGGTTTTGAGATTTATCAGATGAAATATCACGTTTCTCCATAAACTTATTGTAAAAGCTTCTATATCTTTTAATACTGTTATACTCTGTGTTTCTTTGTGGTTGCTTTTATGAAATTAGTGTTTTCAGAAAATTTTGGGGGTTTTCAATATCTTTGTTTTAGTGTAACTCAGGTGAAACCCCTCTGATGTGGGTCAACTGCCAAGGTTTCACTCCCACTGTAGATCTGAGGCTTAAGACATGACTAATATTCAGATATTTCTTGATCAACCTTGCAGCCTTTGCAGAATGTTTGCCGTGATACTTTTTTCTACCATCCCTTTTTCCTGTATTTTGTGTAACGAAAGTGTTACTTTTTCATTATACATAGGGTTTCTGAACCTGTATTATACCATATTATTTAAAATATTAATATAAAAATAGAGGATTTGCATTGCATTTTTTCCTACTTCTCAGTAATTATATGAAAAATTAAATGTCTTAATAGCAATTTCTGTTGGCTTCTGGCTTACCTCAATAAACAGGGTTTAACTGTTATTCTTGCTGGCTTTCTAATAGTAGTACTTCTGATGTAAGATAATAGAAACTCTGTCTGTGGCTTTTGGCATTTATAACGTTCTCCCAGACTTCCTTTTTTAATGGTAATGCATATGAGTATTTAAAGATATTGATGCTGAACAATCTCTTCATTTTTAACGTTCTCCACACACTCTGTGTTTTAGCCTGTATGGTTATTATCCTACCCACTTGTTTAGTCCTGAAACAAAATAGGTACTAGTAGAGCATGGGAGCCCAAATTTCTGACAGTTACCTGCTACTGCCAGGTATTACAACATAAAGGAGTTTGAAATATTGAACAGAGTTGGTTTTTTTTCCTGACTGCTTTGGAGCTTTATTTTGTGCGTATGTTGTATTGAAACTTTGCTGATGTGTTAGCAAACCAGCTGATCACCTCCATGATTTGAGAGATAAATTATGGAACATGTTAACATTTGTCACCATTTTTCTAGTTATTTTTCTTGTTGTTTTTGTTCCTGCTGTATAGTTTCAGTGAATGAGATCTAACAAACAGAACAAATTCTATTCATTAAAATCTAATGTGATGGCACATCTTGAAACGTAAACACTTCTGATGGTCTCCAAAGTTGACCTAAAATATTCAGTGAGAGCTCCATCTGCCCTATAGGAGGCTAATACTGTTCATATTGAATTATTATTTTCTTTATAAATCCTATAATTTGATTTTTGTTGAGAGACATTCTCATTCTCACTTAGTGTTTCCAAAATCATACATGTTCATTAAACTTCCTGTAGGATTTTATTCATGCATTTGCATTTTAACCATATATTAGAGGTACCTTTTTTACCTTATGAGTCTTCAGGAAATTTCTTTAAGTAAAGTGTTGGAAATCTTATATTAGCTTTGGATTGTAAATGCTTACAGAAACCTCTAAGGATTGGATAAATCTTCTCTTGGGGAGACACAGCACAGGATTGGAACTGCTTTTGAAGTAAAGGTTTACCTGGGATTTTGACAGGCGTAATTTGGAAGAAAAAGAACAACTTGACAATTTGTCTGGGGTTTTTTTTTGTTTGTTTGCTTGCTTGCTTTTTTAAAAACATAGTTTAGACTTCTTAGAACGGTGAAGTATTGAACCGTTAAAAAAAAATTTTTTATAGGCAAAATGCTGTGGGATGTGAATTGTCTTGTTAGTGTTTGTGACGCTTGAGTTAAAAGCCAGAAGGAATAATGTCTGCTTTTTTGTTGGTTTTTTTTTTTAATTATGTAGGCAATTAAATTGGAATACACACGTTTGCTAAAATTAGCCCAGGAAGATCCACCACCTGAATGTGATTATCGTCTGCGTCATGCAATTGTTTACTTCATCCAAAACCAGGCACCAAAGAAGATCATTGAGAGAACGTTACTGGAACAGTTTGGAGATCACAATCTGAGCTTTGATGAGAGGTAATAAGATCTGCACGTCTCATTTCCTGTGCTCACAAATGTTCTCTGGTGTGTGGGGACACCCCTTCGTGTTCAGCTCGTGCCTGTAATAGAGGGAAGGCTGGTGGCTTCAATTGGCTCTATCTCCTAGTTAATAGCTTGCCAGTTTACTTTGTAAAACATATCTTTAAAAAAATCTCTATAAAAAGAGTAAGCAAGAAGTTGGGTTTCTGTTCATATAAAATAAGGAGAAATACTCAGTGTTGTTTGTAATTTTGCACATAGATTTCTGTGCCTTCTTTCACTGTGCATTTCCTCTCTGCCCTGAAAGCCAGCAGTAGATAGCAAAGACTTACAAGCTAGGTGAGCAACTGACTTGAAAGCAAGACAGTGTCTCTATATCACTCAAAATTCTGTCTACTTAATTATAAAATTAGACAAATCACAAGTTAGAAAACATTAGTCTGATTTCTGTATAGTGAACAATCTTCTAAACTTCTGCAGAGTAAATGCTGGGGTGTTTCAAGCCATCTGAACATTTAAAAAGACTGAGCAATGTGGCAATTTAGCAAAATAAAACAAGAAGTAATCCTTTAAATAGCACATCACACCTACTTCAAAAGTATGCTGATTATACCATCCACAATAAAAATACGTAGCATTTTCATACTGGTTTGCATAAGGCTGTAGCTCATACTGATTGAAGCTGCTGTCTTGTATGGATGATACCCTTGGTGAATTTCCAGCAATATTTCATGATTTCTTGTTGCTTTTTGTAAGGTGCCGTAACATAATGAAAGTTGCTCAAGCCAAACTTGAAATGATAAAGCCAGATGAAGTAAACATGGAGGAATATGAGGTCAGTGTTTCTTATGCTTTAAATTAAGTTTAAATGTGAAATGGTTACCAGTAAGCTGAATTTTGTCTTCACAAATTTCCGCTTATCTTGCACTGAGAAGTTAAAACTGGTTATTGAAAGATCATTTGTTTCTCCAGAGGCTGCTCTTGGTCTAAAGCTGTTTTTTCCACGTCTGTAATTCCAATGTTTGAGCCATAAATAAATGTCAGGTTGGAGTCTGTCCTTAGTTCGTTAACGTCTCCTGATGTCAGTAACAATATTTTATAGTTTATCACCATATGAGCCAACTGGCTTTCTCTAGGCAGACAGAGCTGGCAGTGAAGGAGTGAGAGTGGCCTAAGCCCAGCCTTACTCACCTTGAGAACTGGGTAGCAGGCACAGCCACATTTGTGCTTTTCCTCCAGCTGTCTCTGTGGCCATTCCCATGTTCTTATGAGCAGCAGATTCTTCTGTTTGCCGAGACCACACATAACCAGCTTATGCACTTAATGTTTCCTCCTGTGTAAAACTTGGAGACAAAGTAAGAGCAAATCTTGGACATTAAATAATTGTAATTATATTTGCAAAAATAATTCATCTCACGCTTAAAGCTAAGCCTGTAGCTGGTTTTACAGCAACAGCTTCAACTCTCTGTAATAATATTCATTAAGACCTCTTAAACAGCGCACCCTTTACACCTCATTGCTGTGCTGTTAGGTACAAACAACTTGTTTAGGAGGACTGTGGGAGTAATCGTTCCCTCACAGACCAAATGGAAGACATTTGTCACTTCTCATTAACGTGTCCAGGACCTACAATAGATGCTCCCATATTACAGTGTGCCCTCTGTAGCCTGTGATGGGAAAGGGCCATTAGATGGCATTTCTGTTTCATATTTTTGACTGTTCAGGGATCACCGTTTTACCATTTTCAAATTGACATTGCACAGAGAGAATAAACAATTCTAGACTTAGCTTTAAGAGTGGGGAGTAGGGGTGTCTTCTCTACCCCTGCAAATGTGCCCCTTTTTTAGCTCCTGAGGCAGACGGTGGTTTCTCCATAGATTGTGTCAGTATTAGTCTGATGTATTCAGCTGGCATTTTTTGGACCCTTTCTCAAGCTCTTTCTGTTGAATCTGTAAGAAGCCATGTCCTATGGTGTGCTGTCCCCTATTTTATCTTTAATGCACAATTGAAAGTTGGCATCTAACCTAATGCAGTAAAAGTGCCTTTCTCACTTAGAGCATTTACCTGTAAAGTGGACCAGGAGTCACTCTGTATAAATGGTGAGGCAGTAAGATAAATGTTCTGCTCCAGTACCAACATCTCCACAGTCTGAGTTGCATTTGGGTTTTTTGGCACTTCTCATGTAAAGCGTTCAGGCTCTTTCTATGTCACTCTTTTATTGAAATTTAACCTTAATATTTAGCGTATGAAAAAGCTTTCTAACACTTCCTGAGTAAATAACTAAATGTAGTAGAGGGAAGGAAAAAAAGGGATCTCAAAATTCTAACTGGTTCTCCGAAGATGCTTTGTGTTCCTTTCAGATAGTAATGCGTTCTGTAAGAATAATCTCATCTAGAAATGTTCTAGATATTTAAGAATTTTCTTTTTATTGAGAGAGGGTAGATTCAGGTGGACTTTTCACATACGCAAGGCTCCTAAGGCTCCTTAGCACTTAACTGTGAGTATTCAACACTAAAAGTGGAAGGGGGCGGGTGTATGTAAAAAAAAAAAAAACTAATTATATTTCATGTGTGTGGATGAAATTCTGTTTACCCTTTCTTATATGCAGAGGTGGCATCAAGACTATAGACATTTCAGGGAAACAACCATGTTTCTCATGGTAGGATTGGAGTTTTTCCAAAAAAAGAGGTAAGTGTTAGTATGGAACTCAAATGTAGTAGAGTGATATAAAGGCAAAATGTAGCATTGATAAGTAAAGCTATTTTTTAAATTAAGAAATGTTTAATGGATTATTAATTTTAGTTAGGCATGTATTCAGTCTGTTAATGTCTTCAGTCTTGCATCTGCCTCAGAGCTTCCCACATCATCTTATCCTTAATCTTCATTTCCAATCTCTTACCAAGCCATGGGTACTTTTCAGAGCAGCCTTCACGTGCTCCCTTACTCTTCCTTCTCTCCTAATCTTAAATGCTCTGGGTATCCCTCAGCCATAAAAATCTTCTTTCTCTGGCACCACACATACATGTACATTTATCTGCTTTCATCAGCAATCACAATTAGTCAGGTCCTGTCTTACCTGCCTTTTTATTGGGTCTTCCCACTGAAAGTTTTGCCTTCTGAGCCAAAACTCCACCTGTGTTGGGCTCTAAAGGTCAGGAAAGCAGAAAATATTTGAGGAAAACTATCATGCGTAGCTGTCATAGTTGTAGCTGATTGTCCTTAGCTCCATGGTGATTCATTCCCTTCTCTTTTTGAATCAAGTCAGGAATTGTGACTGTATAAAATTGGTGACATTTATGTACTGAATGCACTACAGCTAAAACTTATTCTGTTAATGCAACAAGGATGGTGATTATGGTATAAATGCCTCAAAATGAGAATTAATCAATTCTCATGAGAGAATCCCTCAATGAGAATGGAGAATAAATGTCTCTAACCAGAACTGTTCCAAAGTACCTCATCCTCCCATGCCCAGCCAAAGGAATGAAGTGGTTAGTTGCAGAATATCCAGTGGCTGACATCTGTGGTGTGAAAATTGAGCATCCACATGAGATAGGATTTTTTGATTTTGGAACCGATTCTGTAGTCAATCACTGATTTTTTTCATGTATAAAACAGTAGGTAAGGTAACTTACAATGGGAATCAAATTTAATTCTTTGTCTCTTAGTTGTGTAGTAAATTGCTTCATAATTCTTTCTTGTCTTGTATCTTCCTGAAAAAGAAAGGCCCCTAACAAACCAGAAAAATTGATTGGAAGAGACACTGCCTTGCCTTTGAGACAAGATGTGTGTTTGTATAGTGGCAAACACAATGAGCCCATAGTCTTGATTTGTCTTTTGGTTACTAGCATATAATAAATGGTACATTAATTAATAATCTAAATTGCAATATGCTACCTTGGCAATCTTAAAACAGTTTTTATGCAAAGGTTAGTCAGAAGATTGCCTGGCTTACTTGAAAAATAAACACTCTGGGGATGTTGCTTCATCCCCTGAGAAGGAAAAAAAGTCACGGACATGGGTGTGGCTTACAGGAACCCTCCGTGTTACCCCTGTACTTCATGTATGCTCTGAGCTTGTAATCAGGAATGGGAGATCTTCAAGTTCCCTGGCACTGAGACTCCAACTGTAAAATAGCAATGTTTTCACTAATTCTCGTCTTGCCATAATGTATTGTGATTGTGCTGTGGGGGAGGGAGCGAAGCACAGATTTCTGCTCTGTGCTGAACAGCAGTTTTCAGGAGTTTGGTGTGGTTTCAGTATCAGCCTTTTTCAGTAGTTTGGTGGTTTGGTTTTGGTAATGTCAACATTAACCATGACCTCGCATTCTCACTAGGAGTTGAGTAAGTGCACAGTGTGCCTCTCCTTTAACCACTGCCTTAGGAAATTTCTCTTCCTTGATTTTTTTTTTTTTAACATTTGAATAAAAATGAGATATCAAAGTGCTTGTTTTTAGGGTAGCTGCCTGAGCTGCTTTCAGAGCCTGTCATAACTGGGGTTTTGTAAATCAGAGGATTAACCATTTCAGGTTTCTGCTGGAAATGGTGTGCAGCAGTGTGAAGGGAGATTGTTAATCTGTACATGAAGGGATCTCTGTCAATTATTAACTCTTAAGTTTTTGAGTCCTCTCTTACTCCTTCTCTACCAATCAGGCTTGAATTTATCTTCTGCACTTAGATTAGAGACAGAACTATCAACAGCCTAACAGCACTTCTGCTTTTGAAGTGCTGTTATGCCTTCTTCCATCACATTAGATTTCAGTAATTTGGAAGAACTTAAAGTTAGTGAAGCTTAAAAATTCACAGTTTATGTTTTGGAAATAAGGTGACAGCTTTGATTCTTACTTGCTGAGGTGCAGAATGCTATTAAGAGATTTATGGCAACAGAACCTCAAACCTAATGTGACATAAATGCACAGCAAGTTTTCATGTATACTCAAGGCCCCATCCAAAGCCGATTTTGAAGTGAGTGAAATGATACCCATTGGTTTCAGTGAGCTTTGGATTAGATTTCATGTGCAATGATCTAACCTGATGATAAAATAATTTGGGTTTATGTGTGTAAACAACAAAACTGTGTGGTAGAAAAAAACATTGTGAAGAGATTGATGGATGGGGCGGACTAGACATAAAGCAAGTGGAGTTACCTATCCTTCAAGTTACCTTGAAGCAGGTGGTACCTGGATGCTGCATCTAATGCTTTTGTTTCTTCACTTCAGCTATATGGAAGCCTTGCTCTACCTTATCTATGCTTACCAGAATAACAAAGAACTCTTGTCCAAAGGCCCGTACAGAGGGCATGATGAAGAGCTGATATCTCACTACAGACGAGAATGTTTGCTAGTAAGTGAAGGGTCAAGTATATGTTTTTCAAAAAGTTTTTCAAAAGTTTGCTGCATAGCTTTAATAAAATTAATTAGTAGAAAAGTGTTGCTATCATGTGCAACAAAAGCAAAACCTCCCTCCATTAACAATTTCATACTTAGACTCATTTACAGGGAAAAAAAAGCAAAAATAAAAAAGAAAACATTATTTCCCTTTTTTTTTTTTTGAATAATCAGTCATATTTGATTAATTAAATTTATGATTGTAAATAGTATGCTCACTGCCACGGTGTCTGGGCTAGGTAGGAGCAATGGTTGACAGCACTGGGGAGCAGACTCTTCGTGTTGCCGTAATTTGATGAGGAGCCAAATATTGGAAAAGGCGTCAGTGATGATGCCTTGCCTGAAGCAAGGGATTTTTTCCTTGTTATGTCACCTTTAACAATAGTGAGAAAATAAAAGCAGGTGATAGAACCTCAGTCTTAAAAAGAACAACTGCAAAGTTGGAGTTGGCAGGTAGGAAATGGAGTGGCTTCAGGAACAGCACAAGATCAAGTGGATTATTAGAGTATATATATCATTGCTGTAAATGTTAAAACACAGCTGTGGTTAATACAAATCACCAGGTAATTTTGTAGGAACACAACAAACTGATAAAACTAATGCATGGCAGAATGTGAAATACTGTATACTTAAAGGCTTTTGCTTTTTTGTGGTGGCTTATGAAGAAACTAAACGAACATGCTGCAGCACTGTTTGAATCGGGAGATGATCAGGAAGTGAATAATGGCCTGATCATCATGAATGAGCTTATTGTCCCGTGTTTGCCATTACTACTGGTGGATGAAATGGAAGAGAAAGATATTGTTGCTGTGGAAGATATGAGAAACCGTTGGTGTTCGTATCTTGGACAAGAAATGGAACGTAAGTCATCTATTCGTTGGGGTTAAAGGCCATCCTGCACCTTTTTTATAAATATGATGTTTCTCATGACTGGAATTGAACCAATATCTTTTGTGCCTTGATAATGTTTTTTGAGCTACCCTGACTTTTCAATAATCCTGTACCCATTTAAATAAAAAGTTTTTCCATATATTGCACTGGGGTATCAGGCCTTAAGGGAAATGTGCTTTTTGAATGGAAAAACTTTTGCAGTGTTAGACCATCTGAAGGGGCATTTATATCAACATCTTTACTATACTAGGAATTGATATGTCCTAGTTATTGCTGGTAGATCTGTAGAAAGTGAATTATTCCAAATCAAACTCCTCTTCTTCCCACCTACCATTTAAAAAAATAGTCAGCATTGGGCAGAAAAGGGAGAATTCCACATGCAAATGTAAGCGCTTACATTTATTTTTCTCACTTGATTTGCAGCCAACTTGCAAGAAAAGCTGACAGATTTCCTGCCAAAACTGCTAGATTGTTCTACAGAGATTAAAGGTTTCAATGACCCGCCAAAGTTACCCTCCTACTCCACACATGAACTGTGTGAAAGATACGCCCGAATCATGTTGTCACTCAGTCGAACTCCAGCCGATGGAAGATAAATTCTGCGACCTTCCTAAGCACATTGTATAAACTTTTTTAGTTCTTAAACCTTGCCTTCCTGTCACAGGGTTTGCTTGTTGCTGCTATAGTTTTTAACTTTTTTATTTTAATAACTGCAAAAGAGAAATGACTGTCCAAACTTTAGCCAGACTGCAAACGATTAAAGCTGAGAATCGCATGGCGCTCAGTCGTTTCAACCAGAATTGATGCAACATGCAAGTCTGATCATTATGGCAAAACTGCTTTTTTGCCATTTATCTGTTACAGTATTACTTTGCTTTTATCTTAAGATCCTTTACTTTATCAACAGCTGTCTGGATCATTTTGTGACTGCAACTACTTTAAGTGTCCAGTGCTGTGTAAATACATGGTACTTGGTAGCTTGTAAATGAAATGAAAGAATAAAGTTTTATTTATGGCTACTTCTGTGTTTGCAAGCAGATACCTTGTATATTACTGTAAAATACGGGTATTTTTAAAAGAGATACGGTATATTGATGGGTTACTCAATTTTATAGACAAGGTTCTTCAGGATTTATGGCCAGTTTAGATACAGGTAGTTGGAGATTACTGTATGTGAATATATTGAAAAACTGTCACAGTATTATACACTATGGTTTTTTGTATATTCTTCACTGATCTGTATGATACTGCACCTGAACACTTTTGTGTGTGTGAATGGCCATGCCAAGTCTTTTCTAATAGTAGGGATTGGCTTTTGAAGCAGAACAGTAACAGCACCTTCCTTCTAATCTCAGAAAAAAAAAATTAGAGTAAAAAAATTAAAAGCATTTTCAGTAGAAATATATTACACCCTCTGAGCAAAATTTCTAGGAATTGATTAAAGTAGAGGAAATAAAGGTTTTAAAAAATGGAATTTATTAAGCTTAAGGATTAATCAATTTTTAATTGGTATTTTAGTCATGTAAATGACCAGAAATAAAACCTTAACATTAATTCTTTACTTGAAATGGGTTGCTATTGTTGCAACAAAATATCTCAGAAATGTTTTATGTGTCCTAATTGAATTTCTATTGGAAGTGAAAAAAAAAAAAAAATCTATTGGGCTTCTTTTGTAGAACTGAAATACTGTCTGGTTTTAATGAAGAAACTTAATTATTTTGTGGAAAAAGAGATTTAATGCATCTGAGGTAATCCTGTTACCTGACATTATTTTGATTCCTACTCTTTATAGATAAAGTTTTGTGTTAGATCAGTAAAATATGTGAATATTTATTTGTATGTTTTTATTGGAGCGGCACATCTGTTCCTTACAGGCTTTCAAGTGGTGTTTATTTGAATATCTACAAATAAAAGGCCACAGAAGGAGGGAAGGACCACCTAGAAATGCAGTGGGCATAAATGTAGGGACCTCATGTGCAAGAAATGGCAGAGTTCAACCTTCGTGCATATCAGTCTTAAATTCAGTTCACTCTTGAGAGACACTGGATCACAATGTACAGTGACTAGAGTGTGGCCTTCAATTCACAATGTGTTTAGGGATGTTCTCCTCTGTTTTCAGTATTGCAGTGCTTCATGCTTTTTCAAACTGTCCATTTATTTTATCAAATTCTTTTTTTTTTTTTTTTTCCAAAAGAATATTGAACTTGTAAAAGTGAAATACTGCCCAGGAGCCTTTTTTTAGGTCTGAAACTGTTGATGTGCAAAATATCACCCTTCAAGGAAAAGGTATGCTTATTATGAAATGGGAGAGAGGATAAATTCTAAAAGGTTTTACATTTTGCACCTGTTCCACTTTGATTTAAAACTCAAGAATATGCCTGCTTAGCACTGTATATTCTTAAACACAGTTTTAAACAGATCAGACTTCTCACTTGCCTTTTTCAATAACAGTAAAAAGAACTAAATGTAAAAGAGCAAATCTATTTTGTTATTGCTAAAAGGTTTTGAGTTTGAGTGTTTGTGGAAGGTTTTATGGGAAGGTGCCCTCTAACCCTGCAGGAGCCAGTTACCCTTATCTGTGTAATCCTTCATCACAAACACAGGGGAAAAGCCACTCTTTCTAAGGTAAAAAGAGGAATAAAGTATTTCATTTGGAAAGAATATCTAAGAGATTTAAATTAAAAGAAAGCAAGGAAGGATGAGATTGTTCTTTTTCTTTTTTTGTTTTCAGTTTCTTCAAGTATGAAAATAATCCATTGTAGAACATAGTACTGAAGATAAATATGTATTCCTTTGCAAAGACTTGAATTTTTGAGTTGAATTGAGGTCTAGTCAAGCAGAAATAAATATATATGCATTTTACTATTTTACTATATTTTAAATATCTGATTTTAAACCTTCAGCTAAATCATTAGTTTATTATTTTGTCTTAAAATCCTTGCTTTTTCACTGCAATAAGATAGTGGATAGCTTGGATTCACGTTGCCTGACACAAAACCTATGGAAGTAACTGTATGATAGTAAAGCATGAACTGCATTTGACTACCTAATAATCTGTGACTGGATTATGTAAGTAGATGTCTCTTCTGTATGGAGACTGAGATTTTTATAATTTTTTTTTCACTTTATAGAACACAAAAAGATTAAAGGAATTTAACCAAAACTCACTAAATCACCTGCACCATCAAGTAAAGGGTGGATTCTTTCTCCCATACACAGGTCTTCTTTTTAGCCAGACTATCCAATTTCTGCACTTTACCTGGTACTTTGGTAGTATCAAGAATCCTGTTGACTCCAGCTCAAGCTGCCGTAGCAGATCTGTTACTTTCAGCCTAGCAGAAGACCATGAGCAGCAGCAGAATTAACCTGAACAAATGAAGAGGATTGATGGAGTCAATTTGTACTTCTTAGATGGGGTGGTATTTGAGATCACACCGGACACAAAGACCTGACCTTTGTTATTGAGTTGCTTTGTGGACAATCTGTGTTTTAGCTGCAGGGAACAGGTTTGCTCTAGAAAACCTGAAGTATGAGCAGAGTCAAAAGCATGTGCTTAATGTTCCAGCATTAAAGTACCAACATTTGATAATGTCTGCATTAAATATCTTTCAGATTATTTTTAGGCTGCTCCAGTGTGCCTGTGAAGATTGCAGCTCCAGAAGGGAAGTCGGTGTCAACAATGGCACACGGGAAACAGTCCGATACTGTGCAACAAACATAGAGGTCCATAAAGGGAGACAATGGTGGTTGTTTATATTCTTCATTTTGTATTGTTTCCTTTTCTCAAACTCCAGTGAATCCAAATGTCCGTGGGAGGCCTTATATAAGCACAAGGTAAAGAATGTTGATGGGAAAATGCACCACTCCAAGTATATAATAAGTCACCTCATCTATGCAGCATTTTTCAACATAAATGTATATTTTTTTTTAAATTCTGAGTTTATGTCTAGAAGGAGGCAAGTAAAATTAATATTATTATGACAGTGAGAGGAAAATATTTGCATCTTTCCATTACTTGCTTCTTTAGAGGATATTTAATATAGATGTGAAAAAGCTCTTACCCAAAGAGGTGTTTTAGAAAAATACAGTAGGTAGAATTCAAAAGGGCAATGATTCTTTTAAGTGAAACAGAATTATTTTTCATGTGATTGATATCCAGTTTATGTATTGTGTTGTCCTGGTTTTTGAAGATCTTTTGAAATCCTGATGGATAAGTGTTAAATGGAAGCACTATTAACTCCTAAGGAATATCTTTCTTTATAGGCAAACTAGCAGTATCCATATTCCTCTAATTGAGTTCCCATCAGAGAACATTCCTGCTTGGTTCAGCATTTCTGTTGCAGTTCTGATCCATACGGGAGCAATTCCCCCAAAACTTTAGTGGACATGTCCATTGCTGCCATACACACTTGTGCTCCAGCTTGTTGTCATGCCCTTAAAATCTTGGGCTTGGTTATGGAATTTTCTTCATCATGAGTTTCAGATCTTCACTGTATGTAGCAGAAAGAGGCTCACACTTCTCAGAAACAGCTTCTTGAGGCAGCGCTTTGAAAGAACAGCTTGCCTTGCTTTCTGGTGGTTGGGATTAACCCAAATGCCCATCTCACAGACTGGGAAATGTATAATGGGAAAGGCTTGTTTTCAGGATGGTCATCACTGGATGGATTCATCGTGAATGTTAGAATATGGCCATCCTTCATCACTCCATATCTTATATGAAGTACCTCTCAAATAAAGTTTGGGCTCCATGGTTCTGTTCACTCCCATTTTTCATTTCCCCCTACCCTGTTGTTCCCTGCTGAAGTCACTTGAAGATCCCCTTTCCAGATTTTCTAGTGTGTTTAGTTTTTGATTCACCATCAGCAGGTCTACCCCCTGTGCCTTCACTACCACGTAGAGCTTGTGATACAGAACCAGGGTTGCACTGCTTCCATCTGATTATCATGGGCTTGGAGCTGCCTGTGCAGGTGAAGTTACACCATCCACACTCATGTTGTCTGGCAGCTCAGCGTTTGAGAGCCTGAAATAGGAAAGTTATGGATAGTCAACTATAGTTAACTAAACTGCAGGCTTTTTCTCTACCATGTCTTGGCACATTTAAAAAAAAGAATATTCTGTTGGAGACTGACTTAACAGAGCACTCACTGAACTGAGCACTTCAGAAGTGTGAGGGGTGTCTCATGCACTGTCTCAGCCCTATCTATCCAGGTTTATGAAGACTGTAGAGGTGGTTCCTCATGTTCAATAACCTTTCCTTTGGTTTACCCTGATCTTTATGCTTTGTCTTGAATTATTAAAACTGCAGTCAAACATAAATTTGGGCAAAAGGCAGCTATATCCTACTGTGCTGGTTTCAGTTGGTGTCTGTGCAGTCCCCACCCATGTCTGTGTTTTGTACCTGGGTGTTTTCTATCACTGTGTGGGACCATATCTGCTTTATTATCTATGTGAAAGTTCCCTGAACCCATCTGTATTTTATGGACATGCAGGCAGTCAGGGAGGAGAGTAATTCCTGTAGGTTTCCTTCAGGAAACAAAACTTGCTTTTTTTTCTGTGACCTGAATCTGTAACTGAAACTTTCAACTGAACTGTGGACTAAGGGCTTGGAAAACCTGGGGGAGTTTGGGGAGGGGTTGGTTTTGTTAAATTATAGATAATATGGGATCACAGGGTGGAGGGAATCACTGTGTAAATATAGTAAACTTCTGTATGGATTAGAAAAAAACATTTGTTGAAGTAAGTTTAAAGCAAAAAAAAAAATCAGTGTCACATAATGCAATTTGAAGAAAACCTCCTGTGTTCTTAAAGGTTGGAGTGTTTGGCTTATGAAAGAAACCTTGATCTATGAAACTGAGAAATTTTTTACTTTTAATAACTCACAGTTATATACATTCGTTTAACCTGCTTGTGAAGCTCTTTTGTTTGGAAAGTTTCTTTAAGTTTTGCATCTCATGAAGCAGATTTAAAAAAAACCAACCAAACAAAAAACCCAAACAAAAACAAACCTTCCTAACAAAATCAAACAATATCCCCATTCCTCTGGGGAGATAATATTGTGCTGAGAAGTCCAAGTTAAGTTGCACAAAAAACTTCTTATCTCCTCCTTCCCATGATCACAGTCTGTTTTGAACAAGTACATTCTGGTTTGGAATATGTACAATTTCTCTTTGAATTTCTGAAGAAAAGCTTGTCATCTCCAATGCCTTTGAATGTGAGATTAAGACCTGTAATTTTATTTGGCACAGACACTTGTTCCAGTCTCAGCTGATGGTGATTTTAGTTATGTGGGTGTTGCAAGGTGCTTGAACAAATGAGCATCCATCTGAAGTGTGCAGACCTCAACATGCTTTGAGTACAAAGTATTACACCGCTGTGTTTTAATATACTCCCTTTCCCCCTTGGTCCAGTTTAAGGCTTTCATTCAAATGCCTTGCAGTGGGCAAGTAAAACAGGACTGGGTTTGTTTGCCATTGTTCTGCTCCAGTGAAGACAGTGACATCTCTGTGTTACCTGGACTTCCCAAGAGATTTTATGGTGCTTTCTGTGCTGTGAATTTGTTTGTCTGAAACAGCAAGTGATGGAGTTAATTACCTGTTGGTTGTAGTTGACAGAGAAGAGCCATAAAGTTGTTTTCTTATTAGTAACAAAGTGAAATTAAATAATTTCTCTCTTGACACTCTTCCTCACAAGATTAGGAAAGCTGGGTATCTTTTCTAAGAAAATAAAGTTGACAGGTAAAATCTGGTAATAATTGTTTGTAAACTCTTTGGGAGAGCACTTGCATGGATAGTGTGTTTGTTTTTCTGCCTTTGTTCCTGGAGTATACACAGAGCTAAAAATACTGACTCAAAAGTATTTATGATGGATCTTTATTTGTTCTATAGTAATTGTATGGGGATTTTGGTTTATATATGTTTGCTTTAAAGAGGCTTATTTTATAAATGCATAATGTAAATTTTTGGTGTTAAGCAAGAAATTTCGATGAGTTCCAGTGGCTTATCTATCAAACTTAACTATCAGAAGTTCGATTAAGTTTTGCAACTTTGCAGTTGTTATCCTCAGTTCTCAATCCTATTACCTGGCTAATTCCCTACTGTCCCCAACCAAAACACTTTTGAAACTTATGATTTTGTTGGTTGCTTGTGGAGTTTTTTTGTTTGTTTTTTAAGGAAAAGATCACGTGTTTGGCAAAGACAGTTACAAGAGGTCTAAGGTAGCTACCAAATACTGCTAAGCTCTGGCTAAGAGAAGAAGAGAGGCTATTAGTACAGCCAGTTTTAAACTAATCTGTCTTATTTCTGCTATTAAGACTGAATAATTTGGTTGTAAGTGGTGTGTGAGTGGTCACAAATGCTGGTAACAAGCTGTCTATAAAAGGGTTCAGTGCAAAGAATATTTACAGGGAAGTGCTGGACAATGAGTAAATGCTGAGGACTTCTGTGTACTGTTGTCTATCACCTCTTTCCAGAGGAAAAGTGCTGTGGAGTTTGGTGCCAGCAGAGTTCAGAAAAGATGTGAGAGGTGTTACCTGCTACAGAAATACTCAGAGGTGTGACCAGACAGATATACTCCGTCAGGATTTCTGAAAAGTGGGGGAATGAAGGCTGCTGTGTTCCCTCATCTTGTGTTTGATCAACTGCAGGCTCTTTGCCCAGAGGAGGCTCAATGCTTCTCAACAGTGTAGGCAAAGCTGGATTTGGCCATGAGAGATAACAGAGTGGGGCTCCCTACAGTAGGAGGGGAAATGGGCGCATTCTGGACAGACACAGGCATGCCATTTTCTGGAAGTGGGACTGATGACAGCAATTGGGAGAAACCCCTTATTTTCCATAGGAGTCACTGTCTGCATGCTGGTTGTTCCGTTCCTTCCCCTTGTCATCGGCAGAACTGCAGCTCCAGGCTTGTGCACGGGCTGACTGTCAGCTGTCTGCTTCCTCAGCTGAGTTCCTGCTTTGCCGCTCTCCCGTTCAGTGTCACACCTGCAAGCTCATTTTTACTTCCTTTAAGTCTCTCCTTCTGAGTCTCTCCTTCCTAGGGTACAAGCCCTGTTGGATAAGGGAAGCGATGGCCTTACTTTCTAAATAGTGAAGGGGAGTATCCTATATTAAACCTGCACACAATTGAATCCAGCTCACTGAATAGTCTCTGCTGTGCTGTAATTGACTGACTGACTCATGGCAATGTGTATCCTTCTTTCAGATTTTAAAGCATTTTCAGATTTCTACAGTAATTGCTTATATTTCAGCTCATTGATGAAGAGGTCTGTGCGTGATGTTACTCCTTCCCCTGCTTTCACTAGTAATGCTTTCCCCGGAAAGAAGTTCCCAGTAACAAGAAACCTCTGTAATGACGCCACACAAATGTCTTGGAAATAAAAAAAGCAGTGTGCCCTTGTGGTGGGCAAGAAGGCCAGAGGTATCCTGGGGTGCATTAGGAAGAGCATTGCCAGCAGGTCGAGGGAGGTGATCCTGCCCCTCTTCTCAGCCCTGGTGAGGGCCATCTGAAGTGCCATGTGTAATTCTGAGCTCCTCAGGACAAGAGAGACATGGAGCTCCTGGATGGGGTCCAGTGGAAGGCTATGAAGATGATTAAGGGACTGGAGCATCTCTTATGAGGAAAGGCTGAGGGAGCTGGGCCTGTTCAGCCTCAAGAAGAGATGACTGAGATGAGACCCCATCAAGCTCTGTCAGTGTCTGCAGGGAGGTGTCAGGGCATGGATCAACTCTGCTCCGTGGTGCTGAGCGATAGGACAAGAGGCAACGGGAGAACCTGATGCACAGGAAGTTCCACCTGAACATGCGAAAGAACTTCTTCAGTGTGCAGGTGTCTGCACACTGGAACAGGCTTCCCAGAGAGGGTGTGGAGTGTCCCTCACTGGAGATATTCCAGAACTGTCTGGATGCAATCCTGTGCCACATTCTCTAGCATGACCCTGCTTGAGCAGTAAGGTTGGATCAGATGACCCACTGTGGTCCCCTCCAACCTTACCTAGCCTGTGATTCTGTGGCAAAGCAGAAATTTTGGTCTTGCATCTCGGGCAGTGTTCAAAAGCCATGAAATTGGAATGGGAAAGCTCCTCTGCTGATCACTGGTCTCCCTGAAGGTAATGATGGAGTTCTGTGTACCACCCAGTACAGTTAGACTCAGCCTAGGCTTTCTTTAACACCAGCACAGTGTGCTGTCATGAAATAGTTTTCAGGGTTCTACAGAGAGTAAATTTCCCGACTGTGTGTGCAGCAGGGCTGTGCAGGAGAATATCGGGTTGCATGTTGGAAGCTGCTTCTACATGTTAAGTCCCTGAATTACAAATTTCAGATTAGTAGCAGGCCTCCTACACTGGAGAAACATAAAGAGTTTAAAATACATCAAACAGGCTGCAAATGAACATGGGTGTGCTGAAAATGAAAGTTTTGGTGCCTGAAAAATCCTACATGGTGACAACTGAACCAATGCAGTTAACACTCTTGAAGTTTTCCTATTTGTTCAGTTTTGACCAAGCTGTTACCTACTGTGTTAAGGTATTCTAAAAGTTTATATTTGTGAAGTGGCCCATCTCCCTAAACTAAGAATCTGGAAGTTTTCGCTGGAGTGGCAGCCTATACATACTTTTTATTATTTTTTTAACTTTCCTGTTGAGTTTTTCAGCTGGCCTACACAGGAAATGATTTAAAATGAATGCATTAATTTGGACAGCTTTTCTTTAAGTGCAAAGAACGTATGTACTATTGACAATGCTTTTATACTGCAGATTTTACAGAGCCTGTGAATTTGTCTGGACTGGGGTTAGTTTGCTTTTATGCCTGTCTTATTTTTTATGTTTTCTGGAGAGCCTGATGCTGGAAGTGATCCCTTCAGAGTCTCTGGGAAGGGGGATAGGGGCTGCTAAGGGCTGAAGTGCTGCCGAGCTCTGCAGAAAAGAAACATGAATGCTTCCCTCAGCAATGGAGACAGTTGTATATCTAGGAAGGCTGTGGGGATGTCCAGGGGTAAAAAGATTCCGAAATATTTTAAATTTCTTCAGTCTACCTAGATTTACTGAAGGTATTGAAGTCGAGTTTTGGGTGATAAGAACCGTGGGCTCCCCATCCCTGGCGGTGTTCAAGGACGGGCTGGATGGGGCTCTGAGCAACCCGATCTAGTGGGAGGTGCCCCTGCGCACGGCAGGGGGTTGGAACTGCTGGGTGGTGTTTAAGGTCCCTTCCAGCCCAAACCATTCCGTGATGCTAGGACAACGCCCGGAGGACGGAGCGGCGCCTCCTGCGGGGCCGCAGCGGCCCCTGCCGGGC
>JAWWLV010000001.1:11693412-11710399 GCA_035041135.1 Platyrinchus mystaceus
GTTACCTCTATAATCATGGAAGGCAGAAAGCAACATTAGACATATATGTAAAACATAATTTTATTTTCCTTTCTCTGATGCAGCCCCAACTGCTTTTTCTAAAATCCTATTCAGCACTTTTTCTCAAAGTTTTAAATGCCAGAACAATTCAAGCGCAAGCTAAAAAGCCTACGTAAAAGGAGTGCCAAAACTAAGAAAGCATGTAACAGAAATATGAAGCTATGAATATATTGTTGCTATGTTTTCCATAACTGGCATTATTATTATTATTATTATTATTATTTATTGCTTATATAAGATTATATTTCTTATAGTAGGAAAAGATAATTAGAATAGAAATGCAATGACTTTGTTAGCAGAAGTGAATGAAAACTGAAGATTTTAAATTTCATTGCTGCAAAAGAATCTTGGGTTTAATTTCTACATGATCAGGATGCTGTTGTTTGGCTTGGGTATTTAAGTTCTGTGAAAAAGATGAAGATGGATGGTGCAAGAGTGAATGCTAATGATTAATACATCTACGTCTGTGCCTTTTGCATTTCCTTTTAAATTTAGGGCGAGCTTTCAAAAGAGACAGTTCTTCAGCAAATGCCTTGGAATCATTGGCGCTGGGGGACAACACTAAATTTCCTTAAACCTTTGAAAATCCAAATACTTTCTATGAGACGAAGAAGTGTTTAAGCAATAAAATGTATGAAAACTGCCTGATCTTCCATCAGAAACAGGAATGTAAGCTATAAAGGCTTTCATAAATGTGTTCCTCTTATGCAGCACTGTAAGTTTTAATAATTCTGAAGGACTGTGGATGTGCTGTGCTGTGGTGGTCTTGTGAATGTACCCATTTTCCAGCAACAGTGAACTGCAGAGGAGCTGTAGCTCTACTGTCTGAGATACTGATTTGTTAAAAATGTTTGTTTGTTTGTTTTGTTTGGAACTGTTCACTTGGGCATCTGAAAGTCAGACTTGAAATGTACTATTAAATATTGACTTTTCAGAGCCTCAGTCAATCGTTTAAAGGTACTGACAATTTTTATCACACAGGCTTGGGAAACACTGTACCCGTAATATGTCTACAATACTGTGTTTTACTATTAGCTCAAAAATCTGATAAGCCTATTCCTTAAAAAGGGGGTTATTTTTAATTTTTTTTTTTCCATAGGGTTGAGGAGAAATTAGGAAACATTGAGCAGTTCTAATAGAGGAAAACTTGCTCTTCTGATGAATATATTTTCTTGCTCATCTAATATAAAGTGAGCATTCATTAGCAGCGTAAACAGCCAATTTTTATTCTCATATGCTTCAGGTAAAGTATCTTGTGGGGGTTTTTTTGTTCATAGGAGACGGAACTGGGATTACCTTTCTTGCTCCTAACTAACAAAACATTTGCCTGTTCAGGAAACTGAGACCTCAGCATATATTTACACATTTTCTCTTCGGTTAAACTCTTTTGTAGCATTTTCAGTGAATTGGTGAACCTGATCATGGTATCCAAATAGCACAAATTGGTTAAGTTTCTATAATAAGCAATCATTTATTAATGTTTTTATTACATTATCCTAAGGCTTAAGATTATATATCATGTAGTCACATATTGTTTAATTGTAGTCACCTAATGTTGTCCCCTCACCAGCTGTTTCATAAGATGTCAATGCTTTGGGACAGTTTCCAGAGAGAGATTCTTCTTCCTTAAATGTGACACACAGTGATGAGATTATCTGATCTAATTTCTTCAGTGTTCCCCACCAGCTGAGGTTTTTGCTGTAGCAGGGACTTTTCTCTTGTTGATGTAGAGATAAATGAGTCCTAGAAGTGCAGGGGGGCTTTAGCCTGGACGAGCAGTGAGCCCTGATGTTGCTGGTAGCCTTGGAAAGAAACGCCTGCTGGCTCTGTAAGCCCCAAGGCTGCAGGGTGTTAGAAGCTGGGAGCATACAGTAGAGGAAAAATCATGATGTGCTTGCCTCAGTGTTTCCCCTAAGATTGCATTTGGGACAGGATATGGGGCTGGAAGAGCTTTTGGCCATGGCCCTTATAATATTTTTGTTACCTGTGGGGTCTGAGCTTTCCTGGCTGCCTCATCCTTCAATGTGGACTTTGGTGGTGGGTCCTCCAAAGCACCTCAGGATCCACCAGAAGGTTTGGGATGGGGATTCCCCCTGCACCTTCTATGGTTGTTTTCTGCCCATGTCTGCAAGAACAGGTGTTCATTCTTCCTTGGGATTTGCTGACCCTCCGCCGGCAAGTGAAAAGCATTCCCTGCAAGGTGCTTGGGTAGGGAAAGAACAAAAAGTATTTCAACTGAGAAACTTCTTTGGCCAGCTGTGCTTTGCAGTGCCTCTCAGTAGAAGGCATTTGTTGTCTTTCTCCTGTCTAAACCAAGGCCGAAATTTAATTTGAATGTTTTCTAGTCATGCAATACCCCTGGGAACGAATCCTGTGAAGCAGCCTGAATCAGGCTTGTACAAACTGTAGACCTGCTTAGTCTGAATGAGCTTTAACTTTGTTATGTTAGTACAGAATAATTAGTAGAAAACCAAAATGCAATTTTGTCTAAAAGAATGGCAGTTCTGGGGCTTTACCTCACCTATAGACTTGCAAGGCTTTTAGTGTCCTGACAAACAATCTGTCAGAGCAGGAATGTTGAGTGCCTTCATTTTTGTACTTCACTTCTTTTCTTACAGGAGCTCAAGTGACTCTGCTGAAACTCTGGCATTTATCACAGACAAAATTAGGTCAGAAGAAAGCACAGAGGTACCGAACTGAAAAGAGAGAAATTCATCCTTAGCAGAAAAAAAAAGTCTCAAACTGCAAACTTGGGTTTAATTTGTCTCCTCCACATAAGGTAAGATTTTCCTAAGGGATTTTACAGGCAAGCAAATGGTGTCTTTGATATAAATGTACTATTAGATTTTGTAGGAAGAATATTAAATACTTTTTTGTTGAGCTATGTAACTTCAAGTAACTAAAGAAGAACATTTTTTCCTAAAATTGAGCAAAAGCAACCTGGGGAAGATCTGTCCCAGGTTGATCATATGCTTAGTGTCCAGTCATGGAAGCTGCTGAGCATGTTTACATACCAGCAAGAGTGGTAGGATTTATCTGTAGTCCTTATTTGCAGGATCCCAGTACTTGTATTCTGGTTACTACCAGGCTGATGGTAAAGCTGATATATAAAATCTGGTTGTATGTATGACTGACTGCTGATATGACATTTTCTGGTGAGAAAAATTACAACTTTCCAGTTGGCATTTAAAGAAGCAAGTATTAGTGTATTTGCTGTAGAACATATTCCTTGATTGCATGTACCTTTATAGTTTAGAAAAGGTTGGAAGTTTTTGCTGGGCCTGATGGAATATGTACATCCAGAAACAGCACACTCTTAGTAAATAGCCTCTTGAAGAAGATGCCTCTGCTTTTACCTATATATCCTTCGGAACACATTGATGCATTTGCCTATTGACCCTCATCTCATGTAAACATGATATTACTCACATTTTTTCTACAGGGATTATTCTCATCTAAAAGCGTTTGTTAGCAATTATTTCTCCTATGAATTCATTACCTAAAGCCACAGCACTATTGCCTCTAATGATAAACTGGGTGAGAATGGGTAACAACTACAGATTTATGAGTTATTTTTGATACAACCCTCCCCAGTAATTATTGAAAACTTTTTTTACAACCAACCTACAAGTTTCTGCAAGGGGGGAATCATGTGGTTCACACCATCCAGCACTACATCTGACATTTAATAGTCCTGGTGAATCCAAGTTTTTTTTCAGTGGAGAGGGTGTGGTGAAGAAGACTGGAAAGGGCAGTCAGTATACAGGGGATGGTTTCTGACAATTTTTCTAGTGGTAATAGTGTGGTATATCAATGTCCTGTGTGCTGATCCTGTTATTTAGCTTTAAGATGTGACTGAATCCCTTGAGGCCATTCACATGTGCAAGCCTTAAGCACAGGTGTGTTTGCAGCCTCAGTCCACTGGTTGTGTGATCTACACTCAGTCTTCTAAGTGAGAAACAAATTGTACCTGGGTGCAAGGTTCTGCAAACAGAAAGAACTTGGCCAGGAGAAAGAACGTGGCAGAGCTCTGGCCACCAAGCTGCAACTGTGACAGTGAACAGCCAAGGTGACCAGAGACCCCTAAAATGTTTATATCCAGCATGAAGCAAGTCAGGAAAGCAGGTGTGGTTCTGGATGTTCTGTGGTTTGTGTCAAATCAAGGTTATGAATAGAGTGACCTATTCATAGTGACCACCTAGTCCAAGTGAAAAATACCTGAACAGGAGAAAATTTGAGTTTTGGTCCCTAGCACCGAATTGTCATAGTTGGGGTTAAGTTTAGTGGTACTTAGAAAAACAACCAGTCCTATTTTGAATGCAAAATGAGTACTAGTTAAAAAAAATAGAAATCCATCTGAATGAAGATCTTGTTTTCCCTCATTTCTCAGCAAAATTGTGTGGGACTGTAGTGCTGTTATGCAAATTGTATTTGACAAAAGTAGTAGATGTTTAAGAGCCTCTCTTATCACCAAGTCATTTCTAATAATAGCTTAACTTTTGATACTTCTGATATTGCAAATACTTTTCATAAATATTTTATAACAAGTTGTCAAATACTAATGTAAAAGCATTTACTGTATTTGCAGCTATATCTTGGGGTGGCAGACACTGACTTTTTAGCTAATTTATTGTCAGAATTACTATTCTTATTTAGCACATCCTATGTTAAAGTCAGATTCTGAAAGGTAAGGACAGACTTTTTATAAGGTTGGTGGTAAATCAAAGTTATTCTGTCAAGATCCTACTGTTATTACTAGAACACTTAATTAACCAGCTTCTAAAGAATTACCACATCTGCATATGGGAAGAATAAATCACTGAGGTAGAAAGCACAAGACCTTCTTAATGTCCTTGTAAATAACATGGAGAATCTGAAGATTTGCCTGGAAGCTGTTGTAAAAGAAAAATCTAGTTTATTATACTGACCTGATTCTGTTCCTCTTGGTAACCTTGCTATAAGGTTTTAAATCAGATGGATGGAGCATATCTGAGAACCTGATAGAAAGCAGCATGGATAATGAAGTGTTTTAAATGAAATGCAGAAAAATATTAGTAATTTTCAGTTTGGGGTTGGGATTTTTTGGCTTCCAAATATGGAAAATGATTTTAGAGGATAAGTATGTGTACACAAAAGCAAGTTTGTTTTCACGTGTTGTGACTTAAAAAAAAGAAAAACCTGTGTATATGTGCATTAACATACATGAGTGTACACATACGAATTTCATTGAAATGGAAGATAATGATTGTTTTCTTAAGAATAACAGGTTACATTTTAACACAAGCTTTAAAAAGTTAATGATGTTTTTTACCTGTTACTACCCCAAATGGATGCAGCGGTTATTTTCTTCAGATTTAAAGAAAAGAAATATATTAAATCACCTTTTCTTCATCTTAAGTATCAGCCTTGTTGGGTGCCACAGCTTAAAAATAGGACCGAGAAAATTAAGCTGTGTGTCTCACTATGCAATAGTACATTTGCCAAGATGATAATGGGAATTACAGTAGCTCAAACTACTTTCTCTGATACCAAATGCTAAAGCATTTCTCTTTGAAATGCTCCCAAAGCTGCAGTTGCTCAAGGGCTATAAGGGGCAATCATTTGAGACAAGGACAAGTCAAACGTCTCTTTTGAAGTGCCAAATTGTATTTTTTTGAGCAGTATTCTCGAAATGGAAGATAAAGTTCAGAGTCTTTTGCAAGGGAGCTTCAAGTGCAATGTGCACTTTGGAGGAAAGTCACTGAGGTTTAAGTATGAGTGATAAGGACTTTTGCTGTACTAAATGAAAGTGCAGGACTTCAAAGTTCAGTGTCTGCCTCGCAACAATTGCCGGTTTCTGATGTCCAGACTCTGAAGTGAAGTTGATCTTTGCTCTCAAAATTGCTAATTTTGCCTCAGAGGTTGAAATTGTCAAGGAAGAATTAGACCTCCCTAAAGCTGAGTTCTGGCTTTCATTTCAGCAGACCGCTTTTAGGTGGGATTTGTCAGGATGTCTGCACAGTTCTCCAATTCCCACATGTCTGCCTTGTATGGGTGGAGCTGATGGGGAATTTTCTCGTTAAAGAAACCTGATCTGATTTATAGGAAACCTTCCTGGCCACTCTTTGGGTGAGTGGCAGAGGAGAGAAAGGTTCAGCTGTCAAGTAGCAAGTAATACCTTTACGAAAGCTCGTACCAGGAAGCTGAGATTCAGGCTGAGATTTTTGTATTGTCTGCATGAGTGGAGAGGCTACTCCAGTCACCAGCTGTCCAGGCAGACCCTCCTTGCACAGTTTGTACAAAATGGAATAGCTCCAGCAGAGCCAGAGGTACTCTCTGCAAAATAACTGGTGATCCAAGTTGCAGCTTTGGGATCTTGGAGATCAGAGTTAAATTCTTCTTCTGAATTGCTGAGAAGAATTCACTTTTGGAACAGCTTAACACAAAGGTTTCTGTCATGTAAAATCCCACTTTGAGCAAATCAGATGTATTAAGTCTGTGACTCAGAAGGCTACATGAGCCCTGAAAGCTTGTCTGTTCTGAAATGAATCTGGGTCGTAATTGTGAATGAGTGGCAAAATTTGAGAGCCCTTGGTTTCTGTCCTGATGCGACTTCTGTTGTTGTTTAAGTGTTGCCCTTCCCACAGGACTTATGTTAGTTTGTAGGGCAGTCTGTGGTAACACCATGTGGGTATTACTGACAGGGTGGAATAGGCAGATGAGATGTGCTTCTGTCTTACCTTCCACCCCTCGCAGAAGGCCTGTTAAATGCCATGAATTGCTCCGATCACCTGCCAGGAGTGAATCGGGGTTGTGCAGCACGTTAGGCTGCCTGTGAGATCCCAGCTTTGCTCTGAGAACTATGTAGGTAATGAGGGAACTGGAAAAAGAGGAAAGTGCAAAAGAAGGCAATGAATTGCAGGTAAGTCAAATGTTAGCCCATGTACAGTGTATTTAAAATAGGCTCCCCTGCAAAATGAGTGTAATTCTCACTAAATGAGCTACAAAATGGTTAAGAGAGGATAGAATGACTGCACAATAGTGGACTTCTCTGAACTGATTCTTATTTCAGTGAATGGGAACTACTGTCCCATTAGAGATCAATCTGTTGAGAGACATCTCTGTGACTTCAGCCTTGTTCTCTCATCTTTCTTCATTGCCTCCTCCTTGCTTTATTCCCTCACCATCCACTCCAGGCCTCTCATCAAACTTCTGCCACCTGCTCCTTGCCTCCTTTGTCTGTCCTGCCCATGCTGCTGCTGTGAAGGGCCACCAAGTTGATTCAAGGGATGGAGCACCTTTCCTGTGAGGAAAGGCTGAGAGAATTGGGATTGTTCAGTCTGGGAAGGCTCTGGGGTGACCTAGCTGTGGCCTTCTGATGCCTGAAGGGAGCCTACAGAACGATGGAGAAAGACTTTTTACAAGGGCATGGAATGACAGGACAAGGGTGAATGGCTTTAAAAGGGAAGAGAGTAGGTTTAGGTTAGATATTAGGAAAACAATTCTTTACTGTGAGGGTGGTGATGCACCGGAACAGGTTACCCAGGGAACCTGTGGCTGCCCCATCCCTGGAGGTGTTCAAGGCCAGGTTGGATGGGGCTTTGAGCAACCTCATCTAGTGGAAGGTGTCCCTGCCCATGGCAGGGGGGTTAGAATTAGATGATCTTTGAGGTCCGTTCCAACCCAAAGCATTCAATGATTCAGTGAAATCAGACTAGACAAGATTTGCCCATGCTGTGCCCAGGTGAGTGTTCAGGCATGCTTCAGAAGCAGAGCCAGTGACTGAAACAAAATTAAATGAAATCATTGCATTTTAAGTTGCAGAGAACTTATAGATCAGTCAGGCTTGCTGTCTTGCTGAGATGGGCCTATTTGGAAAATTGCCTCTAAATATTTTTTGATGTCAAAATATACACCAAGACAAAATCATATTCCTTTCTCTCAGATGAGCTTGTATTTCAAAGCATATTGGAAAAAAAGCCCTGGTATAGTAAATACAGTTCTCTGACATGTGAGAATAAAGGCAGCAGTGTTAACTGCATGTGCAGTGTGTGTGATACCAGGACTGTAACCTGTCCCAGGATTATTGGGACCACATAGCCCAGTGTTACATCTCTGACAATACACTGCAATCTGAACCACTCAGGAAGAGTTGCCAGCAGTGGATGCTTAAGGAAGAATGTATCAGCATACAGTGAAACATCTCAAAAATATTTTTCTAACCTACAACAATTTGTGGTTCAGGAACTTTTTGAACCGAGGGTAGTGACTTTGCAGTGAAAAACTGAATAGCTACCCATTTAGTATGTGTAATGAGGGAGTGAACACCCATTTAGCCAGTGTTATATGAGCACATAAAGACACTCTGTTCAGTCTGTATACACAAATGAGATGGGGAATTAATTTCCCCATTTCCTGCCTTATGAATGTTTTATTTAAGAATGTTTATACTATTTTTAGTCAAGCTCTGAAAACAAGGGGAGAGTCCCATGGTAAGGAGGCATTTGATAGGGGAAATCAAAGAGTGGTATTTAATTTAATGTTAAGCAACGTTCTGGATGTTGTGAACAGTGTTTCTTTTTCCCATTGGAACTCTAGTCTTTAAAGGTAAGCAAGTTCTTTTAAATCTTGTGGCCTGTTCATTCTTTTTATAGGTGAATTGGTTTATCATTACTAGGACATTTAATTCATCATGTAAGACTATAATATAGAATATGGATGACCAGTTAGATCCTTTATGTAATTTCATTGTAGGCACTGATATACATCTCTGGAGAATATTTTCAGGTAGTGTGAACAGCTGTTCAATGCAAAATTTCCTTATGTTCTGTCTCTAAGAATCTTCTGGCAAATATATATTATTTTTTAGTTACTTTTAGTTATTCTTAAAACTACTTCTTTGTTGTTGTTTTTATTGCAGAGATGCAATAAAAAGTAATAAGTAAATGTTAAGTTTGTTTATTTTGGAGAGCAGGCTTTAGAAAATACATGTAATTTAATCCCTAACACTAATATTTCCGTGTATTATGCTGTGTGATCAGTGAGAGATCCAGCTTTAGACCCAGGTCCTGCAAATTCAACCATATAAGATTATAAGATTCTGGAAATCTGGTGCCTCCAGCTCTGAGCAAAAACTTGGAAAAGTCTGCTCAGGAAATCTTTTCTAGAGATGCCTGGAGATCTCTGCAATTTAGCTTATCTAGAACCTGGATCTTACCTAGAAAGAAGGAGGTTTGTTCCAGGCCTCACCATGGTGGCTGTTTGTCCATTAGTCCGTTGTCTAAAAAGTAGAAGTAATGTTGGAGTTGAACTGAGGAACCCTCTTATTTTTCCTGCCTGCCCAAGAATGGCAAAAGGCCATGTCCTTCTGCTGGCAATCCTTCCAGATCCATCAGTATTCACCTCCTGATTGTATAGTAATGCAGGATGGAAAATGCCCCTCGTGTGAAGGACGTTCACTTGGATTGTAAGAGCAGCAGGGTGTGTGTGTGTCTGGAATCCGGTTGTTTCAGTGCCTACGAAAATGGTCTAAACATAAACATAAAACCCTTTCCACAAAAGAAAGATGCTGTCAGCTTCCACTTCTCTGAGCTGTACAGGTAGAGATTCCAGTGTCTCTGTATGTTTGTTCCTGGATCAGCCTCTTGAACTTGTGTGCCTAAATTCTAGTTTCTGAATTTTTCTCTCTTTAGGTACTTAAATTGTCGGTAAATTTTGCCTTCAGCCTGCTATGATTAATCTTTTTCATAGACACAATGACAAAGTCTCTCTCTCCTCAGACTTCAGTGTCATTCTGTGAACTAGTGTAGATGTGACCACTTTATTTTTAATTCATGTGATTAATTTGCCTATTACTAGAAACTCTTGTGGCTATTTTTATTTGTGACTTTATTTTTTATCAATGAAAAATTTTAGACTGTTTTGGGAACACCATAACACTTAGAGACTAGTGGGGTGATTTGGATGGTCTGAGGCTGTAGCACTCTCAGTGCCACAGTTGTTTGCCAATCTCCTATCTTCTCTAATTGGAGTATAACAACCCTGGCCATTTATCATTAAGCATTGCAACATCAGTCTCTGGCCTTTTCCTGAACTCTGAAGAATTGTGACTTTTCTTTGAACTCTCAGCTTTTAGTTCCACTGACCCTATTGCCCATTTGTAACTGCTGCACCATTTATCACTCTTGGGCTTAGAAATATGGTTGGGGGGAAAGACTCAAGTGCAATCAGTCATACCTATGGGCTCTCTGTATTTGGACTTCACAGTTTCTGTGTAGCGTAACTGATAGGGAGAGATTAGTTACAAAACTGTAATTCCATTGAAGGATTGTGATAATACCCTACCATAAACTGTATATGATGCTCAAGAGGTTTGACATCATCGGGGTTCTGAGATTAAGTTGCAGCATTTACTATTAGTCTCTGTCACTGTTGGTTTTAGAAGAGAGTTTTTGTGTAACCCCAGTGTAAAATATAGAATATTTTCTAAGTTAAGAGACTTGCTGTTGCATGAATCGTCTCAGAGTCATGTTAATAGTTAAACCGTAGCGTGACATAAACCAGATTTGGTACAATAAGACATAAATACTTATTTTTGCATACTACAGAGAAATTATGTGTATTGACTACTAACAAGGTCTTGGAATATCAGACCAAACTGGGACTAGTTTAGCATTTAAACAGTTTTGTATTCTAGGGAAAAAAAAAAAAAGGCAACATGTAAACCTATCAGAAGGAATTACTGGTGAGCCTAGAGTATCATTCCTGGAAAAAAAAAAATCAGAGTGTATTTTAAAATCAAAACAAACGTCCTCCTTTTTTTCCTCTTACATTGCATTTTCCCCATTTATCTTCTGCTATCTAAACACACACATACACATTTACTTTTTGTGTGCCCCTAGGAAACCATACATTTCCTTCTTTAAGGTGTTTTCCACACCTTTCTTTTATCTGATTTTTCCTCATTTCTCTTTCCCTCTCATTTTCTTGTTAATTTCCCCATCACTTACATGAGAAACAGTTGAGTATGTTGTGCTTTAATGTGATTTTGGCCAAAGAATGCTTGTTTTTAGACTCCATCCAAGTATGAAGTGTTACATATGGACGAGAGATCTTTTCACAACTCATATGAGGGAGATTAGGTAAGGGAATAGTTCAGAAAACTGAGCAGCTATATCTAAGACTTTGGGAAGAACTTTCTTCTCCTGAGAATAACTCTCCTGTTACGAGACAAAGATCAAGATCTTATATCAAGGTTTGGAATTTCATGCCACACAAATAAAAATGTTTCCTTTGAAATAAGAAAATTTTTTTTTTTTTTCTTCACTACAATATGAACCACTTAGGAAGAGATGATTAGAATAATTATTTGACTTGGCATTCTCTAATCAAATACTCCAGTTTTTATGCAAGACTTAACAAGTTTATTTGCCGTTCTTCCTCATGCTTCCCTTTTGCCTCCTTTGTCCAGGCTTCCTGGTTGGGCAGTGTCTCCTCCCATTCCATCCCTCCATGAACACAGCATTCCTGCACTGTGTTATGATGTAGGAAGGAAGGCTGAGCAGGTGTCTGAACCCTTTTCCTAATGTCTGCCTTCAGTGGGCATTTTTAGGATGGAGAAATATTAAGTTCCTTATGAGGTTTTCAATTTATGCTCGAAAAGTAATAAACCAAAATATTTTGATATAAATAAATATCAGATAAAAGATGGGATAATAAAATTAGATAAAGTATTTTGAGATATTTAATGTCAGATTTCACAGTAATACTGTACCAAAGCATCTAACAACTTCCCTTGCGTTTTCAAATCCACCTTTCTCTTTACTGTGAAACACAGACCACTCTTTAGTGCAACCTTTTGTTAGTGAGAATTTTTTGAAAATTTCCAAACTCAATAGAAGGAAAAAAAGCACATAACAGGCTAGCTATCAAAAGGACCAATTAGCCAGAAAGTCTCGAGCCCCCATAAAAGACTCAGGCAGGAAAAACTGTAATTTATTTTTTTTCCCAGCTTTGAATCCCCAGTGCACATCAGCACTTTCTCGAAATTCTGATTAAAATGTCTAATGTCCAGGTGAGACACGGGGCTAGAGACATGTGGGTGTTTTTCTCCATTCTCAGCATTTCCTGCTACTTAGCTGTAAGCACTTGCATGCCAATATTCAAACTTTGCCTCCTCGGTGAGGTGGTTGTTTTGAGTTGTGTACTGAAGTGCCTGACCCTGGTGAGAAAGCTTCGTCCCCTCACAAACATCTGATCTCCATGTATTGTTTGCAGGTCTAATCTTACCTTCTGCTTTGCAGTAATTACCATTTAGAAAAAAGAAATGTTGTGGTATCTCAGTACAGCCCTTGCTAGGGTGCAATGCCACTTACGTTTAATTAGTAGATAATTAGTCATTAGTAATAGTAAATGTTGTGTATACTGCAAGTCTTTGCAACCAGCATTGATGTGTTGAAAGAGTTTCAATTTTCATTCATTAAGGATAAGGTACTTAAGCCACTTTGTGTCTGTATTCAAAGATTCAAAATCTTTGTTCCCCTCAGAGGGGAAAATGTAAATGACATGAACTGATCACCACTAGATGTTTTAATGCTGACCTGTTCAAGATGATGTAGTTTAAACAGTGTTTCATAAATCACGTGGGTTTTAGTGTCATTTAAAATACTCTATTTGGTTTTAAAACTAGGGCTGTAACTGAAACAGAGACATATAAGAAAGGGAAGGTTATCCTGGTTTAAATGTAGGCAAAGTGGTCAATTCTTTGATTCTTATGTCATTTACTGGAAGCTTCTCTGGTACTTCCTTGCTCCCTAAAATGTTGCTCAGCAATTTTTAGCTATTTTAAATTACTATTTCACAAAGATTGAGGCAAACATTTCAGTGGAAGCTTCATTAGATATTTTTTTTTTTTTTGGAGCTTGAGTAAACAGGGTTTGTATTACTCCTCTTTTCCACATAAAGAGGCACTGTGTCCTCTCGTAAAAACAAAAAAGAAGAAAATGAATATTCTGCTTCCAGAGGTTGGAAAAGGGATCTTGATTTCTTTTTGTGGATGATTGACTGAGGGTTTGATTTAGTTACATAAAAGATGGCTCTCCACAAGAGATCTGGTTTCATAACTATGCCTCTGTAACAAAAAATTATCTTCTGTCTAAGAAGTGTGTGCGTGTGTTTTAGAGCTACCTGTGTGAAGCCAGTTTTACTGCTTCCTTAACAGTTCAGAGAGCACTGAGTAGCAGTCTGTGTATTGTGGTGATATAACATCATGCTCCACACATGCTCTTCTGTTTGGGGGTAGCATTGACTTTTTATTCCTGAGATGGTAAACCCCAGGGAATTTCCCTCCCACGTGCGCAGAAATAAAAATTGGGACAATTAAGTTGCTTGTCCTTTTAGTTAATTTTTTCTCAGTGGGTTATGAAAATTAAACAATTAAAATTGGACTATAAATAACGTACTGAACTTGCTCTGCTGAGAGGTGCAATGTTGTCCTTCTCAGTAGGAGGACAATTTATACTGTAAATAAAATGAGTTAATTCGGTTGTCCAGGGACTGAAGGGGCAAGTGGGAAAGGAGGGACTAACGCAAGCTGCGCAGCGGTAAGATCCAGCTTTAATTTATCCAACCTAGCCTTGCTTCTGCAGATCCACACAATTTAAATAAGACTTATTTTGGCATGTACATGTGAATTTTAATGAGTAAATTCCCTATTTGGTGATGTGGTTTTGTTTGGTTTTGTTTGTTTGTTTGTTTCATATGGTTTATGTGACCTGTAATAGATACTCTTACCTCTTTCACTCAGATTTGAAAAAAAATTGTAGTGGCTGCTTATGCTGTTTTTTTTTTTAATGTGCTTTTTTAACATTCTGTTCTTCAAATTTGAAGTTCAGGAAAAAATCTTTTATTTTAGTGACAGCAAAATGCCCACAGCTTAGATTCCTTGAAAAAGTGAAAATGCTTTGTGACATGAATGCAATTTAGCCTTAACATTCTCTGTGCAGTGTTCTCTGCTTCCTGTGTACTTTCAACCCCAGTGAAAATGCCTTACGGTCCCACTTGATAACACTTGTGAGCCAAAGTGCACTTTGGAAAGTGAACCTCTGGAAGATGATCAGAATGGTGTGCAAATTGATGCACCTGAGTGTTCAAAAAGACTTGGGAGAGATTGCTTTCTTGATGATAGTTTTGCTGCTTGGATTTATGTGTACATATCAAGGATTCATTTTTGACAGGTCTCTACCTCTGAATATTACAGAACACACAAATTCAGACATCAAAATGTATTTTGAAAGGTGGTACCTTGATTGATATTACCTTGAGTAAAGCTATTGTAGGAGAGCAAAAAGAAGAGTAATGATGAAGAAAAAATTAATCTCCAGCTTTTATATAGAAAGTTATGAGAAGGAGATACAGCTTTAAGAGTTTAAAAAAAAAAAATAAAGGAAAAAAACCCCCAACCTAATAATGAATGGTGCACCTGATGTTGGGGCTTTTTGTTGAGTTGTTTGTTTGTTTGGTTGTTTTGTTTTCCTATAGTTGCATAACTTGGTGTAAGGTAAGGCTATGATTTTGCATAAGATTTTCTATTTTTATTTATTTATTTATTTATTTATTTATTTTTATGGAAAGCTTGGAAAGATTGGATAGTCAATTTCTTTAAAAGCACCCTGACCTAATTCCTCCTGAGGAGAAAACAGATCCTCTAAATATAGTAGCACGTGTGTAAATATAATACATCAGGAAAGGGTGGCTATTATGTGTGTAATGGCATTATGTAGAAATAATAGGCAAGGCTGTCCACTTGAAACTGTAATCATTGTCAGCATCGTGTTGCCGACAGATTTGCTCTTAGGACCATTTCATGCTTACCTTGGATACTCTTATAGCTAATTACAGGCTCTGTCCTGTGATCTATACCCAAGTTCACACCGATTTCATGACTGAACCTATTGACCTTGAGTGCTTAAATTAGAGCTACAAAAGTAGTGTAAACCAGCTTGCGATGTCAAGGACTTTGAAAGCCTCAAAGCATTTCAGGCTAACCCAAAATGTCTTACCAGGCTGGAGGTCTGTGTTTGCCCATGTATATCCTTTGGCCATGTAACACAGTGCAAGCTCAGGGGCTGTGTTTTGAGTAGCCTCAACATACAGACCATCACTGACCAGTAGCTTTTGGTCACCAAGTCGCAATTATCAAATAGTAAAAAATTTCTGATTAATGCCTGTTTCTTCTGAAAGAGCATACAGCTGTATTTACACAGCCTGTTGTTCCTGTCTACAATGCAGTTAAATGTTTAGAGAATATGTTGACTATAGCATATATTCTGTAGCTGGTTAGGAACTACTCATCTTTAGTGCTGAGACTGAAACAGTTTGCCAGTTGCCACTGTCAAAACATTCTGGTTTATTACATGCCTTACATGATTTTCTTCATATCTAGTGACTGTTTAAGAAAGAGTAACAAATAGAAAGGACTAGAGTGCTGTTTTTGCTCTAGTTGTGCTTGAAAACTCCACCCAGAATTATGTCTCTGCTGTCTTACGTTCTATATATGTGGAAAGAGAAAACTTGAGCTTCTTGTAGTCCAATTATACAAGACTTTCTTTGAGGGAAAAAAAATACAAACGTGGTATTGCTTGTTTTGCAGAGAGAGTAAAATGAAGCTCAGGAAAAAGAATCAGGGATCAAATTTTCATTACCTCAGCACAAGGTGTTTAGATGTTTAATATCTTACAGTTTCAGGTGCCGAACAGTCAGGCCTTGGGTGTCCTCACAGCAGTAGGCTCCCTGTGCGTGTTTCCTCTGTATTTCACTCACCAAATTATTACTGAACAATTTTGAAGGTACAGACTGAGGAGTTTGAGTTTTGGGTATTGGGAAACCTGCTCGTTGTTGATTCCACAAAGAAACCATTCCATAAGAAACCTTTGGCAGAGGGAGGCAAAATCTCACTGACTTCCAGTGCATATTTTCAAGGCATATTTTCAATATTTCATATTTTCAATTTCTCTGTTTTTCCTAGGTTTTACATGTAGTTTAAGCATGATCAGTGAATTGGTGGAAAATATTTGTTCAGGTTGGGAGTCCTGCTAGTGCAGGACCACTCTAGGACATAACTCTCATCTTATTTTAGCAGCTAGTACATAAGGAGGGCTTGGCTTCCAGCTTTAAATCTTACTGTTTTAACTTGAAAGAAACTTCATATTGAAATATGATATGCTGTTCTTTTTTCATTTTTTTTGTCACTTATATTTAAACTATAAGTAGTACTATTTCATTAAGCTGTTCTGGTCTAGAATCTTGGTTTGTACTTTGCCCAAAGCTTACTGATACAAAGACAATTTAAAAAAAACACCAAATAAAACTGAAACCAAACCGACCAACCAACCAAACAAAAAAACCAACAACAACAAAAAAAACAAAACAAAAAAACCCTCTAAAAAACACCAGCCTTGGAAATAAAAGGCCTTGACATTGAATGAAATGGTTTTAGGCCTTAAAAATCTTTTTGTCAAACTGATTACCATTAAATATGCATTTTTGGCACTATAGTGGGAACAGTTTTCATGTCAAAACCATAACAAGTAGCAGGAATTTTCCTGTGTTCTGTATAGACACAGAAATTCATTACCTCCTAATAATCTTTACTCTCCTTGTATGTTCATTCTTATGTCCTTTGCTTCTGTCGAATTTGTATCTTGCAGATTGTGAGAATGTTTTCTAACTCATACCCTTGTGCAGGCAAGTTGGCTGCATCATGTTTATAAATAGAGGCTGATGAAGCACAGTCTGTGAGTCTCCTGAGCTTCTGTCTACTAATGTGACCTTTGGCCATCACCATTTCTCTTCCTTCTTATCACTCATTACTTATTGTCTCAGTTTAAATGAGACACAAGGGTATTGCTGAGGATGGGTTACGAGTCAAGACCCAAACTCCTCCTCTAAT
>JAWWLV010000001.1:11710499-11788158 GCA_035041135.1 Platyrinchus mystaceus
CCCGGCTAGTCCATTGTGTTCTTTAACTGCCCAAACCACATCCAACACCCCTTTCACACAATGGGCAGGGGGAAGGGGAAAAGAAATTCTTACTTAGTTTTCATTTGGCTTAAACCATGACACTTATAAAACACTTCCACTGGATTTGTGAGTTTTCAGCAATGGAATTAAGATAAAGTTGAAAATGGTTTTGAGGATAGGCAATTTTGAACATTAAATTACTTCTAAACCCAGTCATTTTCTAACTATAATTAATTTTTCTCATCATTGCATGTTTTTCTCTCATCTTAAATATTAATAGTTCAAAGTAAGTATGGATGGAATGCACTGTTGGTCAAGCATCTTTCAAACTGAAATGTAGCTGAAATTGTAGCTTCTTGTTGACAGACAACACAAATATCCACATTTTGAAACTTTTTGCCTCTAAGCAACTGCGACTTGCAAGAGAACTCATTATTCACATTATCTTTAGAGAAACCCTGTTGTTTTTCTACAGTGGAGAAGCTGTTTCAGTTCAAGAAATGGTGCAAAATTGGTCTGATATTTGAAAGGTTTTCTTCTTCTTCTCTTTGCTCCATGCAGTAAAATTTTGCTGTGTGTATATTCTTGAGATTCTTTAACTTGCAAAGCCTGAAAAGGCAATGACCGCCTTGCTGTGAGAGGTGGTCCCTCTCTTTATGATGATACTGGAATGTCAATCATGGAGGTGCTTGGATAGAATTCAAGTAATAAAGTGTGAAGAGCACCCCCATAAACATGCTTGTTATTAAAAACACATGGATTTAGCACCTGCTTATACTCCATTACAAATCTTGTGCTTGAGCATAACTTGTGCGGTCGGCTCACAGATTTCCCAGCTCACCAGCTTCCAGGTCTGTCCTTAGAGCATCACCACACAAGTCTTTTAGGAAAGTTATGGTTTGCTCCGAATCACCTTGTGTTTAGGATAGGCTGGAAAGCCTCTCTTCTTTCGGGACAAGAGGGCACTGTCTTAAGCTCTGCCAGGGGAGATTTAGGTTGGATATTAGGAAGAAATTTTTTACAGGGAGAGTAATCAGCCATTGGAATGGGCTGCCCAGGGAGGTGGTGGATTCCCTGTCCCTGGAGGTTTTTAAGATGAGACTGGATGTGGCACTTAGTGCCATGGTCCAGTAACCACGGCGGTGTTGGATCAAGGGTTGGACTTGATGATCTTGGAGGTCTTTTCCAACCTGGCTGATTCTATGATTCTATGATTCTTGCCTTGATCAGCAGTGGGTTGACAGAGAGTGAGACTGAGCTTGTGTTTTTGCACTGGGGCTTTATAGCTGTTGGGGTCAGAGGCAGTGTGTGCACATATGCTCCACAAGGATGCTGGCTGTGGGTCCCTGGATGCTCCTCAGGTGCCTGCCCTCGAGCCTGCACTGCAGCACACAAGCTGCTTCCAGGTGCATTCCCCTCCTCACGGGAGTAATACCTGTTTGTAGTGCCCTCTGGAGTGGCCTGTGGCTCCACAGAGATCCACAGCCACGGAGTGCCTGCTGCTTCCCCCACAGGCAAATATTTGGCTCTGTCATTTCCCAGTGCGTTCCCACAGGAATCGCTCCCTCTGGAGCAGGAGGTGGAGAGGCATGCAGGCCAAGCCATATCTTCAGCAGCATGGGGGCTTTATGTGGGTTGCTGAAGGCATAATTTTCTTAAAGAAATAGCTGTTGTGAATGAAACTAACAGATATAGAAAGAATTGTGTCACTAACTTTTTTGGTTGTCCGTCATTTGGGGGGTTTGGTTTTCTCCTACTGCTAAGCAATGTGCCAATTAGAGAAACAAGGTATCTCTGACTCTCCCTTATGGATGTTTTTATAATAACACATTGGAACTGAAATTGTATTATTCTAATGTAATAATCACTTTATTTTTCTATTTCATATATTTCCTTTTTTTTTTCCAGTGAGATCTGAAAACTTTCAGTTTTAGTTGACAGAAGCTGTAGAGTAGGAGTTTATTAAATACAACACAGAAGGACTATATATATTATCCTAAGGCCATTATGAAGTAACAAAATACTATAATCCCTAGTTATGTGATGGAGGAATGGAGTCACAGACTAGTCCAAAACTTTAAAGTATTTGGCATGCTGAAGATTTGGAACACAGAAGCCTTCTTGGCCCTATGCCCCAACCACCAATAAATAAGGCTGATTCTCATTAGAACACATATTTATAGCTTGAGCTTTTGATCTAGTACTGAGGGAAAATCCTGCCCTTGATTTGAAGATGCACTTAGTAAGCTTGTGTTCTTCTATAACTGATTTGTGTCGAGCAGATTTATCACCTTATGTTATGTAAGAAGAAAGTTGGCGTGTGAGATGCTCCGTGAGCTGTAATGGCAGGAAGGACATTCCCCCACTCCCAGTTCAGCCCTCAAAGTGCTAGATTTGTTTGGGGGAGAATATACAGTGCTTGGGTATGCACCAATATGAGCTCTTTCAAGCACATGCCATTTAAATATTAGGTTACATCCAGTCATTCCATTCTGCTAAAATAATGCTGTTTTGAATGCTATTCTTGTCAAATGCCCCTATCAGAAAAGTTCTTGCTCTCAGACAAAGCTTTGGTTTCTGCAGCAAGCCAAACCCTGGTTTTTCTGACAACCCTGTATGCTTTGCTACATTAAGACTTTGTAGTGTTGCATAGTCCAGATGGCTTCAGGTGGCTTTGATTGAGAGTATGTAGAATACACACTTCCCTGTGTAACTGGGACTGGTTTCAACTGCTCAGGGTGTGCATTATTACAGAATCTTCTCTTTGTTGCTCCTCACCTTCACAGAATCACAGAATTGTTTAGGTTGGAAATGACTTCTGAGATCACTGAGTCCAACCTTTGACCAATCACCACTCTGACTAGACCACAGCACTCAGTGCCACATCCAGTCATTTCTCAAACACCTCCAGGGATGGTGACTCCACCACCTCCCTGGGCAGCCCATTCCAATGTTTAACAACCCTTTCTGTGAAGAAATTTTTCCTAATGTTCAGCCTGAACCTCTCCTGGTGCAGCTTGATGCTATGTCCTCTTGTCCTGTTGCTGGTTATCTGGTAGAAGTTGGCCCCCCTGATTCTCCTTTTCTCCAGGCTAAACAGTCCCAAGTCTCTCAGCTGTTTCTTGTAGGACTTACATGTGCCTTGAGTGTCTCATGTGTTGCTGGAGCCACAGTGGTTTGCACTAGCTGAGATCTCACCTAACTTATTATGATTTTGCAAAAGAAGTCATAG
Organism: Platyrinchus mystaceus; assembly: GCA_035041135.1. Taxonomy (NCBI): domain Eukaryota; kingdom Metazoa; phylum Chordata; class Aves; order Passeriformes; family Tyrannidae; genus Platyrinchus; species Platyrinchus mystaceus. The sequence continues at coordinate 11,713,753 of JAWWLV010000001.1, forward strand.
CTGGGATAGTGAGCTCTGGCTTTCCACGTCTGATACAATCAGAGTAGAATAATTCTAAATTTGACCAAATTATAGCAATTGCTTCACCAAAGCAAACACCAAAATACCTCAAAATAGTAGAACAGTTTATGAACCTCTCACAGGCTTATATGGCTTTTATGTACTGAGAAAAGCAGTAAGCCTAAATACAACCATTCCAGGAGGTTTGATGTCACTTTTAATGTTTTAGTAAGTGATATGGTTGCATTGAAATGCAGAATTACAAATTTCAATTGCAGTTTCCAGGCTCTAAGTTTTCTAACCTCTTCCAGGATTTTTCATAACCGAATTGTATAGCTTTTGTGTTTTCTGATACAAACCTGGAAGGATTAATCATTGTTGTGTAAGTACATGAGATTTTAGCAGAAGATAATTTTCTTGCTTTTTTCTGAATGTCACTCTGAATTTCAGATTAATCTTCTACATACTAAGGGTTTTAGGAGTTCATGATGTGATGAAAATGTTTGTACCTGTGGCTCTAACTCCTAGTCCCTTATATTTTCATTACCTTGATGGATATTAAAAAATGAATATGGATAAATGATCAGATTAAAAGTGAGTGCAGCTGCTAAGCCCTGTATATATTGTGGAAGTGAGCAAAGTATTGCAAAGAATTTTTTTTCCATCCTCTTTAGTTGCTGGTGGTCTTGCAGATCTCTGCTACTATTACCTGTAGCGTCTTGTAATTAATGTAGAAAAGGCGCTGGGAAATACTTGTGACATCTCTAAGTTTATAAGTTGTTCTGAATTTACTGATGTTCGACGGTTTCATCCTGCAGATGCTGAGGGTTTCCAGTAGAGGTCAGGATGACATTGTCAGATATTTTGTAAACGCGTTGGCCTGAATAGGTCCCTTACAACACTTTCCTTATTCTCACGGGCAAAACGTTCGGGTGGGGTTTGTTTGTTTTGGGGGTTTTATATGCAGATAAAGCAATGTTTATTATATTTATAAATTATATATAATATAATTATATATTATTTATAAAACAATAATTATTTTGGTTTCCTCCAGACTTCCTCGGACACTTTGTAAAGTTTGATGGCAAACATATTGAGTTTCTTGAGAAACTGTGAAAGTTGGGAATAGAGGGAAAACAGTGGGAAGGGGATGAAGAATTAATGCTGCTGTTGAGGTAAAAGTCTTCTACTGTACAAATGTTAGGACTAGAGGGCATGTGAAATTGATTAAAAATTGGTTTAATTTTTTAGGCTGAGTGTGTGTATGCAAGTATATATATATATATATACACATATATATGTATGCATATCACACATACCTACACAGACATACTTACATATAGGAGCATACATGTATATTTTGTCTAAGACTGTGCTACACACACAGCAGCAACACTTAAGCAGCCTTGGCTTTGGCCACTCATCTCTGCTTTTCACTGTAGCTACTGTGTCTTGGCTTAACTAAAAGAACAGATCTGGCTGAGAAGGTAACCCTGTGAAGCAGAGGGGAAAAAAAGTACAGGTTTTTTTTTTGTTTTTTTTGGCCACACCAATTACTTCATCATTTTTGCAGCATAACAATACAAATAAACATATCCCCTGATGCACTGAGCTACTTCGGGGATAACAAGTGCCTAAGATGTCTTGGTGACTGGAAAGAGCTAGGAAATTGTATTTTAAGAAATTAAAATTAAAATTGTAAGAAATTAAGTCTTTTTCTAGAATCTGGAACATAGTTTTTCTGACTGTGGTAGATTTTGTGGTGGATTCTATAATGCAGAACCACAGAGTCCATGTAGCCTTACATGCTGGTGCTCTCTCCTAACACTGTGGATGTGACTGTGCACAGAGAGATCACAGAACAGCTCACTTCATTTATTTTGCACAGTTCACTGCTGGCTGACATTGCAATATACCTTTCTATTTTCAGGTTTGTTTTACATTAAGATCTCAGATATAGCTACACGTGCTCATGCACGCAATTTATGCATAAGAAGTTATCTGTGGTGTATTTCATACCTTTGTGTGATTACAGAACTGTGGTGTTCAGGCTCCACATAGTTACTGGCAACTGATAAGGGGCACATCAGCAATTTCCAGGTATTCACACACACACAAAGCTCTCTTATACTGTGTGTTGTTCTTCTCTGGATGTGTGTAGGGCTCAAGTCTTGCAGCCACGCTTTCAGTGGGCATCAACTGCTGGTGCACTCATGTCATCACCCTGTTCAGAGACACTTCAGCATCTGTGTTCCAAAAGAGCTGGAGCAGTGTGTTGTTTACTCCCTCTCAGGCAAAATTACTTTCTCCACTTGGGGTAGGAACCAACTACAAAATGCACAAAAAACTAAGGCCCCAAAATGGAACTTGGTTCGCTAAACTGGAGGAGATGATGTTCACCATCTCTGAGTATATAAAGCATCGTGGAGGATAACATATAGCTGAGGGTGAGGTGCAAGAAGATGACGACGAAATAAAATCTGCTTTTCCTGATGTCTGTTCTAAATTATCTTGACATTGAAAGTTTTATCAGACCATGGTGTACTTTCCAGGGGGAAGTGGTGAAAGTTCATATTGCTGGTGACATTAATAGCTAGACTGGAAAAAACACTTTGAATGCTTATAGGGAATAAATCAAAAAGCTCAGTGAGACATACAAGTTAGCTCAGTTGGTCTTTTTAAATCTTTTTGTCGTGACAAAGTAAAATGAAATATCATGCTTTATCACTTGTGGTTTAGGAATTATTTTATATCTGTAAAGATGTTTCATCCTTGTATTTGAAACAAAGTTATTATGAAATCAAGCAGTTCTGGACCGAGATGGCGCAAATGACATAAAGTAATACTGTCTCACATTATATACTCCATAATTTATCATAGTAGGCAAGCACAGTTTACGAATGACAAGGTCACCCTGCTTTTTAGGGGGTTAGATTTTCTTACCAAAACCAGGGATCTCTTTCCTCATAGTGATTCTTATAATTTTATAAGTCTACCTAATTAGGTAATGAACACATACTTACTTTCACAGAAATCCCGAGAGAAGTCCTTTGATACACTGGGCATAAAATACAGCTGTTAGGTGAGGAAGAGCAGTATTTCTCTCAAATTCAGGGATGTTCAGCCCATTAAGATCAAGCTACTTCTTCTGAGATGAGAACTGTCTGGGTGCTTAAAACTCAGGTTCATCCTCACTAATCAACTGTTAAAAAATAATTCTGTAGCAATAGTACATGTCAAGCTTTATTAATTTTATTTCAATACATTTTTAAGAGAAGAAGTATTATTGGTAGACACTGAAGTGGCCCTTGGGTTACTTGGGCTTTATAAAGAGTTCTAACTGAGACATCTTTGGAGTTGTTAGCCATTTTTTTAGTTCTTGTCGGTCTCTGCCTGGCATTTACTCCCAGTGTAGGAATACAAAGCACTCTCGAGTATTGCCAGCTTTTATTCTGTTGGGCTTAAGCAAGCTGTGTTCCTGCAGAGACCTCCCAGAAGACAGTCCCACAGCTTCCCTGCTTCCCCTGGTAGCTGTTTTCTGTCACCAGCCCAACTTTAACTCATCTTTTCCATAAATGGTAGACTTGCAGATGGTCTTGCACAGTGGCACTTGTCCTGTCTTACACAGACCCAGCTGGCTCTGAGCAAGGCAACACTGATGGTTATCAGTCCTGCATCAAGTGGGGTACCAATTCTTGTGTCCTCCTTGCATTTGTTTTCCTGACTAGCTGCTTTCTGCTATGGTGGAGTACATAGCCTTTTGTCTAACTATAAACCTGTCATTTGAGCTGCACCAGTGGAAGGTCTTATAATACTCCAGCCAAATCGTTTTCCATTGTAAGAGGTATCACGTACATCTGCAGCACCTAGCAGACCAGTGTGGAGGAAGGATCTCTGTTTCAACTTTGCCAGCTTCTAATCTTTCTGGCCAAGTTCTCCTCTGCTCTTGACTCTTGGGTAGGTGGGGGGTTTTTGTGCTTGTTTGTGTGATTTGTTTGCTACTTTTATGCCAGTAGGTAGAAAAAACGCAGTCTAGCCTGTTGTTTGGAGCGTGTAAAAAGGATAAAAGTCAGAGCATGTGTCTTCCTTTCCAGTTAAAGCACAAGTCAACACTGTTAACAGAGAACTTGTTAAAGAAATAAAGCACAAAAATATTTGTGAAAGAGTGCTGTTTCATTCTGGAAAAAAATACCCACTTATTTCTGCAATACACAAAGTACCTGTTTTCCAGGGTAGTGTTTTAGGAATGTGCTGTCCTGAGGAAAAGGTCTACCATAACTACAGTTATTATAGTTATTGCCAGGTAGTAACTCAGCAGTGTTTGTCTTCCAATTCAAGTGCAAAGATCTGATTTCTGCTCTATTTTTGTTGCATACACATTGCAGTCTTACTTCACTTTTCCTAATTCCTTTGCAGAGACTAAACAGACTTTGCATTGCTATTATCAGGAGTTTAGTTTTGACATTTAAATTGAAAATGACACAGACCATCAAGGGAACAGACTCAATCTCCTATCCTCTTCTTTTTTGCCCAGATCCCTTATCTGTAATTTGGAACATGACCTCTTATATTTCAGATCCACAAAGTACTCACCTTTTTTTGCCTCTGATGTCCAAATAGCATCCACTGAAGTATTTCTAAAGACAGTTTTTTTCTCTGTTTCTTAAATAATATACTGTTTCATACATAAAACAGTAGTCTCTTCTTATGTGAAGCCTGCTTTCAAATTTAGTTTAATACATCAGATTTTTAGTACCCAAAAAGTTTTATATAAGTGCCACCACTTTGATGACAAGGATGTAGTCTTGATTACTACTTGATCATGGTTTGGACAACCAATATAAGTTGCATCCTAAATTTTGAATGTTTATGTGGATACATTTTTGTGGGAAATCTTAAGAGTATAAAAAAGATTTAATTCTTTTGTGTTTAGGTCTCTGTTGAGCTCTTATTGTGTTTCCTGTTGCCTCATTCCATATGCTTATCTATGTGCACCTGCCTCCCAATTAAACCTTCATTAACTTGAGCATCTGCAGAAGCTCTGCTCGCTTTCATCCCACGTGAAGCATTAGATGTTTTACATCATATGCATTTCTTACTTTTCTTCTGAACTTCCAAAAGAAGCACAGAATTAATGAAGAACTCAGAAGTGAAAAAAGACCCCAATATTAGGAAAACTTTGGGACTTGGAAGCTGTTTTAAATTTTCCCTGATTTCTGTTTTACTTGTATTTGTTTTGCATTTCTTTGTATTCACTGCAAATGTAAATGTCTATAATGATTTTTTCATACAGTGTGGGATTGACTGAATGTTGTCTGGAGTAGTTGATGTTCTTCCCAGAAAGCTCTGATTTAGTAAGTGAACTTCTTCAAAAGACTCCAAACTGTGGGACTGATTACAATGGGAAGCAAGAGATCCACTTGGTTGCTGCACTCAAGGGAAATAAATTTACCCCTGCTGCCATTAACACCTTAAGTAAATCATGTGCTGTACATATGTTGTGTATGGGTTCAAATGAACTTGCATTGAAAATCTGACTTTGTAAGAAGATGTAACAAATGCTGACTGGTATAATGATTGGTTTCTGTTCAGTACTAGAAGCACAGAACTAATGCTTAGAATACAGAGACTGAATTGTTACTCCTAAGGAAAAAAAAAAAGAAATATAACCATTACTTCAGATCACCACTGAGGTCACTGACAGCACAGCATGGGGGATTCAAGTAGAGCAGCATGACTGCAGCTAGCTCATGGCTGTGAAAAGAGATCTTTAGTCCCCATTGCTGCTATATGATTAAATTGGAAGAAGCAAGGATGCATTCTTCTTTATTTATTTACTTTTTAAAAAAAAAAGAAAGGAAAAAGAAAACTTGAAAAATGAAATTTGAAAAGAATCCATTGTAAATAAGCATTACTGTTGGTCATGCTGTATAGTGTTCCATGATGATGTTGGCTGTTAAATTAGTAAAACCAAGGTTGAGTGGGTTGGTGGGGAGACCCCTCTGCAATCCATGCACTGCTTGCTTTAATAATTAGATATGGTCCTGCTGTCAAACTGTAGTCCAGCTTTTATCATTTTTGGCAGACAGAGCAGAGCAACACTCTGGCACTTGACCTGCCCATAAAAACTTGAACAGGAAACAGCAATAAATAATCCACTCAAAAGGCCCTTGAGAAAAGCATTACACTTGATTTCTTATAGGAACTGCATGTTACTCCAGGGGGAAAGTGGGCTCTTTCAAAACACAAGCTTTCTATTGTTAACATTTTTTAAAATTTATTTTTTACAATTAAATGCCTTTATGGTAACTTGAAAGATACATTTTTTTTATATAGCAGAGCTGAGAGAAGCTTCAGAATTGTTTCCAGTTTTATTTGTTTTAATCAACATAGAAATAAACCTACAGTATGTACACAACCAAACAGTGTTTCAAACAAAACAACCAGCCAACATCTTCCTCCAAAGTTGGTCCTGGCTTCTTTCACATGGGGAACATGATTATTCTTGTTCTGCTTTCCATGGAAACCTTCATCCTTCTGAAGTGACCTAAGAGTTTGACCCCAAATCCTTTACCTCAGTCAGAACGCCCCTGCTAACTTGGTGCCTGGTCATTGAAATGGGCATGAAGTGAAAAAACTGTTCCATTTTCTCTGGAAATTTCTTTCCTCAGTTTTTGAGGGAAGTGGAAGGGTATTTCATTTCCTTCTCTGGCCTGAAAATGATTCTGTTTTTATTTATTGCAACCTATTTATAGTCTCTGATGCGATCCGTTCCGCAGACATTTGCTTTAATCTCTGGCTTTTCTCATGAAGTGAATTAGAGAATTAAGGGCATAATATATAGTGGGTTTAGTCACAGAGTAATTTTTTTTCACGTGTGTACAATAATTTAATTTTTCATGTTCATTTCAGTACCCTGAATGAATGTATACTACTTGGTAAGGAAAAGGAAAATGTTCAATATTTACCAAGAATAATTTGAGAGAAAAAGTCTTATGCAGACTACTATTACACTTCTTACATTTAGCAAATTCAAATGGTTGTTAATTAAATGCATAATTGTTTTGCTGGGTCTTTTTAATTATTATTTTCACTCATATAGTCTTTGTTTTGTCAGCTTTTAACTAGAGTTGGAAATTTTGGAAAAAAAAACCAACCCAAACCTTTTTTTTTTTTTAAAAGGTTATTTTCAATGAGATTAAACTATACTCATTTTTTTCCACTCTTTAGAAACCAAACTCCTAGATTTTTGGCTGGTTAGACAAATCAGTTTTATTGACATTATTTTCTTGGCTTGCTGAAGATACATGTATTTAAGTATCAGGGCAGTGATTGCTTGAAGCCAGAAATTCTATGAAATATTTTTTCAATTTAACAGGAATGTTATTTATCAGAAAGAACCAGTGTGCCAGATGGAGAGTAGATTGATTGATAAAGTTCTAGGTCTTCCAGTCTTACATCTGGTCTGGGTTCAAAAGTTGCAAACCCAAATGATCATGAATCTTGTTTTGTGGAGGAACAGAAACTAATATCTCTGTTTGGTTGCACTTTTTTCCATTTATTTCTGCAGTTTAGCCTCCCAAAAAGCACTTTGAATAATGAAGAAAGGTACTTAGGACCAGGTTAGCAGGGTAGCAGTTCAAAACAGTTGGATAAGTTGATTCATTTCTGCAATGTTATGGTTTCTTATATGGCACGTCTTACGGGTATATTGGTGACAAAGAGGCCCATTCCCGAATAGGCGTTGAGCCATCTGAGGTATTTAGCTGGCATTGTGGTTTGTCTTCTGGCTGTCCTTGCAGACCAGGTGGACACAGATACTCAGAACCACATCTGCACTGGGGCAACCTCACCTCGACTCCTGTGTGCAGTTTTGGGCACCACAATATAAAAAAAAGACATTAAGCTGTTAGAGAGTGTCCGAAGGAGGCCAATGAAGATGAGGAAGGGCCTTGAGGGAAGCCATATGATGAGCAGCTGAGGGCACTTGGTCTGTTCAGCCTGGAGGAGACTGAGGGGAGACCTCACTGCAGTTACAACTTCCTCGTGAGGGGAAGAGGAGGGGCAGGTACTGATCTCTGCTCTGTGGGGATCAGTGACAGGCCCCGAGGGAATGGCCTGAAGTTGTCAGGTGTGGTTTAGGTCAGGTATTAGGAAAAGGTTTTTCACCCAGAGGGTTTCACCCAGTTGGGCACTGGAAGAGGCTCCTCAGGGAATTGTCACGGTACCAGGCCTGACAGAGGTCGAGAAGTGTTTGACCAATGCTCTCAAGTACATGGTGTGATTCTTGGGGCTGTGCTGGACTTCGATGATCCTTGTGGGTCCCTTCCAATTCAGGATATTCTATGACTCTTGCTGAACTTACAGGAATTTACGTATTTTGCATAGGGACAAGGAGGTGGTGCTGACCAAATATAAGGTGTTCTATGGTCACCACTTCCCCCCCTTAGTGAGCAGTCTCATTCCAGCCACATGCCTGCTGAGATTTGCTGGTAAGGCTGTCTTAGTACACCGAATTGTTGCATTTATGTGCTTTACTGCTTGTTCTTTCCCCTTTTTCATAAGCAGAATACTATAAACAACTCAAATGCCTTGAAATTTTGGTTTTTATCCAGACTTAAATGCATGAGTGATTTGGTAGCAAGGACTGGTAAAACCATTGTATTCTACCTGGTATATAATTGTTTATGGGTCATTGTTTATGGCCTATTTGATTTTTCAAGTTTTCTGTGAAATGTTTGAAGAGCTTATTGTTGTGTGGCTTTTGCAAACATCCACCCTTGATGTTTATCTAATTTATTTTTTTGAGAGGTTTACCCTTCTACCAAATATTTATTTGCCTACATGGAATTCACAGGTTAGTGGAGAACTCATTTATTTATTTACTAATTTTCTTGGTTATTGACTATGCAAAAGTTTCCACTAATGAGAATAGTTCCCTGTTGTGAATCATTAATACATTAAGTACACTTCAGATTCCTCCAGTAATGATACAATGAGAATTGCTTAGCTGATTTAAATGACACAGATGTAGTACTAATTATGCATTTTAAATTGGCAACAAACACAATTAATTTACTGATTATCTAAAACAAAAGTAAACTTTTTTTATTATAGTAATTTGCTATAATTTATCACACAGCCATTTTCTTTGTGTAATATTTATGCATTTGACAAACCTACAAAGAGATATGTAATTAGACCTGTTTCATCCATCACTGGCTGCCTTTTAACCAGAGGTCTTACGTGAACAGCTTACAAAGACACTATCAGATTAACCAAATCATAATGGTGGCATCTTTTAAATCAACAAATGGAATTCTTTTTTTGCTAGTAATTTATGTGGATTATTAAAATTTAATTGCATTATTTAACATAGCTTACTTGAAGGTATTTTACAGAGCTGTTGTTTAGATAGTGGTTTGTTTGGCTGTAGTTTACCAGATCTCTCTGTGTTTAGATTTCAAATTTTTTTGTAGAATTTTGAAACAAAATTCATTTTTGGACGTTTTTGAGGAGACCCCCCCACAAATAAAAATAAAAATAAAAATCTCTCTCCACCCCCTACTCCCCTAAGAGCAACAACTCCCTCTAAATGCGTTGTGCTTGGGAAAGTTTAGAATCATTTGTCCATGGATTTGGGAAATAGAAATGAGGCTTTTTTTTTTTTTTTTAATTTATTTTTATTTAAACCTAGATTTTGGGCAAAAGTGTTTGGGCAAAAATATCGAGCTCTGTTATCAGGTCATTTATTTGCCTATTAAGTACTGTCTTTAGTGAGTATTATCCTATGGTGCCCATAGTGTAATTGAAACATGCCAGATGTATGGCATCATTAAAGTAGTCTTCAAAGTCTATTTTAGCATTGAATAAACAGGAATATCTTGTAGGAGGTTGTAATTGTTGGCTCTGGTGTAATTCTTTAAAATGACTGTAGGACTAATAATTAAAAATAACAAACCACAAAGCAAGCTCCCCACCTCCCGACCTCCCCACCCCAATACAAGCAAACCTCCCTCTGTTAGGTGCTTATTCTGTGTTTTCAATGTCACTGATCCTTCTAGGGGAAATGTCTGAGTCATGTTTTTATGGATTGGAAGTTTTAATTATTTTAGAAATTATGTATATTTTCAGGTAGTGACACTGTTGTGGCCACTGTAGACTAGAGAAGCAAACATTGTCAGTACATGTAACATCCTTTGATCTGTGCCTTCCTCATGCTTGAGATCTTCACTTTAGTTGAAAATTAAGTTTTGTTTTCCATTGAGTTCTTCCAAGTAAAAAATTCTGGCACTCACTTTCTCTAGGTTTATGCATGATGGGTGCAGTAGGGGTATGGAATCCCCTATTTGAAACCGAATTCCAAGATGAAAAATCATACTCATCATGATTTTTTTCCACACTGGAGATTATTATTAGGGATTCCCAGGAAATAATAGTATATCTAAGTGGAGGATGTGATCTCCTAAAGACAATACAGAATTTGGTTTCCTTGGACATCATCCATGGCAGTGCCAGTGATGACAAGTGCCAGCAGCAGTATTTGTCCTAGGTGAGCACAGGTGCATTTGAAGGAGATGCATGTCCATTCCCTCTTCTAGCATGTTCATTTGCCCCTTATCATCTATCTACAGGTAGAATCACTGCCACAGCCAAGAAACAATTTTCCATCGGTTTTCTCAACCCCCTAAAATACTCCTTTAAAAAACCCACAAAAAAGCCCCTAACTTGTATTATATTTTCAACAATTAGTCACCCAATCATTAAGGAAAAGCATCTATTTCTGCTTTACAAAGCATTTATTTCTGTATTTATTTATTTATTTCTCTTTTATTAAACATAGGCTTGGTAATGAGCACTTCCACAATTCTTCCTAATTTTGATTTATTTTTCCTTCCTTTTTCTTTTTTTCCAGAAGGGAAAGTGTACAGGTACAGTTTACAGTGTACAGGAAAGTGTACAGTGGCAAATATACAGGTAGGGACATGCAGTTATTTGGCAACAATTAAGATTCCCTTTTACAAGTAGAAAATGGCTATTTCATTATGTAATATAATTTCATTGTGCTGTACCTTTAAAAAGAAATATGCAGTTGTTCTTGAACTATTAAACTATATGTGTCACCGATTTATCCTGTTACCAAAAGGATCTCATGTGTCACTTGGCAGAGTGACAGCTTTTTTTCCAAGTCTATTGTATAATTGTATTTTGTTAGCTGTTTTTGTTTTATAAATACTCTGCCGAAGGGATCTCTGAAGATCAAGATTTTTGATGCAGTATTTTTCTTTGCTGTTCTTTGATGTTGACCTTCCCCTCTCCCATCACAGCAACAATCACAGTATTTTGTTCTTAAAAAGTTGCCAATTCTATGTCAGGAAAAAAAACATTTATTTTTCATGTCAGAGTTTTTGCAAGCAGGCCGACTCCATTCCAGCAGATTCCTCACTGAAAGTCTTTGAAACAGCCCAGAAAATCTAGGTTTGTGAAAATTTTCTGTTGTGAAAATCTGCAAAGAGACTCCAATGCTATCTTTCTTCCTGTGTTTATCTACATGAGCTTAGAACACTGTAATTGGCATATGTTATTTTTGCTTCTGACAATTTCCCCTTCTAGCAAAAGCAGTGGCACAGACTCTCTCTTTGCCTCTACAGTTAGAGTGAAAAACTTCTCCTGTAACATTTAATTGAAATCCTTCTTATTGAAAAATAATTGAATAAGTTCTTATCCAGCCTCTTGGTAGTTATGGGGAGACTTTATTTATTGCCTTCTTTATAACAAGTTTTAAATATTGTAACTCTGTTTTAAGCCCTTCCTCCTCCTAATCTTGTTATGCTGAACGTATCCATTTCCCTTAGCCCTTCTTCCCAGATCATGCTTGTGAAACATCTTGTCAGTCTGAAAGTTTCCCTCGGGGTTCTCTGCAGTCTCTCTGCATTTCTCAAGGAGAAATGGCCCAACCCAACAGTGTTTCAGCTGAGCCTCCTCATTGCCAGGAGAGCGGAAAATCTGCTTCCCATGTCTTTTCCGTGACACTTGAAAAATTATTTTTTCAGATTGACATTTACTAGCATTAAGTTTTTGGCTTCAATTTGAGCTGTTGGAATATCAACTCTGTTTCAACTGCTGCTGCTTGGCCAGGTAGCTACCCTTTTGTATTATGGTTTCATTTTTTCGAAGAGAAATACTTAAATTTTGCCTTCCTTTAATTGAATCCTGTTCGTATTATAACTCTGATCCAATTTGTGAAATTAGTATGAAATCTAATCCTGCTCTTGAGGGTGCCTGCAACCCCTCCCAGCTCAGTGATAGCCATAAATATTCTAACTTATTTTCTATCCAAGTTGTTAATGAAAATATTTAAAGCTTCCCAGGTTATTGCCAAGAGGCCTTGCATGATACAACCCTCTGGTCTGACAGTGAACCTTTTCTTTGGGACTGTTCTTCAAATTGCAGTGAAAGGTAAAACTATTCTAATTGCTCAAAATTAGATGTGTGTGTATTCCACTTCGTATTTATTAGAAGAGGAGCACCTGAGCAAGTGAGGTGCAAGCCTCAAAACTGGGAAATGACTGCTGTGCTTGAGCCTGCTCAGCTGGAGGAAACTTGCAGAGTGCAGGGTGGAGCAGGCAGGCAGCCTGCAGCTCAAATGAGAGGGAGATCTCTGTGGAGCTCAGGGAGCAAGCACAGAACTGCTCATGAGGTGTGCCATAGCAAGCCGTTGCAGGAGAGGCCTTTTCTCCAGTCTTGCTTCCCAGTGTCACAACTTTCCATGGCTTTATGGGCTGCAAAAAAATTTCTACCTAGTCTCTCCTGGTTCCCTGGGAAAGGGGCATCTGGTGTGCCAGAGTTTCAGTCCTGCCTACTGTTGTATTTATACATTAAGAGGAGCAGTAGTGAGTTTTAGAAATAGGTTATGTAGGAGATGTAGAAGGTATTTTTTCAGGGTTTTCTGACCATGCCAACTACATATGTAGTCTTCTGTAGAGAGATTCTCCAAAACTTAGAGCATAGCCAGAGCCTGGTGTGCAATATAAAGCACTGAGGAGTTAGGAGGAAACCCTTCCATAAAATTGCTGTGTCCTGAAAGCATTCTCTTCATTGTATCATTGTATCATCCTGATAGGACAGAGGGGCAGAGAGGGAACTGCGGAAGCAGTCGGCATTCTTGCTTAGTGGACACCAGTGGATGACTGAGAATGACTTTCTATTACAGAGTTAATGTTTAAACTATCTTTTTAACACATTTATGGTAAATCAGAATGTGAAATTATGTTCTAATTATGTTCTGCAAACACTTGCAGTTGTCCAAGGGTGTTCAAGTTTACAATATTGGTCTCAAACCACTCACTCAAAAATGCCTGACCTGATGACAATTTATGTGTTCTCTTAAATGAACTATGATTTATGCAAGAATATATTCTCAGTTCATTTGAAAAATAAATTATCAAAATTATCTAAGCATAGGAAATTTATAGTCTGGCTCATCTGTCTTCTTCTGGAATCTGGGTTTGCAACCTGTTAGATTTTATATCTCGGCCAACTAACTGATATAATGACATGGCCTTTTAGAATTGCCAGCTGTAAACCTAATTTTGGCTGGAGGAGTGGCCAGATGTATTCCATGTATTCCTCACTGTCCTCAGTCTGAACTGGGTTAGTAGGGACTATAAATAGCTTAATAAATATTTTACTATATCTACATTTTTCTACTGGTGTGAAAGATAGGGGAATAGATTGTTCAGGTTCCTCATGAGTAATACCAAACAGAGTGAATAAGAAAAATTACCCTTACTTTAAATAAGTCATTTTTTTCGTATTTCTCTCATATCTCCCTTTTTGGCTGACCAGTGCTTGGTAGCAGCAGCATCCCTTTCTCCTTCAACTGATGCTGGTGCTGAAACAATGGCCTCAACAAAATTGCGGTCGCTGTTGACTTCAGCCAAGAAAAGACTTTTGTCATGGATGGTCTTCTTGTCCATCTGGCTTGAATTTGAGAAGGAGATGAACTATAGAACTAGTGTTGTTCAATCAAAAGGAGAGTATTTTTTTATTTCTTGCTTTTTTATCAGCTATTCTGATCAGGAACCCCTGTCCCAAATTTAAATGGTGGCTTTCAACTGAAGACAGAGGTGTCCAAGTTCTCAGTCCAAGTGCCTCCACCTGCCTTTACTGAAGCTTATTCAAAGTGTGTCGTTTAACTTCATCTCAAAGGTTTTTCACAAGCAATTTATGGAACAGAGTCCTATATAGAAATGAAAAGGTAGTCTACATTCATTTGTGTCCCATGACGACAAGAGAGAAGAATCACAGCTTGGCTTTTGTATTTATGTTATTTTGAGCTGGGATGTCTTTTTCCCACAGTGTTAAAAAGAAGAAATTTAAAAACAAACAAACAAAAACCAACAACCAAAACAAAAATAAAAACAAGCAAAAAACCCCCAAAAAACATTCCCCTGAAACAAAACAAACAAAAAAAAAAAGGGGAAAAAGAACAAGAACTACCCACAAAAAAGTCTTCCTGCTATTTTGGGTATTGAACTGGGAAATTGAAATGATAATTTATTTACTTTTTACTTTTTTTTTTTTTTCAAATACAGCTGGATGCTCTGCTCATTTGTGTTTGTTTTAGGGAAATATAAGAGGTACTTTAAGGCTTTGTAACTAGAAAAATCTGCAGCAGTGTGTGGCACAGATCTCCTCATCTAAGTTTTGATGGCAGCAAACCTCAGCCCTGTTCACTCCTTTCACAAGTCAGCCAGCCTTTGTGCTTGTTTTGAAGTTTTAGTAAAGAGAGTTTAAGCATGTTCCTAATGTGTGGTGTATGTAACATGCTTTACTCATTTATCAATCCAGCCCTTAATTTCCAATGTGCAGCTGCCTGTCCTAGTTATTATTCGGAGCAAAGTTGGGATCTGAGGCAGGTGCAGGCCACAAAATCTGATTTTGTTGTATTCAAGTGACCATTAGGCTGTGTGATATTTATAATCAGATGGATTAGTGTCCCTTGGCTTTGCTCTTCAAATTGGATAGAAAGCCAAGTTGTCTTGTTAAATAGATTCCTTGCCTGCTCCATAATTCTTAGAGAAGGCCAAAAACCCCACAAACAGTTCTCCTTGGTTTCCCTCCCCACAGCCTGCACTGGCACATATCATGGGTGTGACACTGGGACAAAAGTTATCACACTCTTCTAACACATTTGAATGTCTTTCTTATGTATTAAAAGCACCCTCTCCTGCTCCAGTAAAAAATATTGAGGAGGAAAAGGAGAGAAAACTTTTTGGGTCATTTTCTGTGAAGCACCTTTCATACCATCTATATAGTGGCACTCTCCCTGGTTTTTTATTTGAGTTTTTGAAAAGTCACGCTTGCTACAGATAATTTAGTTCAAACCAGGAACACCCAATATCCATGGGCCTCTGATGGATGACTTAAACAGCTGAGTAGTGAGCTTGTTTAATTTGTAACTGTGTATATTTTTCTTTAGAGCACTGTGATTGGGATTTCAAATGAATGAAAATACAACTTCTAAAATTTCTTGTGTAAAAAAACTATGTAGTTTTCTATTTTAAAGGCAACCTTTTGTCACTCAGACCTGATTTTCTTTATGCTAGCTATTTTTCTCAATTTTATGCCACTGAGAGAGGCTGATGTCTTTGAGCATACCTGGATTAGTCCTATAAAATAAAACAGATTAATTGCAAAAGTTTCACATAATTGAAGATGAATGTTATCCTTTTTTTTTGATAATCGTTCTACTAAAATAAATTGGTTAAAGCTGTTTAAAGCTTAGTTTTTCAGATTTGACTTGTCTACCTTAAAACAAACAAACAGAGAAAAGAAAGAGGGCAGACACAGGTGTGGTTCTTGGTGCCTCGTGTTTTGGTACAGGGGACCAAGACCAATAGCAGGTATTGGACTAGAGTTCATATGGATATTTCTTCCGTCAATTTGCACTGGGAACAGACGTGAAGAAGATGCTGTGATAGTCTGGGAGGGTTGTATCTGAATGTTTAGGTATTAAAAATGTCTTAAAAGTGTTTGGATCAGATATACATACATAGGATAGACAGAACTCCTGAAAATATATGTGAATATTGCTTTGCTGATTGGAAGCAGTGCCTTTTCAGTTGTTTATTCTACTTACCCTTGAGAGATTCACGCAGCTGGGGGCAGAGAAGGAGGTTAAAGGATTTTTGCAGATGTCTTGTATCAAACCTACATTCTTTCAAACAATAGCTGAAGCTTCTTTGCTGTTCCCTGTGGTTAAAAAGAGGCAAAGGGCTCTTACTGAGCAAGTTAAACTTCATCTTCATCAGTATCAGAGCTCAGACTGTACTAACCCTTGTAGTTGTCTCCAAATATGTGCCAAGTGTCTTGGGTGATAGAATTAAAGCAACAGATCTAGGCCAGCAATTTTTTCCCCAAATAATAGGAGTAGAACACAGCATGTGTTTTGCAAACAGTGGATGAATGTATTTTATATACGTTGACTTGTGTGCTCTTGTCTTGAAGACAAACTCATCAGCTATCAAGAAACAGACAATGTTTGTCTTACAACTGTGATGGCTGTTAGGTAAAGGAAATGTTTTCCCTGGATCAGACAGACAATCAGCAGAGTTTTGTTACAAATACAAATTTAATTAGTATATGAAATATTTCATAGGCACACCAAGAGAAAAGTTTCCCATCAAGTACAATTAAATACTCCAAGCCTAGAAAATGTTAAGAACAAGTAATTCAGAGCTCTTATGAAGTCCAGATTCTCAAGGGTTGTACAGAAATGTCACTTAATCTTTCGTTACTACTGATCAGAGTTGTACCATAATGAATCAGAAGAAAAGGAAGTTGGGAAGGAGCCTGCTCTATTTTCTATGATATAACCATTTTAAATATATACCAGTGTGGTCAAATTTGAAAACTAAAAATAGAGAGGTTGTCCTTGTTCTTTCTGAAGAAGTTTTCAGTCTCTAGTATTGGACTGGCATGTGGTAATGAACCAATGCCAGATAGACTTTTAAATAATTGAAACTAACATATATATTTCTTGTCTCTGGCAAGTTTAATTTTGTAGAATAAGTTACTACCATTTCATCACCGAGGAGAGAAAAATCCCAATGCTTAGATACCCACCAAGCATTGCTCAGTTATCTGAAGCCAAAGCCTAATATTTCAGATGGTTGCACAACTTTAGTAGTATTTGGTGGAGAGCACTTCTGACCTCAGAGTGGCTTTTAACATGCTCAGTTGCTGCAGTGCCTGCCCACTATGATATGTAAGACTAAGCAGATAACAAAGGTATGTTCTTACTGGAAGATGGAAAAAATGATTATCAGTAGGGAGGATGCTCTTTTAGGAATCCACTGTTGGACAGCAGCTTTGTGAAGGGGAATTTACACTGTAGTTCTTAAAATATTCTACCATGAAGGGTTGCTCGTTCCAGAAATGAAATAAGTAACTAATCTGAAACTTATTCAGCAGCCATAACTTGGAATCTATGGCTTGAAGGTAAATAATAACAATAAATAGAATGGAGAAACTCTTCAAAGGAGGATGCCACCATTTGAGAACCGGAATAGACTATTTTTATGGTTCTTATTCAGAAAGTGTACAAAGAAAGCAAGAAAGAAAAAGTGATGCATAAAAAGTAAGCAAGAGCAATATATGAAGAGTAAGACAGCAATGTAAATATCAGGTAGGGTCAGGTTGTCTCTGTCAGGATTATGTGAAGTTGGTTTTCTGGTTGTTTTTTCCAGGTTGGTTGGTTTGGTTTTTGGTTTTGTCTTGATGCTGTCTACATTTTTGGGGTTTTGCTTATTTGTTTTCAAAAAATATATAGGATTTCCTGAAATTAACTATTCCATTTGACATCTACTTTGGATATAAACTGGGACATTTTTGGAACATGGATTTGATTTATTGTGTTATGAAAAAACATCCCTAATAAGCCTTTTCCAACACAGAATAAGTGATGGAGATAAAATGGAGGGGGAACTGTGGAAAGAAACGAGAGCTCATGGGTCCAAGTTTTGTGTTCAGTCCTAATAAATACAAATGTGAAGCCCAAAGAGTAATTTTTTAGCATTCCAGGTATTCAGAGCCTTCTAGGCCTCTTAAAAAGACAAACCAACTGGAAAATGGTGATGCCACACTGACAGATATTATTTGGAGATGAGCTTAGGATATTTTTTGATTTACTTTTTCAATTTATCTTTATTGCTTTAAAACAATAACAAACTCACAAAAAGCAATTTTCTGAGGCATATGTAACTCTCCACCTGGAAAAAAACCATAATTTATCCTTTAATTCTTTCTGCAATATTACTCACAGATTGATTCTCTCTCTTTGTATAAACCTTTGCTGATGGTGTTGGTTTCTTTATAATACACTTTGAAGCAGTATTTGATATTACTTCTGTCAGGTAAATTTGGCCTGAATTCAGAATTGTGCTGCAGTCTTCAAACTGATTTAGCTGCAGTGGTATAAACAACAGTTATGATGCAATTCACAGAAAGTAAGTCCAGCTTCTGTTGGCAGTTTAACCTTCTCCATTTCTTTCAATTTTCAGGGATTTGATTCCACCTCCTATTACTGTTTTTAAAATTTATTTAATTAATTTTTTATTTTTCTGCAATATCCAGAGGCCAAGGTCCTGTACAAACATATTGATTGCTGTTTGATTGCTGAACTTCTGGAGCAGGAATCATCTCTGAAGAGTGTGTTATCAATACATGAGGAGAATGGGGTCCACAAGTTTAAAACAAGCTGTGCATTTGCTTTTATTTCAGTTTTTTCCCCCTGTTCTCTGGCAGACTGAATTCCATTTGTCTTTCCTTTGCACCTGCACCCTCCTCTCCCTTTTTCTTGTACGTCCTCTCTCTGGACTCCGCTGAACCTCACGCCTGTGAGCTCCATGGGCACAGTCAGTGAGCTATATTGTCTCCCCTTTCTTGCTGAGACTTGCTCTCCTGGCTGGATGCCTCTCTTCCTGTCTAAAAACCTTTTTCTCATTTTCAGCTCCATCCAGAGAATTTGATTACCAGTTGCGGGCGCTTATTTTCAGTCATCTAGCTGCATTTATGGATGTGTGGCAGTAACCTCGACATTTTTGTAAGGAAAATGTTCTTCTTGGGTAGTGGCAGGGGACAGGGAAAGGGGAAGGAAGGATTTTTCATTTACTTAGTCTTAAGAGTGCACAGTGTTACTTGGGACAAAACAATCCCTCTCTCTGTGGTAATCTTACTAAATGGTTGGATATGCATTTTTATTAACCTTCTAATGAATGGCAGGTACAACCATTTCCAAACAATATGGTTCATTCAGTACTTTACTGGAACATTTATGGTACACTGGGATATAAGTAGCATGGTGGATAAAGGCAATTATTATTGCAGCACAAGATAAATCTAGGTTAGGGTTTTTTTCCTTTCATTTCCATTTTAAGTGGAAGCAAGTCTGGCTCCCTATTAGACCGGTCATGTCAGGAAAAGTCGAGTGTTACACCTTCTCATCATGTTTCCTGGTTTGCTAGAGTGTTATAATGAAATCTCTCAGAAGTTAATGTAGCACTTGGAACTGTGAGGCTATTCAGAGCTCAAAAAATAATAAAGGATCATGTTCCAGTGGGTGTCATCAGTTATCAACAGCACAATAAAAATGTAGCAACGAGAATAGTGACACTATCCCTGTACCTTGCACTTCGCTTCAGCTGATCTGAGTTACTTTCAGCTCATGTTAAGGATTTAATAGCTGAAAGCATTTTGCTGCTTGTGGTATTTGTTAGAAACCTGATCTGAACTGATGCAATGGAGGAACACACCTGCTCAAATTTTCAGCGACAAGAGGCAGACTGTTTCAGTTTTGAACTCAGCCTTGACTTTTCAGCATGAGAAAACAAAGATGAAGTAATCCCTTGCTGGGTGTTCACAGACAGCAGGGCGTAGCTTTCTAAACAGCATCGGGGCAGTGGGTTGTGACACTTGAGAGGACATGGTTTGTGGCCATGTGAGGCACGCGGTGTTTTGAAGCTGGGCCATGTAGATGTCCACACTAAAACGACTGCACAGCATTTCTTTGGAGAGATGTACATAACAGATGGTGTATATGCCATACATGTCATCTGACAATAATTAAGGGAAAATGTTCCCTTTTTCCTGTCAAGGTTTTGCGAGATTCGACCACTGTCCGTTGCTTTATTTGCATTTTTCCTGTGGAGTTGCTCTATTTTCCTGCACATAACAAAAATGTATCATGTAAGGGAGCTTTTTTGACTGGTTTTAGCTGGCCATACCTGTTTTTGAAGTATGACTTGGTGTCTGGCACTAAGTATTGAAAGGTATATATATCATCGCATTCTCCTCCACACACCTTCCACAGCACTTCTGTGAAACATGAAGAATTTCTGGTACATTGAGTGCAAGAGTGTAGGAGGAAAGGAGAAAACAAAACAGCTGGAGTGCTTTCTGAAAAAAAAAAAAAGTTATTACATCAAGTTTCAGAATTTGAGGGGAGAAGAAAAAAATCTTCCTTGCATTAGGAATAGCACATATGGGAACAATCATGTCTAAACATTATTTTTTATGCATGTGCTTCTGAAGCAAATCTTATCATTTGCTGTCTCAGTGTCCATGCATAACTTGCACATGGGAAAACATGTACCTTTTCCCGACAGCAATACCCGCTAGAGGTTTATCAGTCCAACTCTAATCTTTTCCTTTCACATAAATGAGTGTGTTTCTTGTTGCTGTGTATAAATATTATCATTCTTGATATTTTTGTTTGCAAATACATGGAAGTTTAGTCCATTTTGCATCATGGAAATGACTGGCAAGATGGGGTATATTCATGGAATTGATTAGTTTTGGTTTACTGCCATCAAAAAAAAATTTTAAAAAATCATGACGCATAAATCCTGTACTCCTTAGTGGGTTTAGCATTTGTTATTGGTTGGAAAGTGTCTCTGTATAAAGGCTCACAACACCTGTAGAAAACAAGACCCCTGAAAGCAGCAGCGGTATCAGTGTTACTTATCTAACAGTGCTGTGAGGCAGCTTGTCAAAGGCCATGGGGATGTGTTTGAATTAATGCAGGTTGGCATATGGAGCAGTTGTATCAAGCAGGGTGAAATCTCCTCATTACTGGTTAGGGAAAATTGAGTTTTGCCATCCCAGATTTTTTAGGGGCCAGAGTCAGACCTCTGCAGCCTCTGAAAAGCAGAGTGAAATTAGAAATTAGGAATCAGAGGGCCAGGTAGATCAGAGCCCCAGAGAATTTTATTTCCCTCCACTGGATAAAGAAAAATACATTCAAATCTGTGTGTTACTTTTACTAAAAGAAAGTACATGCTGTGCTTCTCATCACTGTATTTTAACAGAAAATGCATGGGAAACTTGTGTAGATTTGGACAATAATCTAAATTCTCTTTGACCATGGGACAATTCTCATCATTGTTCTGCCAAATAGAGCAAGATCTTGGTATAACTAATGATCTTTCTCAGGTGATTATGCTGAAGAATGGGAAGATATTCAATGTCTGCCTCCTGAAAGGAGTTTAAAAAAAAAAGTGGGGGGGCAGTGCTGCAGTGTCAACATATGGCAACATATGGGACGGAGAATGTGCAGCAAAATCAATGTCTATGTCAATTGCTTGAAGTACTGAAATTCCCTTCCTGCAGCAAGCCATAGGCTCAGACATTGCATAGCAACACAGCAAGCATTAGTTTAATGCTCTCACTTTAACTTGGAAGGACATGCTTCATCTCCACAGTCCTTTTGTACGTTTCATGTGCATCTTGTTCATTTGGTCTTTACTCAAGGGTTCATTATGTGGTCATATTGTCTCCATGGATTTCACATCTGAAGGTCCATTTTGTAACAGAGGGAGTATTTGCATGTCATGTAGGTATTGAATGTTATTAATTTTTGATTTTTATAGTACTAAATTGTTTTAGATAGTGTTAGAAGTAGAATTCTTAACACAAAACTCCCTGTCAGTTCAGGCTTTTATCAAAGTCCTAACAAAAAGCTAAATGAGGTGTTGAAAATAATAGAAGTAAAATGGGGGTGGGGGGAATTTCTTGAATTTTCTGAATTTTTATGAGATGCTTCACAGTTTTTTCCTAAGAAGTTTAAAAAAATATGAATGTTTTAATTGGTGGAAAATGAAACTAAAGCCAACCATGTTAAGTTCTCTAGTAGTTTGGCTCACTTTAATGTTAAAGACAGGCTGACACTTAAAGTGCACAATGCACTTATTTCTATGCCTGCATTTTGCCCAACTGTACAGTGATGGCATGAAGTGACATGTGAAATAGACTGAGAGCCCAGCAGGACAGGCAGCATTGCCAACATATCAGAACCTGTATCCTGCCAATGCTTCCCTTTCAACCTTTTATTAACCTCCCTGGCTGGAGACATAGGGGTAAAGACAAATTCAGAGCAGTTATGTCTCCCTACCAACACCAAGATGCATGTTTTCAAAGCACTGTATAGCTAAATCCCTAAACAACTCCCACTGATACTAATGGGAATCCCACAGTGAAATCCCTGGATGTTTCCTTGAAGCATGTATTCATTAGGACTTCCTCTCCTGCCCTCTGTCTACCACTGCTGTTTTCAAGTAGAGGGCCAAGAGGTCTTTTTTTGAAGCAAAGCAAATGAACAAGGAAACAGTTAATACAGACATTGCCTTCTGAGTGACATATCTATGCAATTATGAAAGTCCTCGTGGTATGTAACATCTTTGGTTTGATGTGGGAACGAATAACTCGACAAGCTGTGGCAAAAGGAAGCTAATTTCTTATGTGCCTTGTGTGTTACATCCGACGATCATCGTGTACTAATTTTGTCAAGGATAGACTTGTCAAGGATTTCAGCATCCCCTAAGTGTGTTAAATCAAGGAGAGGGCAGTGATGCAGACTGGGACAATGAACATTGTGGGGAATGTTGCTGTTGTGCAGAGAGCACAGTTTGACTTGGGACCAATCCAAATCCACAATTATCAATACGTTTCAAACAGTAGCTTGTGTTGAATACATGCTTCTGTATAGTGGGAAACCTATAATTTATTAATCCCAGCTATTAAAGTAATACATAGGGTTCTTTGATTGATGTCTGGCTCTGATTCCTAGAATTATGCAAAGGGAGGAGTCCTAATGTAATAGATACACCAGTTTTCTGATTGGTAAGATGGAGGTGTTTAGGTGTCCTCACCTGAATATTCCCATGGCTGTGTATGTGAGTTTGACTCAGTCAATATTTTTTGTCATTTGCCAGTTAAACTAGGCATTATTTTACATATTGTTCCTTTCATCAGTAGCACACGTGTTTGGAGGAGTCAGAAGTCTGTGGAGCCTGTCTGTGCTCATACCTTTGGGCCCTGGGAGAGCAGGTGCTGACAGTGAAAGCTGGTTCTGCTGTTTCTTCTTTCAAGTGTTGCAGATTCATAACCAGGGATAGCAACTTCTTAGATCACCTCAGCTATTAATTGCCAGAGAAGTCAGAGACAGTGAGGTTTTGAGCAATTCTTGTCAGAGGTTTTTCTTTCTACGTCTCCGGCTTCATGGAACTGAGACAGTAGCAGGAGTTTCTTGTATCTGTGTGTGCAGAAGAAATGTAACTACTGGACAGAAAATGGTCTTTATGCATGTTTTGTCCTGAAGGCTGCCTGGGAATACCTGTCTGTGGAAAACTAAATCACTCTGAGGAGAAACCTGTGCTTGAGGTGAAAAGCCATATGCTACTTCAGAGCATCCCTTCACATGGGCAGACTGTGTACACTGTGTGTGCTCATTTAAACTCTGTGTCAGTTGAGGAAAAATGTGTGAACTGCTGACATTTTTGAGTCAAGAAAGCAACAACAGCGTGCACTGGGCAGAGGTGCCCAGGGGCTGTCAGGAGCTGCTGGACAGCAGTTCCAGTCAGCTCCAATCAACCCACCACAGGGCAAGGCTGAGCTCCGCAGCCACAGTGGTGGTGCCTTGGGGACAGCCAGGATAAGGGAGGGCAGAACCTGCCTGGTGGTGTGGGGAAAAGTGTGAGAAACAGCCCTGAGAGGCTCGAGGGGAGAGCAGGAGGAGGGGGAGGAGGTGCTCCAGGTGCCCCAGCAGGTATCCTCTGCGGTCCCTGGGGAGACCATTGCGGATCAAGTATCCACACTGCAGCCTGTGGAGGATGTCACACTGGAGCAGGTGGATGTTCCCTGAAAGAACTTCAGCCTGTGGATTGCTGAGCCAGGAACAGGTTTATCCTGAAAGACTGCAGCCTGTGCAAAAGACCCTCACTGGAGCAGGGAAGTGTGTGAGGAGGAAGGAGCAGCAGAGAGGAGCTGTTACCAACTGACTACAACCCCTATTCCTCCTCCCCTTTGTGTCATGGAGAATGGATGGCAATGAGCTAAATTTTCCCTAAGTTGAGTCTGTTATGTCAGCGATGGAAAATGGTAAGTGATCTCATTGTCTTTATCTTGATCCGTAAACCATTGCATCTTATTTTCTCCACCTTGACTTCTTCAAGACTAGTTTTGTTTGAAAGGTGAAGGTAAACTCTGAGGATGAGATTTGATATCTTAAAACTAGGCAATGAGTGCCTTTTAAAGCATGGATTGCTATCCTAGCCTTTGCCATATGTTGGGCAGCAGCCATTCAGCACTCATGGTCTCCTATTCTGGGAGGCCAGGTGGCATTAAGTTATTTAACACTAAATACAGACCACCAAATCCTGCCCTATTTGCTAGTTTATAAGGTGCAATGTATGTATTATTACTGATGGATGGAGGGTTTTTTCTGTGTTTTAGGGGAAGTGGTGGAAGTTCCTTGTGTAACATGTCAGAGGTACCTGTCAGTAGCCATCCTTCATTGCCTTGCTGCTTTCACCCGGTAGCCCAGACTGACATTGCCTCCCTCAGAGATTTCACTTGTGGACTGAGGGGACTGTCATCTTGCTCTTGACATCTTGTACTTAGTGTTTAGACATCTTGTGCTTAGAGGACTTCCTAACTTCGCATTTTTTTTTCAAATACAGTGTTTGTTTTCTGTGTTTGAGGAGAGTTAACCTGAGGTTACAAAACAGTTGGTGGATAAGTGGAGTTACAGCTGGGTACTGTAGGCTTTCTGCTTGACTGCTGGCTGCATGATTGGCTGAAGTATTACCCAAAACAGGTAATTAAAAGTAGACTGTCATGTTCAATGTAGATTCAAAAATTAAAAATGTGTCATTGAAGCAAATTTTTAATACAACAAAAATCTTTAGTGATGTAGATGGTTGTGTTCACTCCTCTGCATAGCAATGCTACTTCATCATGAATACAATTTAATAAATTACTATCTTTGTCTCTGGTTCCTGGTAATTCAAACATTCAACAGTATCATAGCATTTACTGGCCTTCAGATAGACCCTCTTACTCTATCTTGAGATGAAACAACATGTGAAAGTAGATCCGTGATGTAGCATGGGGTTGCTTTGGTCCTTGTATCAAATGATAAACCCTGAGTATTTGCTCTTGGAAATGAACATGTATTGAGGTTTACATAATGCACATGCAAGAAAAAAAAATAAAACTATGTTAAATCAGCAATTTAGTTCAGTTAACTCAGTTACAGCCACAGCTTATTGCAGGCTGTGAACGTTCAAGTTCAGATACTCACATAGTAACAACACGTGTAACTTCACCCAGAGAATCCTGTTCCCAAATAAATGAGATATGGGTAAGGGCAATTAGGTTTATGGTGGGTAGAGTACTGCAAGGTAAAAGTGCTTACAGCACCATAACTACTGTGGAGAAATAGACACTTAATCGTGTGTTTACATGCCTCTACAATCAGTTTAATTAAATTACTGTCAAAAGCGTATCATTCAATTTTTCCTCTTTAGGAGGACTAAGTACAGCCTGAGGAAAGGATGAATTCTGAATAAGAGGAAGATGCAACTGAGTTGGAAATTAGGGTTAACATAACCCTAAGGTAAGTTTCTTCAAGGGGTAAACGAAGATGAGTTTCTCACTAGAATGGCACATGCTTTTAAGTGTCAAGGACTTTAGGCAAACGTTTTTTATGTATTCTTAAAACAAATTCATTTAAAAATTTCCTTAATGTGACTTCTCAGGGACATTTAAAAGGGCCAATCAATTTGAGATCAGGTAATTTAAATAATAAATGAATAAAAATATTAAAAAATTGGGAAAAGGCCCCAAATAATATATGAAACACTACATGTACACAGGTTGTGAATGTACCCCAAAATAATGCATCTTTATCGGCTTTTATTAATCAAGGTTTTAAAAGTGTATGCTCTGTACTTATTGTGCATGTAGCCCAGCAAAATTTCTTGGAAAATCTGAATTAAAAGATGTGATAAAAATACTATAACTATTCCCACGTAGGGTTGTTTGGCCAAATATTGTCATGAAAGGTACAATAGTGGAAATCCTTCATTGAATTGTCATCTGTGTGTCAGTGCAGTCATGCCAGAGTAGTTTACAACTAAACTGGTTCAGCCCTGGACAATGAATTTCCAAGTTTTTAACACTTCTTCTGATACAGATATGAAATGATAGCTAAATGTTTCTTACTGAAACTTTTGTTACAGACCTGATATTTTATATCAGCCCACTACTAGTCTGGTGTTGCCCCAAATTTAAGTAGTAATCTTGAATGCTATGTTTTTCACCTCTTAAGATGTTGCTTTTCCACAGGCGGTTACAAGCCCAAGTCTGGAAAGCTCTATTCAATCATCTAGAGCATTTGGGATTGTTAGAGTTACTACAAACAAAAGAGATCAGGTCAATGTTTGCATCAGTTCCTTTACAAAAGCAAAGTGTTTTACATCTGCATTGTATTAAGGCAGTCCAGTTAATGGGCGCTCCTGTAGTGTATAATTGAGCTGCTGATTTTTGGCAGTTCTGGAAGTAAGAGTGCTTGCTTACTTAGGATCTAAAATTTCAGGTATGTGATACTTTTCTGGAGTGAAGCTCATAACAGGACCAGAGTTTAAACATGGGTACCAAAGCCCGAGTGTTCTTTGAAAATTTGAACCATAATTCAGAAGCTGAAGATGTAGCAAGAAAATACACCAAATATCATCATAATTAACACTGTTGACATAGTATGATGTATTCTGGGAATTTATAAGAACTTGAATAAAGGGCTGAGGATGATATTACTACATGCTATGAAAGTACAGAGCAAAAGATGATAGTTTGTCAAGAAAACAGCAAATGAAATTATAGAAGTGTGTAGAAAACTGATGTGGTATATGATGCTTTTCTAGAATTATTCTAAACATCGATATTTTTTTAAACTGCTGTCCATTTCATTTTATGCCAGTTATAACAAATCTAGTAATCTCTTTGCTGAAATTTCTTAACTTATACTGTTGTTGCAAGTGTTTACTCTGCTGGAATGAGTTAAAAAAATGCAATACGGTAGGGATTATAAAATAAAATGAAAACCTGCCCATGTTTAGAAGGTATGTGATTTCATTTACTTCAATACAGTGCTTGAAATTTGTCACGTTCATTGCTACAAACAAGAAAGATATTAATTTTTCTCTCTCAGTAAGCACAGAACACAAAATTACGTATTTTCTTTAAGCAAACCTGCCTGACACTCTTCCATGAATACTTGAAGTTTTCTGATGTTACCCTGTAACAAAAGCTTCAAATCAGCACTAATGTACTTGACATTATAGAGTGGGATTCTTGAATAGAGGCCATGATAAGGTTTTTAAAAGGTTCATACCTTGAAAATTATATCACTGTTTTGCTCTCTGAATAGCAATGAAAAAATAAGCAATGCAGCTTATTTTTTAGCTGTATGATGTCATAGCCCAGACATTTAAGCTAAAGGGGAAAACTAATAATTAGCTCACAAATTTACAGTCACTGGAGTTTGAATTTTAGGTAAAGACAAACACAAAGAAGGTATTTGACAGCTTATTATTTTGACAGAGACCATAACGGTGGTCTGAGTGGAGAAATATGCTTTAGGTAATATTACTGGCTTTAAATAATTTTTTATCACTTATTTTGCTTTGTTTTTTTTCTAAAAAACCCCAAAAACCAAAAAAACCCAAAAGCAATTTCTCATGCTTATTTTAAATATAATTTCAGTATTGTTAGTTGAATTTACAATGATATCTTAGAAAATATCTATCAGCTTTTAAATGTATTTTTTATAATGTAATATATAATTTCTGTCATTACAAAAATGTTACTGCATGACTGTGTTGAAGGGCTGTAATTCAAAGAAATGTATAGTATACAAATGTAAATTAAAAAAACAAAACAAACCTCTCTTTTGTTCTTTTGAGGAGAATTGAATGGAGTATTTTGTGAAAACTGATATACAACAAGGCCCGTCAAACATGGTTATTGCATTAAAATTTTCCGTGCAAAATTTAAATATTTTCACCTTGCTATCTGTAGCATTATCTTTATCAAATG
This sequence comes from Platyrinchus mystaceus, assembly GCA_035041135.1. Classification (NCBI taxonomy): domain Eukaryota; kingdom Metazoa; phylum Chordata; class Aves; order Passeriformes; family Tyrannidae; genus Platyrinchus; species Platyrinchus mystaceus. Next base: position 11,742,190 of record JAWWLV010000001.1, read on the forward strand.
TAGGAAAATGTAGGGAAAAGCATGCATCTGCAGGTATTGTTATCTTGCTATTATAAGGAAATTTGGGCTGTTTTGAGTGATGGCTACCAGAGAGATAAACATTTAAGAAATTATTATTGTAAATGCAGAAAAGGGACAAGGTTACAGTAAGAATAATGTATTTATTTATATGAAATAGTTATACAAATCAATGTGCTCTATGTTTATGATATTGCCAGAATTATCTTTCCTCTAGTGACTTTCTTTTTTTCTTTAAAAAACAACAGAGCCTGAAAATCACTCAGAGGATGTGTTTTATGAGATTTGGAAAACATGCAGTTCTAATAAGTTGGATAAAAACCCCTATGATAATGAGGAACACCAGCTTTCCTGGGAAAGGTATCATTTCCTAATTCAGAATAGGCATTAGAATATGAAATCAAGATTTTTAGATATCAGCTAGAATTTTCATTCCTTTCTGATTCATTAGTATTTTTGTGCGCTCCTGGATAAATATGTCCCAAGCATCCTTAAATTGAAAATGGTCTCTAATGCAAAGGCAAAACTTGCAGAACACTGGGCACCAACTGGAAAAGGATTTTATTTCAGCTACCAGTGGATGATTACTAATAACACAGATTTACTTTGCCTTCGTGATCAGAATACTTACACGCTTCTGCAAGCCGTCTACCCAGAATTTATAAATAGGGAAGAAAATAACCCTCGAAAGCCAAACAACTTCTTCTCCTTGTCGCCATATGCTGCATCTTTTCCCCCTAGGTTTTGTATACTCTGTGTGCTGGAGAATGGTGTCTTTTCTTTTCATGTTGCTCTGTCGGCGGTCATAACAGCTATTCTCTTCATGAATATGTAAATCCCATGCATAAAATCAGAAAAATTAGCATGGCGATTCCCATTATAGAATGTGCCCAATTATGTCTGTCTAATACGTGAATAGTGATGATTTAATCTTTTGACTATACGAGCGGATTCAGGTACAGTTACAAGAGCTGCTGTAATTACAGAGTACCCAAACACACAAGCTGGGTGCGTGCACATGCTGGGGGATCATCGGGCTTTAATAAGAGCTGGGCATCTGATGCCTGCCTATGATGGAGTGCACGCAGATTCATTTACAGGCACTTTCTCTGATGGGTAGTGACAAGGGAGAAAAATGCCCTAGGTCTGCAATGCCCCTTCCCCTTACTAACTGAGACTCATTTACATCTGAAATTTTTTTATTTTTTTTTTAGTTCCTCCTCAGTGCTTGCAATTAGAACGGACCGAATAAAAGTTTGGATAAATAAAGGGAGAAAATGGTGACCGTGTTTGCTGGGCGTCCTTAACTCACTTGGTTTATCAGGAATGGGTGTTGGAGTGGGGGTGGGGAGGAAGGACATGCAGAAAGCAAAACCAAAAAGGCACCACCAGCAACTGATGCATTTTTGTATTTAAATAAGCAGGCGTGCTCATGCATATTTATATGACGTGCATGCCTATGCGCCGCTCTGAGCAGTGGCTCTGCGGCTCGGCTGCAGTAATTAGGCTGATGTAATTATAGCAAAACAAAGCAAGCTTAGGCTGATATTTACTTTTTTTCCCCATGCAGTGGGAACATTAAAGACATATGCGTATTCCAGTGTACAAAAAAAGAACCTGCACCGCTGTCAGGGGCTAGGAGGACAGTGTGGCCAGTGCACCTATTGTGTCACTGCTGTAGAAAGCAGCTTAGCGATTGGCCACTGTCTGCAGCACATAATACTGACTGGTTATAAAGGACTTGTCTAGAGGAAAGCCTGTAGGTACTCCATTGTCTGGCAAAGTTGATATGACTGCATTCTTTTTGCAGGGGGTCAGACAGCTGAACTGTAAAAGCTGCACAGATTTTTTTTTTTTTCTTCTTCCTCTGTCTCTGTCTCTCTCTCTCTGTCTCTTCCATACAGCATTTTTCTTTCATGCCCTGTCTCAGTTTGCATAGTTAAAGAGAATGCTAATTAAGATCCCTTGTCTTAACCTGAAAATAATGACTTGGATGTAAATAGAAAACTGGCGATAGTTTAAAATATTCTTGCGTAGCACCAAGATATCAGTTACCGTTCTAGGTGAAAAAAGGAAGAATTATTTTTTTTGTAATCAAGGTAAACAAAGAAGAGTTGTTGCTTCTCTTTCTTCCGTTCTTTCATTCTTTTTTTTTTTTTTTTAAGCCAATAATGCTGTGCTATTGCAGGTCAGATATTTTATTTCAGCAATAGTGCTAGCTACGTAATTTAAAAGTCCACAAACCAGTTGCAATTTAGTGCTTATTAATCCTTCTTAGGATGTAATTCAGTGAAAGAACTGCTTTAAAAAAATTCTTTTCTGTATTATAGACGGATCTAACAACGCAGTCTGGGCTCCGTGCCAAAGGCTGGTATTTCACAGCAGCGACCGCCTTACAGATGAGCTGTGGGAAGCAGGAGGGAGACTCTCTTAGGGTGCCACTACTATGGAGACACAGCTGGGCTGAACAAGATTTGCTTCAAACGACAACAAGAGAGACAGAAAGAGTCTGGTTCGACTGCTGCCCAAGCAGGCAGTAACCAGAAGAGCTAGCAGCCAATCCGGCCATGCTGCACTGTTCGAAACCAGCTCTACATCCCAGCCAATCAGTGACATCACTGGTGAGAAACTCATTTACATCATGCAGTAATGAACTTTGTTTAACGTATCCTTTTTTCTTTTCTTTTTTTTTTTTTTTTTTCCCTCACAGAGATTAGGTCCTCCATTAATTATTCTGCCAGCATAATTTGAATCGCTATGCAAAACGGTGCTACAATTTCTTGATTTTTTTTTTTTAACTGTGTGCTGTCTCTGCAGGTAACCATGGGCATTGTTCCTTTTTTTTTTTTTTTTAATGTTGGCCCCATAAAACCTTTAAAAGTGTCTATTATTGTTAATATTGTGCATATATTTTTCTCTCATGTATGTTTGTCTCCTTGTAGTCCTTGCCTAATGTGGTACTGCTTCCTCCAGTTATAGTCTGAGATTACCTTTAACTGTCTTGAAAGGTAAAAAGGGTGTTGCTGCAGCATTGAGTTTGCATCTTTAGCTGCCATCACGGTCTAAGTACTTATTCTAATGCTTCAGAAATCATTTCGCTGTGGCCGTTTTACATATCTGGCTTTCTCTAAAGGTTCTTACATGCATCTGTTACAACTGAGTGAAGTTCAGTACTGTTATATTTCATTCTTCACCACTTTCAGCCAAGATGTCATTTTATTAATGAATAGAACTGAGATCATTTCTGAACAAATTTCACCCCCTTCCTTCCACCTCGACACAATGCACCTGATTTGCATCCATTTACGAGAATAAATGAATACAAGAGCCAGTATGAAAGGAAGTCAAGGGAGAGCTTACATACTGCTTCAGGGTATGTTGCAGCAAAGCGAAATATAGAATTTTTGTTTAGCTATTTTTACTTATAATGTGCTTAATCTACACAGAAAAGATTAGATCTCAGATTGAAAAACTATTATCTAGCCAGCTTTGAATATTAGGGAATAGGTTTGGTGTGCTTCTTTTTTTTTTTTTTCTTAAAATAATAAACGTGCAAATTTTCTTGAGATGTGCTCAATTATAAATGGAAAACATTTGGGCAAGCCAACATTGTGTTGAACATTTGGGTTTAGTTCTTTGTGGGTAAAGTAATTTGTTGTGCGAACAATTTAAGACCAGCCCAGAATACTATGGAATGCAGAGATTTCAGACTGCATAATCTAATGAGGCAAGGTTTTGCTCTTCAGTATTCTAACAGCTGAAACAGAATCAGATATGAGACAAATTCAATATTGTGTTATTAAATTAAAGCTATATCTGTTGCTAGTGGGCTTCAAGAGGTCAAGTCTTTGGTAAAGCAAAATTTTATTTAAGGAAGTAGCCTGAAATAGAATTTTTGTGACAACGTGATAACTTCCCCCCTCAGTGCACACAATAATGTACAATTTGTTTATGGTGCTTCAGTAATATATTGATCTTCCTAGTCACTTTGAAAAACAGAGGATTTAAACACTAAACCATAGCTCTTTCAATGCATGATGCATTCCATCATCCCATCATCAGTATTCTGTGTGCGGCTGTCCTGATTCAGCCACGAGCTCCCCTGCTGCAGATCCTGTAATTTGAATCATGCGTAATAATATATTATCCTACTGGGGGCCTTCTTTCAGTAGGAGAGTGGTTTTATACCTTCTGCTATAAGAGAACTGTTGGCTCCTTGCCATCTCGTAGCCATTATTCACGGAGGCAATCAAGATAGTCTTCCTTAAGGAATAACATCTGCACAACTGCCTGTGCCAGAAATATGCAGCCTCCCCTCACGTTATAAATTTGGTTTTCTTGGAAGCAGGAATATTTGAGAATACCGTAGCAGAAAAACTGGACGTTTACAGGAATTCATCAAAAGTGTATTGAATGTGCCATGTGCTGAAATCCAGGCTGAGAGGACATTTGGAGTGGCTGACAGAGGCAGAGGAGAAGAAAATAGAAGCTGGTGGCTATTCTGTGGTTCTTGCTAATTTTTTTCCAACTCATGTTATTGGCTTAGCTGATGATTGGTGCTGTATTAAAAATGTGACGTTTGCCTTGCTGACAAGGTAGTTTCCGAACTAGAATGCTGATGGGATGGTGTCAGTTGGGACTGAAGGTGCATTTCCCAAGTTGAGAATCTAACCTTATTTGATGCATTCAACAGGATGCGTTATCAGTTAGTAGTGAATTAAAAACAGATACTGAAAGGGCCTAAGAGTGTAGAAAATATGAACATTTCACAATGAAGTAGCAAATCCCAGAAATGCAGAATCTGAGAATATGAATTGTATTCATACAACATGAATTATATCTGCTGATAATAGCTCTGTAGGGCATCCAAAGGTGAGTGAAAGGACCTGCATGGGGGTAGATAAAGAGGAATCCCACATCTGAGCAACTTTGTCATATCTAGGATGTGCACTGCTGCCAATGTAGTGGCCTACTGTTTTCTGTCATTTATATAAATGTCATTCCTAAACCACAAAAAAAAAAAAAATCCTGAGACCTTATTTTTATAAATATTCTTTTTGTGTAAGCATATAGAGGAGTGGAATTTTTTGTCATATACAAACTGTTTGACCATCCCTGTTAATGATAACAGAGTTATTTTTGATTTAGGGAGGTACTGGGAAGAAAGAGATGAAGTCTGATTTAGCATGTTTATCTCACCCTGAAGCTTACATATTCCTGACTGAAGAAAGTCAATACAACTATAGTACCTAATCCTACACAAGCTGTGTTTATTTCAGTACAGAGGGATATAAAGAGGGGAGAATCGTCTTGTTGTCATCATCTCTTGTTTTACCTTCTGGAAGACAGAAATGAGGTCCATAACCTGGCTGAAAGTCAGAAGTGCTAATATTTAGGAACAGAAATTCTTCTGAGACTAAAAGAATGATAGTTACACAGGATTCACCTGGTGCCTGACTTTTAAAGCATCTTCTTAGAGGGAAGACATGACCTCAACACCTGAATAATCTGTCATATTTAAAATACTGACAAAAAAATTGGCATTTAAAGAAACAAGGGAAGTCCAGTAATGTGGCCTAGAAATAAGCTAAGACTGCCTGTTAAGGCAAACAGGTTGGTGATTGGGGCTTAATCCCTGATTCACACCACCTAGTACGGAGGAAGAGAGCTTCATAGGCCACTGATGCTCCATTGCAGAACATTCTCCATATAGTCATTAGGTTTTCAATAATAGGGATCAATAGGAAAAACAATACAAAAGAACGTAAAGATTTGATGGATCACAGGAGGACAAATCACCTTTCTGGCAGCTGAACTCTGACATGTGAAAACAGACTAAGCAGAGAGTGGCATTTGTCATAGTTCATCCTATTTAAAAGAAGAGTTATATCACTCTGAAGGATGAGCCAGCAAATAACAGCTGCTGGAAATAACATATTTATTTTCTACTTCTGTGAACAAATACATTGTACTTGGTTCTGTTTTGTGCTAGAATTTCTGCTTTCTAATGAAAGTCCTAACAAAAAGTCCATTTCACCTATTTCTTCTTTCAAAAGCCTCTTATTTCAGTAGCTGATGTTTCCAAGTAGGACAGCTACATGAAGAGGGTCTAGATACTAAAACTTGTTTTCTGCCATTACTTAGTGTACAAACACCCAAGTTTCTGCAGTTGAAGTTGTACTGTTTATAATGACAATGTTTATAAAAGCAATGAGACTGGACAGCAGAGGTAACACTAATAGTGAATTACTGCATTTAGATTTTTATCTTTAAGAGAATATTCCTATTCCCTCAAATAGTCAATACTTAAACAGTTTCATTCAATCAGTTATTAGAATTAAGGGTGACAATACTACGAAAACACAGTCATGGTTTAACCCCCGCCAGCAGCCAAGCCCCACACAGCTGTTCTCTCACTCCCCCACCAGCGGGATGAAGGAGAGAATAAGGGTAAAAGTCAGAAAACTTGTGGCTGAGACAAAGTTTAATAGGTAAAGCAAAACCCACATGCACAAGCAAAGCAAACTCAGGAGTTAATTCACTCGTTCCCAGGTGGTGGCAGGCAGGAAGTGTTCAGCCATCCCCAGGAGAGCAGGGCCCCATCACGTGTAATGGTGACTTGACAAACGTCATCACTCTGAACATCCTTCCCTTCCTCCTTCTTCCCCCAACTTCACAGGCTCAGCATGATGACACCATATGTTACGGGATGTCCCTTTGGTCAGTTGGGGTCACCTCTCCTGGCTGTGTCCCCTCCCAACTCCTTGTGCACCTCCAGCCCACTTGCTCGTGGGGAGGTGTGAGAGGCAGAAAAGGCCTTGGCTCTGTGCAAACACTGCTCAGTGATAGTGACAACATCTCTGTGATATCAACCTTGTGTTCAGCACAAACCCAAAACACAGTCTCATACCTGCTACTATGGAGGAAATTAACTCCACCCCAGCCAAACCCAGCACGTGCACTAAGGAATCAGTGGCAATGTTCCCCCTTAAAAACCCTGTACATCCACTCTTTTTTTGCAAGGTGCTACATTAAATCAGTTTTAATACTTGACTATAAATCAAGACTAGAATACCCTGCATATGTTTGCCTAAAGGCAAAGGATACTGAGCTATGAAATACACTTGTTTCATTTATAGTCAACAGCAGACGGGTAGAAATGGTAGAAAGCTGTAGAGAAATGCCTGCCCTGCTGAGTTTGGTCTAAAAATCTAGAGTAGCACATACATACACATTTCACTTGGGCATATAAATGTTCTCTGAGTAAGGATTTTTTTATGATCCTGGTTTTGTTTTAGCCATTACTGAGATACATACTCATCTAAGACTGTGGAGGAAAGAGCTTATTTATGGGGTGCTTTCATACTGAATCGAAATACGATCTTGTGTAAACAAGGTCAGTTGCTATTTTACTGTGACACTTTAGCTTTCCTCACTTTAAATTAGGTTGTGGGAAATGGAGTGTGATGGCTATTCTCTGTATGAGAAAAAGCCTGGAAGGGACCAAAAACTGTTTTCTAGAAGCAAGTATAGAAAGAATGATGAACACAGATATAGGAGTCATCAGTTGTTCAAGGTCAGCCCTACAATAATGTAAGGGATGATACTGAAAAAAGGGCTCTTTCTTGATCTAAAAGCTGCACTAAAATGTCTTCATTTTACTGGTGTCTAATGGGGAGTTGAGCAGTGTATGTTAAACTACGTTACCCTGAAGGCCATCAGCCAGGGGTTTTGATGTGCAAGACAGTAAACTGCTGACTTCTGAGGTTGTGTTTTAATTTCTTCATACAGTTGTTTTCATTTTTTGTATTGCCCTTAGTGAAAAATTTTGGAACACAGGCATGTTTTATTAATTCATCTATAATTTTTCATTTTATTCCTGCATTTATAAAAGGAGAAAGCATCTTGCTATTAGAAAATCCTTAGCCTGATAAATTTCAGACAATTGTTTTCACAGAGAGAAACTGAGCTCTGTATTACTATCCAGCAGTTAAAAAATTAGGCACTAATACTTTGTTATGAAAACTATCACTTAGTATTTGTGTGAACTGTCTTTAGAAAGATTAAAGAAATCACACTGAGTGAAGTGAAAATTACAGAAGAGTACCATGATTTATAACAGCTTATGATTGTGACCTCATTTGAGTTCTTGAAGAAATAAAACTGCCTCTGAAGGGCTAATATAGAGAAATATCTTTGCCAAATTCATAGGTCAGAAGGCTGCATTGAGGGGGGGTTGGATTTCTTTTAACATGAATAAACTAGTCCAAGAGACCCAATGACACAGACATTTAAAAAATCCCCTTAGATTGGCAATATAATTATTAAAGAATATTTTGATAATCTCAGGCAATGCATAATCATAAAAAGGGAAAGAAGTAAATCAGAGTGACATAGAAAGAATGGTGCAGTTCTGATTAGGTATCAGCTGTAGCATGAACCAAGGTATCTTGGTAATGGAAACAGACTTTCTTTGTTAGCAAGGTATGAGCTAATTTACCTTTGAAGGTAACCTAATTAGCTGAGATAGATCCCTGGTGTAGTTGAGATAAATTCAGTCTCACCAGATGGCTCTACATTGTACAATATACATCCAAAATGGCTAAAGAGAAGGTCACAAAAACCACATGAGCCAAAATTAGCTTCAAAATTGAGAACCAACCCTCATTCTTACAATTCCAAGCTATCATCAAAGTGATTGGAATGGAAAGGAACTTTCTTCATGAGAGACCATATTTCATAATTACTTTATGTGATGTGCACAGACTTCCCATACTGACTGGCAGTGTCCTTATTCTGGCAGAGTAGATATTTTGTGCAGAATTTTACCTGTAAAAAGGTAAGTGGAGGGCTTTAACTCTGAGGGCTGAAAGCTGGAACTTAACTGTGCTGCAAAAGGCTATGAGTGCAATGTCATTGTTTCTGAATCTATTGCTAAACACATCAAAAGCATTTTACACTAGTTGAATCCTTGATGTTGAGTACTTTCTTGCCTGGAAATAAGTTTAATAAGTAGTATGGAGATAGAAAAATGCCCTGATCATAACCTGCTCAGTGTCTCACAAAATGGAATCAAGTCTTCTTGTCCACTGCAAAGGGAAATGGGTTTTTTTTGTGGTTTGTTTTTTTTTTTTTTTTTTGTCTCTAGATCTGTTCATCTGTTGGTGTTTGGAGGACTCTGAGAGGGATAGGAAGCTTTGAGCTGAGGCAGCAGTATGAGATTGGCTGATTTCTAATATGTGGTTGTAGCAAGGAAGCAAGGCTTGACTGCTTCTGTTATTAGCTGCTTCATCCTTAGGATTAAACTTTGCCCAGACACTCAAGAATCTAGGGGATTATTCTGTTATATACATCATAAAGGAGATACAGATTATGGGGCTGTCAGGCTTTGAAGAGAGAAAATGGCAATAAGAGACGTATTTAAACCATTTTTGACTTTTTAGGGAAGGTCCAGGAGTGGTGTTCAGTCCTCCTAGTGTTGGTACGAGGGGAAACCTGTAAGATCTGTCCTGAGAAACACACCGTAGCTCACCTATGACCATCTGATATAGCATGCAGAATTTGTGATGGTTTGCACCTGTTAGAATATGTTGGGAGTTTATAATTATGCTGGTTGTCCAATGAAAATTTCTGTTTTTGTAAAATCTAAGCTACCTTTGGGTAATGTTTGTTACCAAAAATTTTCAAGTTTACACAGGCAAGGAATGGAAAAATTATATTTCACTGCAGGTCAAGTCGCCTCAAAAACAATAAAAAAAAATCACCTAATTAAAGATTTGTTTCTGAGTTGGACTGACAAAACCGCACATAGCAGGTTCCATTTTAGCACGTCATGTTATCAGGAGAATAGTTGGGCTTCTTTTCTTCTTTATGTTCCATGCTTAAAGCAAACAGGAGATACTTTCATACACATGCACACACACACAGAATGGTCCTATGGAAATCTTCACCACGGGACACTCCTGACAAAAAATTACCTTTGTTCAAAAAAATGCCTTTATTCAAAGAGTGTTCAGTCAAATGTCTGGATGAAAAATCCATGGAGAGCTGTTAAACACATTGGTATTACCTCTAACTCAGTAAATCCTTGAGCTATGAATTGCTGCCAGCTAGGAAGTTATAGCAGGGAAGTATTTCTGTTTGTGTGTCCTTACTTTTTTCTCTTAGGCATTTGCTGTCAGAGATAGGATACTGGACTCTGATGTGTTCTAGCACACGCATTACTTGGTTCCCTGAGGTGCTAAGTATGACCCCATTTAAATTTTCCTCAGTGCTGTCTTTGGGAGTAAATTGACTTTAGCTATAATAAACAAAATACAGTTGAGCAGATGGTATATGTACAAAAATGAAAACAGCAAGCCACTAAATTGTTCTTTTCAGGTATTACATTGTGATAATAAAAAAGATAGAGGAATTTTGATGGTGCATGAAATAAGGCATGTGGAAACACTGTAGTCAACTAAAACAAGATATTTTGGTTTCTTGAATGTTCAGGGGTGCTTACCATTTGTCATCAAAGTTGAAATATTTCTGCATTTTTAAATCCTTTTGGAATGTCCCATTCAACATCAAATTTTGAAGCTGCTATACTTTGACCACCTTGATAATACAAGAGAATCTGAAATAGTGAAAAACCTTGCTATGTAAAAATTTGGTATTTTGATAATTTTCAGTAGGCTGCTATATGAATGTACAGCTGTATTTCACTTTTCTATTAACTGAAAGTTGTTGTCCTGACCTAAAGCCTGCCCATCAAATATCTTTGAAACAACCACTGTGTGTGTGAAATAGCTGCTTCTTGGATTTCCATTAATTTTCCTACAAAATTTATGCTCTATGACTGTTTCCTGTAGATTACTTCAATTAGTCTGCGATTTTTTGTGAGAGGCAGTTATAATGGTTTGGGTCTCTAAGTTATTAACATATCATTCATGGTAATACATGCAACATCCTGAGAATGATGTAGATTTACTGTCCAAGCAGAATGGGCGAAGTACATGTAAATGCACATATTTTTAGTAAAAGCTCTCATTGTTAAACCAGCTGCTTTAATTGATCTACAAAATGGAAATTATTTCCTTTTGTTTCTCATCCTGCAAAATATGGACACAGAATTAAGACTATGATAATGATAATTGCCATGCTAAAAAAAAATATTTACATTGTAAATAACACCCAAGCACTAGTTAAGGCTGAAAACAAGAATATAAGGAATGACAATCTCTTGGTGTTTTGTAACAACATATATTTCCATTTAAATCACTGAAAAGCAACAAAGTGCTAAGCGTTGCTTCCATAATTTTTAGAAAGTTACAATGGTCACAGACCTGGAAAATTCTGGAGCTTAATGCTTTTGTGGAAATTTTTTTAAACAGTTGACATGATGTTATTGTAAAAAAAATATAATAATTACATTTACAGTATTTTTGCGAGTTCTTTTTGAAGACACTGTGTGGTTCTGCTTACAGTCTAAATTTTGGAGCCAACATCAACATGAATGTTGATGTGAATGCAAACCATAGTTTTGATATAGTTACATGATTTTATTATGCATATTCATTTTCTGGCATGTATTTCGAACTATATTAGTGTATTTTCTAAAAAGTTTTGCTTAGCTGACTAAATAAAACCTCTCTTTCAGTTGTTTTTTTCCTATGCCATTCTGATATATATCTGAAATAGTTTTTATGTATGGCATAAATGACTAATATTTCTTTCCTTCCTTTACTTACCTGCTCAGTCTCTTTTTTGGCTTAGCATCATTTCTTTTACAGCAGTGTCTGTGTAGTACAGAAATGTATGTCTCCATTAAAACATGTCCACGAGAGAGACCTGGGTACAAATTTTGTGCACCTCATAACCAGTTGCTTCATATCCCTTATAGTTACACTCTCATAACCTGTGGCTACATTATTCATTTTCTCTCATTTCTTTTCGCAGTTCCCGTTACCTATATTGATTATTATTAATGTGACTTATTAAAATTTTTCAAAGACTTCTTCATAACTTTCACCTCCTCATGCCTTCCTACCAATGTAACTATTATTTGGGTCTTGATGTTCATTATAACAATCAGAACAATGTTTTGACGTCACTGGAGGCCTAATCAGAATCAGGAGCTACTGTTGCACAGCAATTATGAAGACACAATTCCTGACCAAATGACAAAAAAAAAAAAAGGAAAAGAAAAAGGAACAAAAGCAATGTAGTGCAGCATGTATCAGAATAGCATGGAGCAGTCTTATTATTTATTGTTAGTGCAAACTCTGTCAGCTTCAGTAGATAAATACCACTTTATTTCTTTAAAACGTGGACATTGTCATGTTGTTCAACATTAGCATCATAAAATAACAAGTAGATTCTTCTATACAATAATGTTAGTACCTTGTCTCTATAAGTGGTGTTATTTTGCTGTAGTCAAAAGTTTTTTTCTAAATAATCACACATTGCCTAAGTAGAAGCATGTAAATCAAGGATGTTTGACTCACTGTGCTGAAGGATACAGAATCACCTATGATCAGAGATCTGTCTGTTTGTCTCAACTTTTATATTGTATTTTCTGATCTGTGTCAGTAAGCTGAACTCTTATAAGGTGGTACAAGCACATATATAAAGCATCACTTTAAACAATGCAGCCAGCAATAAGCAAACACATCCTCTATCGTATTGGGAAAGGTAGACTCAAAGGAGGGAATGGAAAATACAAAACTGATTTTTAAGCACTTAGCTCTTGAGATAATCCATTTATCAGTTCTTTTTCAACTTCTGCGTACAGCTGCTGAATTAGACAATTTGCTCTCTCTCTGTTTTTTACTCAATCTATTTTAAACTTTGATAGGAGCAAGTTTATTTCCCACTATACTTAAAACAGTTCAACCCATTGGTTCTGTCCTCTCTGTTTTATTTGGTGGATAATTTTCAGCAAGTCTCTCAGCGTGAATTTTCACTTTGATCATGCCCTTTCTGTCCAGTTCAAGAGAATTAGATGGATTCTCAAGGGAGCTAAAGTAACTCTTCAAATTGCTTTTGTTGAGGTAGTTCACTTACTGGTGAAAAAATGAAACACCAACCAGGATATAGGAGCATACTTGGATTCCTTTTTCACTGGGATAATCCTTGAAAGTAAAGCTTTGTATGATGTAAATTTGTGCAGAATCCTAGAACTAAATGCCCCTGGTAATCAACAGGCAGCAAGTCAGCTCAGGAAGAAGCATATTCACTGTGGGCAGGGGTCCTGTGAATTGCTTACTTAATATAGAACAGTTTATTTAAGTGGCCTCTGAGGAAATGTTTTAGAGAAAGGAGAGTTTATGTCATGAGTCAGGTTGAAAAGGTTTGGTGGGGTTTTTTCCTGTCTTTGACCTGATTATCTGAAGCATCAGCAACTTCTTCGAGTATGCAAATGCAAGATGTTTTCTCTCATACTTTGTTAACTTCTGTTGAGCTATTTCTGCGTGTTGAACTTGCAAGGATTCTTGTTTCCTATACAGAATTGTCCCTCTAGATTCTATAGCTTACTCTCTTTTGTTAGCTACAATATTTCTTGGTGCATAGGCAACCTTAATGTTTGTTTTTCACTACTTAACCCTGATAGGCAGTTTAAGCTATTGTTTATCCTTTGCATTTTTAGCCAGATGCTAGAAATCCTGATAAAATCTTATTAAAAAATAAATGAAAGTACAATTCTAGTGGTGTGGTTTCCTGGCTTATGTAAATAAAACATTTTAAAGTACCTAGAACATTTCAATTGGCTGCATAAAACACACTTGCCTGACAAAGAATAAGCTTTGTGTTCATAATTATTGAAAGAGATAACATATATTTAATATTCATCAGTATCCGTTCTATCCCCTCCTTGTCAGAATTATGAGTCAGTTGTTCTGCATCCTTTCAGTCCAGTTCTGGGGCTTTTGGGATCTTGGAAAATGAAACATTCTTTAGAGGAGTTATTGTAGAATCATGGAATGGTTTAGGTTCGAAGGGACCTTAAATATCATCTCATTCCAACCCCTCTGCCATGGACAACCCCTCTTCCACTAGACCAAGTTGAGCTCCATCCAGCCTGGCCTTCACACTTCCAGGGATTGCCTCAGTCTTCTTTGAACTCCCTCCTTGTCAACGCTCTGCTTTGCAGTGGTGTTTGAAAAAGTTGTTCCCTTTCTGTGATAGTGTCAGATGTGTTCAGTGACTGTTTATTACAGCAATGCCTGACAGACATCTGTTAGAAGGAAGAAACCAGTGCATTTTGCTAAATTAGCTACTGAATTTGCTTTGCCCAATCAGACAAGAGGTTTCAATATCACTTGTGAGACTGCTGGGAAGTGCTTATTTAGAAAAAAAAAAGGAAATGTTCATTTTCTCAGCTCCTTCATAGCTGTGTGTAATCTTTATAGCAGCACCTAAATGCATTAATGACTTTCACAGGTGAGTTTAGTTCTCTGGTGTTACTACAAAGATAATGCAGTTTGGTAGCTGTTCCCTGGTGGGTTTCCCTGTTCAGAGATGAGTTTTGGAGATACCATCAGGTATTGCTACCTTCTATCAGAGAAAGATTACTGGTTTTGCTTGTGCTTTTTGCTTGTCTTGTGTGTTGTCTTTATTTATTGTGTTCTTATTGAATTTACTGTTATGGATAGTTGGTGAATAAGAGCCAACCTTTAACAGTGTTAGAATTGTGTCTCCATGTAGACTTTTATAGTTATGTGTAGAAATATATTGTGTTTAGCTCTTACATTAAAAATTACAGTATATTGAGGAAGGATATTTGAAATAATGCATGGGGATTTTTTGCATTGATTATAATATTCATGTTCTTTAATAATACTTAAGAAAAATACGAATGAAGCAGGATCTGGTATTGAAGATTTGCAGAAAGTATTAATTCTGTTGGGTGATATAGGATGAGGGTGTGTTGTTAGGGGAATCACAGTCAATAGCTCTGTGATTTGTCAGTTTGGTTTTTTTAATTTAGTGAATATAGACTAGGAAAACAGTTTAAACTTGATTTGTGACAAGAGACCAGGTACAAATGGAAAGTCACTGAACACCTGCATGAGTATGGTACAAAAACCTAACCGGACTCATGTTTGGTGCGAATGCTCTCCGTGTTTTATGTGATGCTAAGAACTTCTTAGTTTTCATTTCCTGAGTTGCTCAGTAGTACAATACACTGACTTGAACTGTTTTCTGTGAGCACAGTCCCTGAAATCTTTAGCACCAGCATTTTCCTGGTCTGTGCTGGCCTTGAAATGATCGTAGAGATTTTCAGAACCATTTGAAAAATCTTCTGGCATGAAAGAAAAAACTGAAGTTATAGACATCTTTTTAAAAAAAGTAAAAAAAAAAAAATTACTAAAAAAACCCCCCAAACCAAAATATAAACTGTGTTATGATGAGCTGCAAGAATTTGTGGAAAAAAAAATTAAAAATAAAAAGATAGGCAGGATAATGCCTATAAGTGAATTGCTCAGATTTTTTCTTCAAAAAAAACACCCCAGAAACAAACAAAAATTATATTCAAAAAGCTCTCCAACTTTTGTGAGAAATTTTGGCCAAAATTAGAATACTGGGGGCTTTTTATAGATATCAGGTGGCAAGGTAAAGTGTATCTTTACTAGAGATACATTTATTTATTTATTTGTCATTTATTGTTTCAGCTTTTAGCTTTTCAGTCAGAAATTTGGTATATTTTGTCCAGTTCTATTATATGGAGATTAAAATGTGAAGTGAATCCTAACACATATTAGCAATCTTTTTGTCAGATGATATAGCAGATTTACTGCCACGTAATACCTTTATGGCAAGTACTTCATTTTGAACTAAAAATGAAAGGGATATATTCCTTCAGAAAGAGTGGAAAGTATTTCTCTTTCAGTACTGTACAGCGTTTCAGGTGAAGCACAAATAATTATATATATAATATATAATTTGTGAGGTGGTTTCGGTTATAAAGGTACATAGTAAACCACTGTAGCAAAGCAGCTGAACTCCAAGGCCTCTTTTACATATAGGTCTATCACAGGTAGACTTGTGGATTAAAAAAAGGATTTGCTGCATGTGGAAGTAATGCCATCTGTATGTAAGAATTTTGACTTCTGGCTTCCTTGTTCTGCCCATTCTACTGCTGGAGTGGCCTGGAAAAACAGAGTGTTCATGCTTACATTGGATTTCTTTTGGAAAGTTGCTATGAAGCAGCTTTTTGACTAGTGAACACAAATTGTGTTTCTCATATAAAAGAGTGAAGCTCATAGAAGACACTGGAGGTCAAAAGGTAGATTCAACTTCCTGCAACAAATATTTTTTGATCTGATTGCTGTTCAGGAGATGAGCACAGCTTTCTCTTGCAGTGCACATTGAAGCAAGAGATGTCACCTAGCTAAAAATATCTATAAAACCTTCACTTTTTACTGCTTTTACTATGTGCCTTTATCTTTTGTGGCTTGTTTGTATTTGAAATTTTCTGTGAATGGATCACTCCTATGTTGTACAGCAAAAAAAAAAAAGGGGGGGGAGAAAGGATTGGGATGACAAAACATGATTTGGTAGGAAAATTATTACTCAGTAACATAGAAAAAGGGTTAGGGAAGACATAAAAAGTGAAATTTTCACTAGAAATCAGAACTACTACCAAAGTAATAGTGTCAGAGTTGGAAGCAGTCAAATTATTAATTGACGTTGTTTTTGAAGTTGTTTCCATTGATTTAGTCATAAACTTTCCTAATGGACTCTGATTCTCTGCTGTTTTCACTAGAGTCCCTGACTCTAATTAAAGCGTGGAAATTTGCTTTTGGAACCTGATTGTTACCTTGAAGCTGTTCTTCTGCACTCTGTTAATGGTTTGTCAAAACCTTCTTCAGCGTGCTGAACTTTGCAAAAAATCTTGTGAGAAGCAGTTCCTTATTATGGGATTTTGGCATCTGTTCCCCATACTTAGGAGCAAAAAGTGCTGAGACCATGAAAAGAAGTTGGCAATCAGGTGAGGTAAATGGGAGGGAGACACATTTTTCTTATATACGGAACATCCCTCTTTTCCCCTGTGTGAGACATGCAAACATGGCTGGCAATAAAATGGATGTTTCAGCAAAGCACCCATGGACTCTCTGTCTCTGAGGGCACAAAATTACCTTCTTATGTTCTACAGGTTCTTCTTCCATCACTGTCAGTTAATATAATTTAGCAAGCAAACCGTGGAACTTTGAGGTGTCTACAACATTGATGGCAAAAATACTCGTACTTCACAGACTGTTAGGGTGAAACTAATTGTTATTCTTAAAGGGTAATTTGGAGGAGTCTTTGTTTAGTTATAGAGGGTCATGCCTTGAAAAAAAGAAAAGAAGAGGTAGGGAGATAAAGTGGTGGCTTTAGACCAAAAATGCTTTTAGTTTATCCTTTCTTCTCAAGAAAAGAGACTGAATAAGTACTATGTATTTTCCGAAATAGAAATCATACAATGAATCTAATTTTTTTTCCTTTTTTTTTTTCTTCTGTGAATCCAACTGCTATAGCCTGTAATGATATTGTGGCTTTCCTGTCTGGGTCTGAAGTTGGTTTTAATTGCTATTATGGATTTTTTTTACTGATTTCACTTTTGTTTGTCAAAGTCACAGATTTTTTTTTATTTACCAATGAAAGGGTGCATGAAGAGATTAAGCTCCTAGTCTCAATTAAGTAAAACAATGCACATATTATCACTAATACTGTTTATTTTCTCCTCTTTGATTTGCTGTACCTAATTAATTATCATGTACAGGCAACAAAAATCCCCAGCTTTTATTATTAAGCTTTGTAAGTTAGGGCCTTACTCCACCACTTCATCTCACTTTGAACAGTGCCTTTACACAAAAGTAATTCTACTGTTGCGGTGATTGGGATTACTTATGTGGCAACAAAGGACTCAGGGAATGAGGATGTTTGATTCCAGACTTGAATAGCGAGATGAGATGCTTTGAAAATGTTTAAGAAGGTGGGTAGTGTGGCAAAGATTTTGTAGATGTGTCATGCAGAAGTTAAAGCACTCATTATTTGAAAAAGCAAAAGATAAATGCCTTCAGCTTGGAAAGGCAACACAGTACCTGTTCTTGAATGCTTCCAGCCTTGATCTCGCTCTGTTTGTTCTGAAATGGGGATCCAGCTGATGATCCTTGAAATCATCATTGAAATCAAACAAGCTGTCCTTCTCTTCACATCCATAGTGTGTTGAATACATTATGGAAAACCTGTTATGACAGTTGTAGTCATCTGTTACACTTTTGGAAAACGGGACATCTCATTCTTCTGTCCCTTCTCATGTGTGCCCGTAGGCAGACATGTCATTCCACTGACTGGAACTGCCTCGTACCTCCCTTCTCCATTCAAATTTAACTGGCTGCTTGAAAACTTTCACTGCTAATGGTGTCTATTTAGAAGCGTGATGGACTGATAATTAGAGTTGTGCGGACAATGTTCCCTTTTAAATCTAAGGCAGGTTTGGTCAAAGTTTAGCTGTCTTCTGCCAGCTTACTAGCTGTGTGAGGCTTTGATTTAGGCTCTGTCGGAAGTGGATGAGTGTTTTTAGTTTTCTTGGGTTTCTTTGAGAACCTTTGGCACAATTCTTGATTTCTTGGATTTTCTTTCTAAAAACACCTTAGTAGTTCTTGAAATATGTGGTGAGATTCTCATAATTTCTAGCTCTGAATTTATTTTGTGGTGCAAACTGACAGAAGTGATAAAAATGCAGATCTTTATTATTAAGATTTGATAGTAATGTAGAAATCTCTCCCAGAGCTGTGGCAGTTTTGGCTCAATCTATGGGGTTAATGTTGCTGATTTTGCCAGGTGTCCTGGGGATTCGTTATGGGAAAAGAAATCCAACTTTATATGCAAGTCTGGTGATAGAATGACTTAAACATGTGCTGGAAAGGGCTCTAACTAATATGCCTGGAGGTATTCCCCTTGAGGTTCAGGCTGCCCTACAGCTATCCTTGTTATTATATACCCTGCTCTTCTTAGGATACCCATTTTCTTCTTAAGGTACAAAATCAAGTTAATTTATAGTCTTTCTGTTTATGCATAATCATGGAGTTTCGCAAATGAAATGTTAGAGAGTGTGATAGGTCCTCAGAAATCACTGCATTTATGAAAAACAGTTTTGACATGACTAATTATATATGCATGTAAGATGCATTGGGAGAACTGTCATCAAGTTCCTGACTGCATTTGAAGTGGTTCCTTCTATTGTTTCTTATAGAGTGGGAAAGTAAGACGGGTTTAAAATTGCACTATTAGGGTTCCTAGCAGTCTCTTTCTTTAACAAAATGGGCATATTGAATGTTTTTCCTAGAAAACCAAAAGCAGAATGAGCTGTTAACATTTCCAAAACAGTTATTATTTAAGAAAAAAGTGAAAAAAAGAATGACCACATGCAATTTATTTTTTTCAAGGGGAGTGTGTGTAGTCCACCAAGGAGAAAAAGCATGCAAAACAAAAAAATCTTCTAATGGTCAAGTTGGGTCTAGTGAAGGTGCTGGCATATAGTAATCTTTCTGCCTAACAGGAAGCTAGTAAGAGAAATTAAGCTCTCCTACTTTGTTTTTTTTTCTTAGTATTATTGAAGGGTTTGTATGTAGGAATGTGTGCATTTATCACATGGTTTTGTAACAGCTGCCTTCTCAATACCCAAACCTTTTCAAGGAACTGAATCCTTACATTCTGTAGTTTTCCTTAATTGCAATGGCTGGGCCTCTTTGTCCTCTGTCAAATTTTCAGGTCAGGAGCTATGAGCTTTTTACCTTTTTAGAGACTCTGGAGGCACTTCACAACACTTGGGTAACCCTTTACTGGGCTTACAGGACAGTCTTAGTTTGAACTACAACATGTGGCTGAACCATAAACTAACAGGTATGAAGTCATTGTTCCAGAAAAAATCATTCTTATTTTAAACAGTGTAAGAAATAAACTAAAGTAGTATATTTTGTCACCTCATTTCATGATACCTCTCAGTGAAAAAGCCAGAGTTGATGATGGCACTTAGAAGTCTTCTTTTCTCTTTGCCAGTGTCTTCTGGAATGTGGTTCCTCCAGTTATAATCCTTCTGCTCTCTTTTTCAGAAAAAGCAAACCATCACCAAGCCTCACTTTAGAAATTCTAGTCATATTTTGCTAGATGACCTTCTGACTGGTCTTATCACATGATTAAAAAAACACTAATTGTCCAATATATTACTGGCTACCGCTCCTGTGCAACAAAAAATTGGAAAGAGATGCTACTTCTCCTCGTATCCCAAAGGATATTTAATTAATTATTCAAAGAAGGTTTTCTCCAAACAGTATTCACCAAGATTTAATGTTCCCTGGCTGCCAACCCTGTCTCATTTTTCCTGTGGGTGGAAATTTTCTAGTGGTTTAATGAGAAGTTCACAAAGACAACACAGCAGACAAATGTGTTTCTTTCTAAAAGGAGTTCTCAGTCAGATGCAGATACACAGAACTGATGTGGTCAGAAAAGTCAAGCTGTCATTAAGGAAACCTGTATGAATATGTATGAACACTTAAATGCCTCTATGCAAATGCAGCATGGGGAATAAACAAGAGGAGTTAGAGACGTGCACATACCTGCAGGGCTGTGATCTTATTGGCATCATGGAGATGCATTGGAATGGCTCTTATGCCTGGAGGCTGGAATGGAAGGATACAAGCTTTTTAGGAAGCACAGGCAGGGCAGAAAAGAAGGGGGTGTCACCCTTTAGGTCAATGACCAGCTGGAGTGTGTGAAGCTGTGCCCAGGGATGGATGAGGAGATGACTGAGAGCTTATGGGTCAGGATTAGTGGGAGGGCAGGGACAGGTAACATTGTAGTGGGGTCTGCTACAGCCCACCTTACCAGGAAAACTGAGTGGATGAGGCTCTTTATAGACAGAGAGGAGCAGCCTCATGTTCACGAGCCCTGGTCCTCATGCAGGACTTCAACTTCCCCAATATGTGTTGGAGGGACAACGTAAGCAATCCAGGAGGTTCCTGGAATGTGGTGCTGACAGCTTCCTTCTAAAAGTGATAGAAGAGTCAACAAGGAGTGGTGCTACCCTGGGCCTTGTGCTTACCAACAAGGAGGGACTAGTGGAGGTGTGAAGCTCAAGGGCAGCCTGGGCTGCAGTGACCATGAAAGGGTGGAGTTCAAGGTCCTCAGAGCAGCACGGAGGGGACACAATAAGCTCCCTACCCTGGACTTCAGGAGAACAGACTTTGGCCACTTTTTTTTAAAGGTGTTTACTTGGTAGAGTACCGTGGGATAAAGCCCTGGAGGGAAGATGGGCCCAAGAAAACTGATTAATATTCAAGGACTGCCACCTCCAAGCTCAGGAGTGGCGCATCCCAAAAAAGAGGACATCAGACCAAAACACCAGGAGGCCTGTGTGGATGAACAAGGAGCTCCTGGACAAACTTAAATGCAAAAATGAAGCTTACAGAGTGTGGATGCAAGGACAGGTAGCCTGGGTTGAATACAGAGAAATTGTCCAAGCCACCAGGGATCAGGGGAGTAAACCTAAAGCCCTGATAGAATTAACCCAGGGACATCAAGAACAACAAAGAGAAACATATATAGTTGCATCAAGGAGAATATGGGCCCTCTCCAGAAGGAAATGGGAGAGCTGGTTGGCCAGGACATGGAAAAGGCTGAGGTGCTCAGTGCCTTTTTCTCCCTGGTCTTCATGGATGTGCCTCAGCCACACCACACAAGTCACTGAAGGCAAAGGCAGGGACTGGAAGAATGAAGAACCATCTGCTGTAAGACAAGATCAGGTTCAAGACCATCTAAGGAAAATCTAAGTCCTTGTGGCCTTATAAGATGCATCTGCAGGTCCTAAGAGTCATAAGGTCAAGCCATCATCCATCATATTTGAGAAGTCATAACCTGGTGAAGTTCCCACTGACTTAAAAAAGTGGAACATAACTCCCATTTAAAAAATAAAATTGAAATGGAAGACCCTGAGAACTACAGGGCAGTCAGTCTCACCTCAGTACCTGAAAAGATCATGGAGCAGATCCTCCTGGTAACTGTGCTAAGGCACAGGGAAAATAAGGAGATGACTGGTGACAGACAGCATGGCTTCACTGGGAACAAATCATGCCTGACAAATTTGATGGCCTTCGATGATGGGGTTTGCATTGGTGGATAAGGGAAGAGTGATTGATTTAATTTATCTGGACTTGTGAAAAATTCATTTGATACTGTCCCGCACAACAGCCTTCTCCCTAAAGTGGAGAGACATGGATTTGACAGATGGACTAATTCATGGATAAGGAATTGTCTGTGTGGTTGCACTTAAAGAGTTGTGGTGTATCCAGGTGGAGAGCAGTGACAACTGCCACTTCTCAGGGTTTGATACAGGGACTGTTACTGTTTAACATCTTTTTTTGGTGACATGGACAGTGGGATTGAGTTACCCAATTTGCCAATGACACCAAGCTGTGTAGTGAAGCCTGGAGGAGAAGGACTTGGTGGTGTTCCTGGGATGTTGGTGGACAAGAAGCTCAATGTGCTTTTGCAGCCCAGAAACCCTGTGTCCTGGGCTGCATCCAAAACAGTGTGGGCAACCAGACAAGGGAGGGGATTCTGCCCCTCTGCTCCACTCTGGTGAGACCCCACCTGCAGTGCTGCCTCCAGCTCTGGGATCCCCAACATATGAAGAATGTGGACCTGTTTGAGCAAGTCCAGAGGAGGGCCATGGAGACAATCAATGTGCTGGAGCACCACTGCTATGAAGAGACTGAGAGTGTTGGGTTTGTTCATCCTGGAGAAGAGAAGGCTTCAGGTAGACCTTATAGCGCCTTCCAGTACACAAAAGGGGCTACAAGAAAGCTGGAGAGAGACTTTTTAAAAGGGCATGCAGTGATGGGAAAAGGAGGAATGTCTTGAAGCTGAGAGTAGGTTTAGATTAGATGTTAAGAAAAAATTCTTTACTGTGAGGGTGATGAGGCACAGGAGCAGGTTGTCCAGAGAAGTTGTGGATGCCCCATCCCTGGAAGTGTTCAAGGCCAGGTTGGATGGGGCATTGAGCAACCTGGTCTAGTGGAAGGTGTTCCTGCCCATGGCAGGAGTGTTGGAATGAGATGATCCTTCAGGTCCCTTCCAGCCCAAACTTATCTATGATTCTGTTTTTATCAGTAGAATTGGAGTACAGAGGATCTCAAATATTTGAGTGAATTTTGATTTCCTCCGTTGCCAGCGCAGTCTGTGTACCAAAAAACATCTTAAAGACGCTCAAATTTAGGGAGCAAACTCTTACAAACTACTCTAGGTATGGTTCCAAAGGTTTAAGCAGTGACAATCTTCATTACAATGTTTGGATTTGTTTCCTTGTCATCGTACTAGCAGCTCTTCTTAACACTGGTGCCTTGCCACAGTGAGACTGCTTGTGAACTGGTGTTACCAGATGCACAGCAGTGCAGATTCCCTCCTCAAGGTGCTATTCAGAGGCCACAGAGACCACATCTGACTGATGAAGAACAACCTCTGCTCCTTTTAGGTCACAGGCTTAGAAAGATGCATAGTCTTGCAGCCTCACCTTGTTTTTTAACTGTAGTAATATTTTAACAACCTTTGCTCTTATGACATTGCAGGTACCATTCAAATCATCTGCATAAAATATAAAACCAAACTGCTTTGAAATAACAAATAACATGCATCAAATTAAAGGAATTAGTATAGAATAGGGCTGCCTGCCAATGATTGTTCTCTGGCTTCTGCATCTCATTTTGAGACATATAAATTGCAGTGTTTTTGTGGGATTTGAGCCTTCCAACACATACGTCTCAACAGGTCACTTTCCTGATTAACCTCAATTTGCTCAAGAGGAAGACTCCAACATTGGCCACCACTCAAACTGAATATTTCATATACTGATAGTAAAAAAAAATAACTACTAAATCTGTTCCACAGTGATCATCAATCTGTGTCCTGGATTACTCTTGTCCTGAAACAATTACCCTTTTTATATGCTACTCCTATCTAGGTGAGAACTCAGAGAAGGATAATGCTCAATAAAGTCAGAAAGTTCCCAACAAAATAAATCTGCTCTGTGGATTATTTTTTGGCTTATTATGAAGCTGCACAGGTTTCAAGGCATGACTGTTGTCAAAAAGAGTTCCAGATAGAAAAGAGAAGACTATCTTGGTCTATTTTAGATGGTTAAATTTGTGTGATAATTTTTGTTGTTACTTGAGAAAATTCTCATGAAAATCAGGTTTTAGTACTTTTTTATCATTTCATTTTTTTTCAAAATTTCATCATGTCTGTGTTCTTTAGACTGAAGAGTAGCTTTCCCAGAGTAGACCCAGACTCAGAACTGTGGATGCTCATGGTTTCAATACTGGCCATGCAACTGTGATACTAGTACTGTTCTCGCCCTTCTACCTTTGTATTTATGGGCTGGTTTTGGAGATCTTGAGCTTTAATGGCATTTGCTCCAGCTCTTCTCATTTGGATCTGCCTGCCACTTTGTTTTTATTTCAATACTGTTTTTTACTTCACTCAGGAAATATGCATGTGCCCTTTCTGAATTAATGGATTGGAAAAGGCTTTCCATCAGCAATTTATTTTCCAATTGCAACCATCCTGAAATGTGGAGAGATGCAATTGCATTTTCACATAGTCTGGAAAGTTGCTAAAGAGACTGAAAAACTTTATTCAGCATTCTCTTTTAAGAACATTTCTCTGTAATTGCTTCAGTCTTCCCCTGTGCCTTAGGTGTCTTAACTCCATGTTGTTTATTAGCATTCTACCACTTGTAATTTCTAATTTTAAACACTACAAATATAATCTCAATGCTTTTGGAAATAGCTGCTCTTTCTTGTGCCTACTCTGGCTTGATGCTGTGAGTAACAAGTTGTTTGTATTCTTAACTTCACAAGTAACTTTTCTACCTGATCTAAAGTCTCCATACTGAATACCAATACTTCAACATTCAGTAAAAATAGCAACAACTGCCAGTTGTGTCACTGCTAATGCATGTGTCTTCTTTTTAGTTTCCCTTCCTGTGTATCATCTATTTAGTATTCCACACAAAGTTCATCAAAGCCAGTATTTTATTTCTGGTGTTTGTGCCCACAAGTGATCTTGCAGTATGTCAGACAATTTGCTTCAAGCTAAAGTAGTCAGAAGCAGGAAATTAAAGCAAATAATTCTGTTTGGTTTTGGAATAATACTTCAAGTAGTGTTTATGTGCAAAGAAAGAAAAATCACTTCTTATATAAACAGAATATTTCCTTTCAGGTATTTCCATATAAAAATGATCCTGTGAGTTTAGGATAGAGGGTATCAGGTTACTCAGGGCTTCTAAAGACATGGTGCCCCTCAGTCCTATTGGACTGGCTGTGCCCTGGTTTCAGGTGTCTATGAACCACAGCTAAACTGAACAGCTTTGGCACTCCAGTGATGTGATTAAACTCCTGAAAGTTCATAACAAATTCCTGAGATCTGCTGGAAGAAGAGGTAATTTTCAGCTTTTCTAGTTCATATTCATATTAATAAAAGAAATAGGATCGGGTTATTATTTTTAGTTCTAGTATGCAGTTGCCCATGCTGTTTAATTGTTTGCATGCTCCCTGACACAGTTTCAGCTCGTGGCTGAAACTGTCTTAAGCAATAGCATGGGCCAAGCAATATGATATGGCAGTATGGACATGCATCCTATTTTTAGGAAACAGAATTAACTGTGCAGTTTGTGAGTATTGCCACTCTGTCCTCTGGACCTCAGGTTTTCCAATTAAGACAATACAACTCTTCCTTTGGTCTTTCAGTATCCCTCATACGGAGCCAACAGGACAGGCTGTCAGATTAGAGGCTAGAGCTGAGTTGTCTTCCAAGCTTCTTGATCCAAAGCATAGAGCTTCAACCCCAAGACAGGTTACTGAAGCGTGGCTTGTGTTGGAGCCTTCTGGGGAATTGTTGGAAATCCCCTTGTGCTTCGACAGAAGTTTTAAATTCATGGTGTTTTTTCTCGTTTATGCCACTTTGCTGTCACAATTTGTTTTCTAAAGGAATTTCTGGTTCCTTTTGCAATTTTAAACAGCAACATTACTCATCTCATGCCACTCATGCCAAGAGTGAGATTTTAAAATATTCTCTTTAGGTTATTGATTTTGGAATAGAGAGTGCCAGTGAGCAAGACAACTTCAGAGAAGGTGCTCCTTGTCATGTTGTAGATCTGAGACCACCAGCTATCTTGCCTGAGCCATTGGAAAGTCTATTTGCTGCTAGAAAATAATTTCTGCCATTTTCTAGACAACATTAAATGAGAGAGAAAAGGGAATAGAATAAATTAGGCCTTGCTCCACATTGTAGAGATAAACTCATTTCCACTGATAAACCCAGCACTGAATCCCAGCTTATTGAGGCTAACCCAGTAGTATTGCTGTAGAACTGAATGTGGCATTGTAACTGAACTGAATGTTTTTTTTCTGAAAGGCCAGAAGACCTGAGTCAGTCTGTTTTCCAAAAAAAGTATATAAATTTTAGAGCCAAGTATCTTCGAAAAGTAGTGGGGAAAAAAGAAAAACATCCACCCATCTTCTCTGTTCATCTTCTCCCTGGGAGGAAGAGATAAAAAATATCAGCATATTTTAAAAATAATAATTAAAAAAAAAAGGGAAAAAAGCACACAAACCCCTCAAATCCAAATCCAAAAAACATTTCAAACATCAAGGTTTAAAGTTAATCACAGACTGCTTAAATAAATGTTTGACTTTTGGAGATGCTGACCACCCACAGCTCTAAAAGTTTTTAATTAGTAGTTTGACTCAGAAATGGAATAATTTCCACTTGCTTTTTAAATTTAAACAGTACAGTTTTAAATATGGTCTGTAAAACTTTAATCAAGTTTCCAGATTTTTATAAATATGTTTCCATAATATGACAGGAATCTATATCCAGACGTTGATTATGTGCAGTAATCTGTTTAAAAGTCAACTGTAAAGTACCTTACAAGACAGTCATACCATTAAAGCAAAGTTTAAAGTTCCATGAACTTCACAGATGAAGACTAAACTTTGTGAACATGACTCTGCAAGCAGTAAACAAAGTCCTTTGCTTTCAAACTGTAACATATATATGTAAGTAATGCTAAACCTAATATGTAAAGAAAATTTGCCTCTGTTTTTCTAAACATGGATGCCAACCTGCCAAGGTTTAACCATGGGGAGTTCTATTCTCACAGCTGCCTATGTAAATATAAAATTAGGACCTCTGACTCAGTCAATGCCATTTAAATTGCTGTATTAGGAACAGAATTATGCCCAGAAAATCTTATGTTTGTGTTAGCTAAGGCAACTGAAAGGAGTTTGGTTCTTTTGGTGTCAAGACCAAACTGTTGCAGGAAATAAGTTGGCAAATGTGTTATAAATGGATCTGCATTGATTTTCATTATGTTACAATGTGACCCATTGCATTCTCTGTTTGTTCAGCTTGCTTCTTGTTGCAGAAGTTGTCTTCTAACTCATGTGGCTGTACTGACAGTGCTTTCAGCAAACTTTTGATTTGAAATTTGCACTGAGACAGACACTAAGTGCTCAGATTCAGGTTCTGTGCTTGGGAGGACATGATTAACAGTAGAGCCTGGAACTTTATTTCCACATTGCAGCCTACATTCGTGAAACGTTGATTAATTGTTCCTGTATGCACAGTCCAAGCACATACTGTGATGATTTGTGTGTAGCTGAGTCCAGCTGACATGTCCACATTAGATTTACCGATAACCTTTTATCATATCTCTGTTCTTCTGATGTTACTTTTTTGTCAGCAATTAACTGCATCTGATTTAGCTATTTTTTTTTTTTCACGTTGCTCTGTCTTATTCTCGGTAATTCCTTACAATGGACATAAAGAGTAATCTACAGATGCTGACTTGGGACATACTTCTACAATATTTTCTACAAGAAATGTCTTAGTGAACAAGTAATGACCATGGTGACAAGGGGAGCTATTTAGATTAGATTCCTAAAGCAAAATAAAGCCCTTGTGGATTTTGAAGGTAAATATGTGATTTCTGCCACCTTTTCTGCTACAGTTGCACTCCACATACTTTGATATGTCTTGTTTCAAAGCAGAGACAGTCCCTCACTTATTGACCTGTTTCTCCATAACCCCATCATTGTAGTTTTTCATCAGCAAGGGAGCATTCTGCTCTTCATTTTACCTTAATGATTCTTTATTTCCAGAGAATGTTTTCTTTTGTTATTTTAAGTTCTAGAAGAGTTTTTCTCTAAAACAAACTAGGGCTTTCATAACTTTAAAAGTCATCCTATTTCTGCACTTCATTTTGAAATTCAGAGTAAAAGCAATATTTTGAGCTCTGTTTATACGTGGCATGACATACCGACACTGGCTCTGAGATAATTTTAGAGGTAAACTGTATAACGAATCAGAGATGGCTCTCTCAGGGAACTCATGTTCCAAAGTGCTCTAGATGTGAGAGAACATATATTATGAGCAGTTTCTAGCTGCTTCAGACAAACTAGGTCTTGGAGCTAGACACACTTGGTGGGTTTAGAATTGGTTTCATGGAACTTAGGAAGAGGAGAAGCATGTCTGTACTCAGCAATCCTAATAAGAGGTGTCTGTCAGATTTTTTGACTGTACATGGAATAACTTATACCATTATGCACTTGTCAATAGGTAGAGGCTGTCTCATCTCCTCCTTTGCTATAGTTATGAAAGTTATGCAAGCATCTTTGAATAAATCCTTTTCCACTGGTAGTAACCTGAACTTGTTCTCTCAGATCCTTGAGCTCAGTATAATCAACAAAAAGTTTATTTATCTTCTGTTGCCTATTTATCCAATAGTTCATTCAAAAGAAAAATCAGCTTGCAATACCTCTTAAAACTTTAACTCTTCAGGTTCCATTAAGTTCCTTTTACTTTTAGTTTTTATTTTGATTTATTTATTTTACAAAGGTTGGGTGGTGTGTCAAGGACAAATGGAAAAGCAATGAGATGTACAAATACTCTCTAGATGCAATTTAAAGCAACATACCTACTTATGTACACTGATTGCTGTTCAAGGCTAGCAGTTCTTATTAAGTTAAGCCCATTATGACTTCTGGATTTGATTCCTGGACTTTTGCATGAGCTGTCTTTTCAGGCAAGAGAACTTTGATTTCTCAGGTAAAGCCAGTAGGCAGAAGATAATAAAACAAATTCATCAAATTCATCCAGTGGTACCAGTAGTTGTAAGATTTTGAAATATCTTTTCCTTTCAATAGGTGACTTATTTTTAATTAAATTGGCAAGACTTCAATTATCTTAAGTAACTAAATACATTATGTATTCATTTAGAGAGCCTATATTGAGGCTTAGTACAAGTTGCACTCATTTTGACAAATTTTAGGCAGAAAATTTCTCAGGGGAGTCCTGCTTTCTGTCATTCAAAAAGCTTTTATAATCATTTAGTCCAAAATGGTGATGTAGGCCGAAGTTTGAATCCCTGGCATATTGCTATAATGCTGCATTAGCTTAATCCTTCATTTTCTTGTCAATTAAGGACTTATCTTTATTCACAGATTCACTTATCTGTTATTCTTAGAGTATTTTAATGCTAGTAGTTAAAATCCCTTTGTTTATGGCAATAAGGCACCATTCAGTTTGTGAACTTTATAAAACCAACCTCTGCCAATTTTGCTGTTTGAGAATTGCTGTAAAGAAGTGTTCCCACAGTAATTACTTATTCCAGAGATGTTCACTAAAGAATGAAGTAAGGGGAAAGTGTAAAACAATTGTGCACCAACTGAGGCAAGTTTTACCCAGCACCTTCCCAGCAACTACAGGGCATTAAAAAAAAAATCCTTGCAAAACAGTACACAAAAATCTGTTGTCCTTAATGCAGTTGCATATAGTGACTTTACAAATATTGGCAATTACTTAAGGTATTCACATTTAAATTAGATCTGGCCAAAAGGTTGGGAAAAAGTGAGGGGGGAGAAGCAAAGGGGGGTTGGCAGCAGCTTTTCAACGTGGGGCTCAGCTGCCCATCATTGCTGGCTTTCAATGGTTTGGGTCATGGGTAGTGTCACTCATTTTAATACACAGTCACATTGAAGTAGGAATGACGATGCTGAGATAAAGAAATATGTGATAAGCAAAAACCTTAGCAAAATCTCTCCAATTGGATATTTCTTATGGCACACATGCTGCTCTTTTTTTAAACTTCATTACTTTTGAAAATGTATTTTAAGTTAAAGTGTGGGGTCGGAAGGAAGAGAGTTTGCTATTAATATTCAAAGGCAACTGTGGAAAACTGCCATGAGTTTGTACTTTGAGCATTTCATTTCAGCAGTACTTGTAGAATGTGCTTAGAGCAGGAAACTATTGTGGAAAGCTTTGTGAAAACTTTAATGAGGCCAGGAGTTTACCCATGGCAACTGCCCCAGTCACTTGAAGCATCACTTCTGAGAAACAAGTAGCAAATCTAGAAGCTTCTATTTTTGTGCTACCTCAGCTCATCTGATCAAAAAAATGTAAACCCCAACATTTTACTTCAAAAATGGAGTAAATTCTGCCTTTGAGGCCCTCGGTGGAAATACATTATCTTTAGTGTAACATAGAAAAGAGAGAAAGAAAACAAATGTGTAAAGTTCTATTCATGTTGGAATTTTAGTACTGATAGTGTAAGAGGTAGATGTGTTCTGCTGCTCAGACTTCAGGGGCCATATTTCTTCATGGACAATAAGGCAGATTTTGGTTTGACAGAAGAGTTCTTAAAAAGAGTTTCTTCTGCTTTCTAAGGAAAGGGATATGACCCAGTTTTCAGATGGCAGAACTACCCGAAGCCCAACACTATTTTCAGTGGCTTCACCTGAATGGATGAGCTTTCACAGAATTTCACAGAATATTCCGAGTTGGAAGGGACCCACGAGGTCAGACATGAATCAGTCAGGGACAATTTGGGTTGTAACTGAAATCACTCTGTGTTCAGTCATCCTACTGGTGCAGAATTTCTCCAGCCTCATGACAGGACGAGAACTTTAAAAAAAAAACCTAAATCATTCAACTGTTAAAAAATTGTAAATGTCTTTGTAGCATTTAAAAAAATAGTTTCATTCTTGTTGTACGTGTAAAGTATTTCTTGATGACTTTAAAAGATACATAATTTTTTATTTCAATTTCAATAATACAATAAAAGAGTGATCTTAGTGGAGAGGGGGCATAATGCAGGAGTTACTGAACTCAGTGGAGAGTGAAGAAAAGTAACTGAGGCTGAAACCTTACAAACCCTGTTGTGATTCAATCTCCTTCCTTTTAGCTAAATGAAGAAGAAAAGAAAAAAAGGAAAAGTGTACCTGTTCTAGTGACTTTGTTCAGCTGAAGAAGTTGATGAAGATTTCTCCTGATAAACTGAAACAGTCACTTTTAGGGTGCTTCTTATCTTTTCATTTATTATGGCTGCTTCAAGAATAGAGCTAGAATAATTGACTAAGCAAAAAAAAATTGCTGATAAATAGTCAAATATTATCCTTAAGCCTTGCAAGATATGATTCAAAGATCCCTTTTTAAAAGAAATTTTCCTCAGGGAAAAGCTTCACATGCTAGTTTTAAAGACCAAGCTTAATAAATGTCTTATACTTTTCAAAATATTTCAGAACTGGGTTAGTAATTGGACTTTAACCTAGAAAACTGGGTTCTCTCATTATTGGTTTTTGCAAAGGATGAACCATTATTCTGTCATTCACTTTTTTGCCTACAGCTTAATGGCAGAGGATGACCTGATGCTACGTCTTCTGCAAGATGGGAACTGTCAGCAGAAAGATCACAGTTTAAAACTGATCCCTTCTGTCTGACTATCTGCTATGCTGCTTGAGACTAAATTAGTGTATTTTCTGAGACTGCCTGGTTTTGAGAGCTGTTATATACCTGTCATACCAGACAGACAGACATTCTGTCTGTTGCGAACCACAGTGATCTCTAACCAACAGAGATTACGGAGAAAACATCTGACTGCTGGTTCCAGCTGACCTGTGTACTAAACCCTGAGCCCTGTGCTCGTCTTCCTGGGTGAACTCTGACTCTAGCTCTGCATTCCTCTCATGTTATATAAAAATGACATTTGCCTGCCAGAAGCAAAGCATGAGCAATAGCTGTAAAATGTTGCCTAAGGATGGAAATGCTACTGAGAGAGTTTCACAATTGGGTTAATTTTCTCTTCCAAGGGAAATACTTTGCATAGCATTTGCTTGAAAAGAGGCGCTATTTCAATTGCCCTTGCCTTTCTAAAATTATCTTTAACTGTTTTTTGTAAAACTTGGGATCATGTGAGCTGTCCTTCTATTTTAATTATTGAATATCTTGATTTGTATATTGCTTTGTAGGTTTTAATCCCTGGCTTGTTTTGGAAGGCAATAACATACACTTGGTTTAGGTTACATAATGCCAGTACTGAGTAAAAGCAGGTGATCTTATACATATGCAGCTATACCATTTTCCAGAATTTTCTATGCCATTCCTTCTGTGGAATACTGTGTTAAAATGCTATTCTAGTAATGAAAGTGTAGATTGTGAACTATAATCTCCTCAGCCATGTCATGCTTCAGATTCCATTAAATGATCTCCATCTTATCTTTTAAATGATCAGCACAGCAAATACTTAACTCTAAACTTCTGAGTAATTCGGTTGTCATAAACAATCATTTATAAATGGATTCTTCTCCAGGCTGCTGCCAGTTTGTGGAGCAGTGAATTCAGCTGGATCCTGCTATTAACCTCTGTGCTGTAATCCAAATGATGGGACGGGAGACAACCTGAGCAGAACTTGATAAGTTAATGCACTTCGTAAGTGCATCTTTCCTGCTGTAGCAAAGGTGGTTTTTATTCCTTTATTGAATGATGAGTGGTCCATAGAAACAAGCTGCCTGTTAATGAAATTTGCTTTTGACAAGGTAAGTGGTGTATGTACTAAAAATTCCTATTGATTGCCAGTTAGATCACCCAGGACTTTGTATCACCCATGGCAAAAGTCAAATGAGTCATAATTGAGCCCAGGTGCTGATGTCAGTGAGTGGGAAGCAGCTCACTAATGGCTTTCTGCAGTGCAGTCAAAGAGCAGCTGTGTGCAAGGGGCAACTACCAGGCCTCAGAACTTGGCTAATGGGAAGATCTGCAGCTTGGAAGTCTTTCATTACAGAACACTTTTCAGCAAGTTGCGAGACCTAGCCATGAGTGAAACCTCCTACCTGAATCTGTAAAGGTGCACGTTATCTTAGAATTATACTATCTGTTCTCTGGGATAGCGTGGGCAAATCTGGCACTAGGAGTACATAATAGTTTTCTTTCTCCACTGTGGGTCTCACAGTCTGAAATCTGTTGAATGGGTGAATCAGTTTTGAGAGTCCAGGCAAGAGGATCTGGTGTATCCTATTTGTTTCTTATATATCTGCTAAGTAGTCTCCAAAAGACATAGTAGATTTAAGTGAACTGTTAAAAAAGCACCTTGAGGTTTTAAATCTCATAATACAAAAAAAAAAATAACTTTGGAGAGATGTTCTCAATGAATTTCAGTGAAAAAGTTTAGAACCTGAATTTGAGAGGATGTTATCGATGCTTTGAAAAGCCCATAAACACATAATCTTCAAATTCATAAATATGCTTTTCTATGCCATAAATGTGCTTCTCCTGGCACCTCTGCATCTTATGAATTGTAAGTAGCCAGAAGGATTATATCCCTGATGAGACCATCTAAAGGGTGTTGTTCTATGTCTTATAAAAAAGCTTTCTGCAGACATATTTGGAGCCACAGATGTCCATGGTTAGGTCTTTTTGCTGCATGAGAATGTGAGAAATGCAATAGGTTTTCCTGTGTGGTTGCCTTTGTTAGACTTCAGTATACCTTGCAAATATAACTACATTAGTTCAGATACAGGTACTGTCTTTGTCCAAATGCTTTACAGTTCATAAATTTAAATTACTATCATGAATACAGGCACATTTACAATGAAAGTAGCATGTTATGCCCTTCCTCTGAGATGAAAAAATTGTATAAAGGTTTTTTTAATGTTATCTTTTTATTTTTAAATTTATTATGGTTTGTTCTTTTTACATTTTATGACCAAAACTATGTTACTCAATGAGGTAATGCAGTTTTCTTTTTTGTCAATAGATGCTTGAAAAAAATAAAATCTACTTTCTCTTCCCTTCTAATACATATAAACTTTAGAATGTCTGGTTTTATTTTAGTCACTCTTAGAGGCATATTGCTCTTGTGTCATCAAGTTTGTGAGATTTGCCAGACATGATTGGCGTAGTTCTGCCTGAACAACAACTGTAGAGCTTGGACTTTTCTCTGCTCAAACTTTTCCTTTGGGTGTACTCTTGGTATGGATTTTGTTACACCTACCTAAACATATCAGATACATGCAGGAGAATATCTAGCTAATCAGTAAGATTTTTTTTCTGCATAGAAAGTGAAATGGTAGCAGATTTGTCAAATCAGCAAAATTGCACTGTAAAAATTATGGTCATTATAGCATATTATATTCTGAAAATGTGCAATGGTTTCTTAGGCCTTTGAAGAATGTTTCCACTTTCCGAATATTTTAACCTGTCTTTTGTGAAAGTATTTTACTACTTGTTTCTTCAAACATAATAATTACTAAGTCTATGAAATACTCATAAATTCGGGAAAGCTTCTTTTGGTGAGAAGAACAGAAGCAGATGGGATATGAGATAGGAACCATATAAACTTCATTATAATGTCTGTTCACAAAAAGGCTGAATTAGATGGTGGGGTTTTTTTAGTATAGCAGTGACTGTTTTTTGAGTGATTTGCTATACAGATACTATTTTGTTGTTGTTGCAGAATATGGGGTAAAATTTCCTGTGCCAAAGAAGGTAGAATGTGCCCCATGTCTAATATTTGCTAGACAGCAACAAAGTCTGCCAGCCTGTCTCCTGTATAGAGTCAGTAGGAACTCCAATGCCTGTTCTCCACCATGAACATTCCATATTATACTGTAAAATTTATACTTAAAATTTTCCTGACTATACCAGACCAGCATAAAATCATTAGCAAGTCTGTTACAAAGCATAATTTTACTAACCATTCTTTTGTTAAGAGAATGAGTTTGTCCAGTCTTTGTCAAACTTTGAGAAAGTAGAATTGTATCTTCACTGGCAAGGCAAAAAAAAAAAAAAAAAAGAGAGAGAGAAAGAAAAGGCATTAAAAAGCCCAGAAGTTAATTTAAGGTATCTGTATTTTCTGTATTTTTTTCACTTGTATGGTAGCATTTTGAAGGTATTTTATCCCTGCTTGTGAAAACAGATCAGTTTGTTTTCAGGGGACTGTTCACAACATGTTGGTGTGAACAAAAAGCAATAATAATATTACAGTGATCATTGAGTGTGTTTGGCATAATAGTGGGTTGCAGTCATGACTAGGATGTCCTATGTAGGTGATGGAATGATGAGTTAGTCTTTCGGTGTGCAGTCATGAGTTACTGCTTTGTGGTTTTGGTGTATCTTTTTCTTTGTCTGCTGTTTTTGGTATTGATTCTCCTGCTGTTCTGTAAGATTATGGTACCAGTTACAAACCTCAACCGTGGAGGTTTAAACTCCACTCTAGTAAAGACTGTGAAAATTTCAGCTAGAAATCCCTTTTTTTCAGTTTATCTGATTTCTTAAAGTCTGTGGAGCTTGCAAGGACTCTAATGAATAGTGCTTAGCTCTGCTCTGGTTAGCTGGCAAGGTTGCAGCAATATGGACTCAAATATGGAGCAGGTTTAACTTTTTGAACTGTAATCCAAACCCATCTTTGGCCATCTGTGAACTTTTCATGGTAGTATGTTTATTTTGGCAGTGTCACATCATGCCTATCATGGTGACACTGAGTGCAGGCACCTCAGAATTTTTCTTTACCCAGGAGCCTCTCCCTGCCTGGCTGTCATATCTGTCCAGCAGGCTCAGGAAAGACCAAGCTTAGAGCACCCATTCTTAGGAGGAAAGAAGGTCAACAGTTGCTACTGAAACTGGGCTATGCAGCTGAAACTAATTTATGGCCAACCAGCTCTACCTTTCTTTCATATAGACATACAACCTTTGCTTAAATGTGGTGGAAAGTAATTGCACACCCCCTCCCCACTCCAAGCACGTTAAAGAACACAACTTCCAGTCTTTTTCTCTTTTTGCCCCTGTATTTTTTCAATTAAAAAATTATCTGAATTTCAAATAATAAAGTTTAGAACTTAGGTCTGAAAAACTCTGTCCTGATTCCTTTTCTGCCTCCTCTCTTTTCTCATCTGGCTTCAAAGATTGTGCTGGGGACTGTAGACTAGTGCAGAGTTTTCAGCTGACAATAGCAAAGTTACAGTGGTTCCCTGTGTTTTGAGAATAAAAAATACATTCTTTAAAGTTATAAAATTATCATGAACCAAAATTGAAAGCCAACTGCACGTAAAAATGTGGTTTATTGTGTATTTTTTCTCTTAATTTTAACTTACTCTCTTTGCTTTATATATACTGCAGGAATAATAGGTCATGGTACCAGTAGGATTAATGGAGTTTCAATAATCGGTTAAGAATCAGTCTGTAAATGTTTTTTTCAGCACACAAGTGTCAATAGCATAAAGCAATGGTTAGAAAGAGCTGTTCAGTTCTTCATTTCATTGTGTTTTTAGGATGATGGCAGCACTATGTATAAGTTGTGCTTTCTTTCACTTCTCCATTTCTAAAAGTCTTAGAAATTCAGACTTGCAAGGTGGAATATTAAGATAATAAGAAAATGTAAAATCTACCAGCTGAAAGTTACTGGGTGATTTAGAAAGGAATAAATACAAACACTTTCCTTGGATTACTCAGAGATGTTGAAAGTGTATCACTGAATTTTGTAGCAACTGGCAGGTTAAGAAGAATGCTGTGAACATTTGATGATTACAGCAGTAGCAATAAAGTATGAAACATTTATGATGGCTTAAGTAGTTGGTGGGCTACAGACATGAGCTTACACAGAGAAGGCAAGCAAAATAAAACCTTACAGAGCTTAAGAATGGAAAATATAGCAAAACATGAACAATCAGTCAGATAAATAGTGATGGTTCCTCATCCTTTCCTAAACTTTCTCATTCTTTAGTGGATCAAGCAGTTGACTGTCCTAAGCCAGAGGTTATAGCTGTGTCTTTCTGTTAATAGGCTGTGATTTACCTTCTTGCACTTTTTTAACATTTACACTTAATGAAGTCTTCTGTGTTCTGTTGCAACGAGTTCCAGATTTAGATAAGAGCTGTGTGGAAAAGTACTCCTGTATGTTCTAAAGCTGCTGCCTGGTAATTGTATTTGAGGATCCCTAATGGGAAAGAGGGAATTATCATTGTCCCTCACAATCTCTATCCTGTTAGTGATTTTTATAGCTTTTTAATTTGTCTTGATACAGAAATGTTCTTACACTATAGGTCATCTTCTTTGTTTTTCTCTTGGGGAGTTCTGCTACATCTTTTTTTTTGTCAAGGTTGCCAGAATTGGGCCCAGACTTTATCATGATGACTTTATATCTTTTAAGCTTTATTCTTTCTCTAAAGTTTCTAGTACTCTGTTTTTTTGACTCCCACTGAACCTACATTGATATTCTCATAGGTTTACAGACAATAACTGTCCTAAATTGTAATAGCCAATTAATATTGCCTCATTATGTGTGTGTATTTGTAATTAGGTACACAGATCAGGTATAAACTTGCAGATATATATCATATATATATATATATATATATACACATACAGATACCTGCATATAGATGCATAAACATGTATATGTGCCATGCCATCCCATGATTTGAAGTCAGATCGAAATGTCACAGTAAATGTTTGGTCTCCCACCACACTGTGTCTTTACCAGAAGGGTCTTTTTTTTCCCCACTGCACTGAAATATAAAGGATGGTTTGTAAGACATCATCAGCAATGCATGTTGTCTGTGTCATATGTTTAAAAATTAATCATCAGAATTCCTTGATAGGAGTGCAGGTTAAGCACTTGAAGGGTAGTTGTCACTGCCAGAAGTCATTTTGTTTCATTCCCTGTGAATTTTTTTGTTTGCTCAACCTGCATACTGCTCTCAACATGTTGTGCTTGGTGTGTGTCTTGCAGGTCTAATGAATGTTAGGAATGCACAAATTTCTTTATCTGCTTCTCTTTGTTGATGGGTATATTAGGGCCAGCACCCTTGGGCAGCAGGGTCTGGTTGAGATTGCTGGAGTGCCACTCATTGTGCCCAGGTCATGGCTAATCCACAAAGACACATGGTGGCTTAGTCATTGCTCCTGGCATGGTTCTCTCCCCTGTATCTGACTGCATCCAGGCAGAAATGGAGGAAAACTGAGTCATACTTTCCTTTCATGGGAAGACAGGCAAATACAGTCTGCTTTAAAACATGGCAGAGTTTCCCTAAAATTATCCTCAGTGGAAACCCAAGGTAAATAAGCAAATTTTATTTCAAAATATTACCCATCAGGACATGACTAATTTTAAGCTTTGCCTGGAAGTCAAAGTCAAATGTAGTCATCTTTATAAATATACTGTCTGCACTTGACCATATTGCTGTCATATCTGTCAAAGTATGCTACCTTTTTTCCTACTTCAGGCATAGTTGGAATGTGTTAGACTATTAAGAGTAGTCCAGGTGAATGTGATGGGTTTTGATGTGTTCAGAGGGCAAATGCTGCCTGAGAAAAGCAGCCAACCACAGGAAAATAGAAAAGGGCGCCGTAGTGAGGCTGGAAACCTCGCAAAAGCCATCCACCCTAAAAACTGCTGTGTGCTCTCAGTCATGTTCCTCATCCTGCAGCCCTTGAGGTGGCCATTTCTGATCCCAGATGCCATCCTCATGGCATGTAAAATATTGGGCACTTGTGCTTTGCCTTCTAGTTGCTTGACCTTGGCCGTGTGATTTATACCCTAACAAGCTAATTTATGTTTTCAGCCAGTGTATGCCCACCATAGGTTTTTTGCTTGCCTTAATCCTAGATCATAATAATAGTATAGAGTACCAAACTTCTCTCTACATCTGTGCCAAAATCTCTAAAGTTCCCAAGCAATCAAATTTAGGAAGACTTACTGGGCAATTTTTTATATATATATACAATTTTTGAACCACAATGAGATTCCTTTATAGTCTGGGGAAGTGTCAAGCACATGTGAATGCTCTTTTTCCTTTCTTTTGCGTTTGTCCCCTTTTTTGTACCATATGCTGATTAGAATGTAATGTGGCTGTTGTTTAAGTGAAGTGGCTACGAAGTTAATGCAAATGTAACACACTTCAGAGTTTTGTACACAGTTCTTTCAGACTGGTTGGATTTGTGGAATGTTTTGGTTTGGTTGCATTTGGAGGTTTTTTTGTGGGTGTTTGGGGATTGTTTAGGGGGTTTTGTTTGTATGTTTGGGGTTTTTTTTGTTCCTTTTGTTGTTTTCTTACATGCTAAAGCACAGTTGATGATGAGGGTTTTCCAGAGCACAGAGGGAAAGGGGTCTCTGTGCTACTCAGGACCCAGAAGAGAACTGTCTCCCATTTATTCTGACATGAAGGCATAAATGAGAAAAAAAATATCCTTCATCTTCTGAGTATCCTTTTTGCTTCTGCCCGTTTCCTTCGGTTGCTGATTTCCCTCCGTCTTCCAGAAGATTCTTATTTCTGGGGGACGCAGGGACTTCCCGAGGCGCTGGCCGCTAGAGGATGCTCCTGGTACGGCGTTGGAGAGCAGCGTGCCCGGGGCGGGGCATCCTCCTCCTCCCGGCACAGACCCCAGCCCAGATCTCCTCCTCATCCTCCTCCTCCCGGCACAGACCCCAGCCCAGCTCTCCTCCTCCTCCTCCTCCTCCCGACACAGACCCCAGCCCAGCTCCCCGGGGAGGACGTCACCTGTCAGGCATTACCTGCATACCCTGGGATTTATAAAATGCAACTTTGTGCTGGAGAGAGCTGGGATATTTCCACCATCAAAATGGAAAAGAAAATCCATCCAGTTCACAGACAAGACTGCAAAATGCTAGTGACAATCAGAGAAACACACTGTAGGGATTGGAATGTTTTCCTTATGGTGAAGTCCATGGGCTTATTTAGGTGACACTATTAATGGCATATTTGCAGTGTGCCCCACAGTATCCAAGTCCTGCTGTGGATGGTCACATCCTTGGTATTCAGGTTTTCAGCTAGCTTTAATTTTTTTGTCCAATCTTTTTAAGTGATCCAAATCTCAGTGCTTAAATGAAACTTGAGGTTTATTCTTCAATAAATATAATGGAAAGGACATTTGCAATTAAAAAAGAGACTATTTAGCATGTATAGTTATTTCACAAGAGGCACATACATGGAATTAATTCCATATTTTAAATAAAAACCAACAAACATCTCCCCCTCAAAAAAACCAAACAAGGAAAAACCGGCGAAATCAACAATGCCTGAAGTAAAAAGCAAAGCATAAAGTTAGAAAAAGTTATATATGGAAATATCCTTCTAGTACTCTATTGCCCTTCCAAAATTCTACTATAGCATAAACAAGTCCTTTGGCATATAGAGCACAGGATTTCATGTGGCAGTAGCATGAAAAAATAACATAGACTAATTTTTAGGTAGCAAAGCAGAGTACTAAGAAGTTTAAAAAATGGCAGATTTGAGGTCATCTAACACAGCTCATTTTTTCATGTGCACTAGAACACAGTCTTTAACTATGCAATTATCTACTGCCTCTTTCTCTCTCCTCATGTCCTCACCTCCCATGGGATTTCTGCCTTATCCAGACTACAAGTCAGACCTGCCCAGAGATATACAGGCTTGTGCAGTAGGACAGACTGTTCGTTTCTTGCAGTTGGATGGCGTGTAGTATATAAATCAAAGACTACGGGAAAGGAAATATATAGGTGAGAAGTTAGATAAGACTCTGAAAAATAGGACTGTAGTCTTGTCTCTGCCACAGATGTTTAGTGAAGTCAGTAAATTTTTCATATCGTGCGTGTATTCCCCAGCTTCTGCATGCTGACTGTGAGATCCTACACTCTGATTGATCAGAAGTGTTGAACACCCACATCTACTCCTGAAGTCACTAGAGAGTTGTTTTGAGTCTACAGAATAATGAGTAGTGCTATCTACTATTCCAGCTCATGTGCCAGATGTCTCAGATTTTGTGTGCCTGTATCTCTCTGACTGTAATCTCCGTGCACATCTTGTGTCATCTGTAGAAGATGGATGCTGACTTTTTTTAGTCTGCAGTAAAAATAATATGTCTGAACCACTTGTATCCTCTAATGATGGGCACCAAACAAATGCCTGGGCAAAGTAAATTAATTTGTCTTCAGAGCAGG
This sequence comes from Platyrinchus mystaceus, assembly GCA_035041135.1. NCBI lineage: Eukaryota > Metazoa > Chordata > Aves > Passeriformes > Tyrannidae > Platyrinchus > Platyrinchus mystaceus. Next base: position 11,783,501 of record JAWWLV010000001.1, read on the forward strand.
TTTTGAACCTCATATAGAGAATAAAGGGCACTACAAAGAATTGCAATATGAGTAATGGAACAAAACAAAGTACTGCAGAGTGAGATGCTCCTAAAGTGAGCATTTTCTATCTTAGGCATTAAATAAAGCAACATTAGTACTGTTATTAAAGACTGTATCATAAACTATTTATCAAGCCTAGATAATAGTTTAGGCTGAGTTTAAATCACACATTGATCCTGCAATTTCTGAACACATGAGTACTGAAGTCTGTAACCTGACTGATATTGCTTAACAATGTGTGTAGGGTAAATAAAAAGGAAACAGCACAAGTACCCTCACTAACAGCAGGCTTTCTAGTAAGGAAGGCTGTGCAGCCTCAGGTAAGATTCTAAAATGTGGTTTAATTCTGATATTTTCCTCTTCTATTTAGTTCCTTGAGTAAATTGTATAAAAGTGAAACCCATTTCTTGCCACAGGGAAGAAGGAACTTAGTTGTTTGAGAGCAAAAATTTGTGTTGGAATGGGTCTGTTTTCTCTGGTTGCAGGTTCATATGCCTTCCACAGTCACTATTCTTAACGTGATCTCCCCCATCTTATGAAGAAGAATAGAGTTCCTGTGTCCCTGTCCCTTATTTCTGCATTTCTATAGACAAAACAATTTTATGGCATGTGCTGAATGAGTTTGCCTCCTGAGGCTCAGGAAGCATCAGAGTTATGGCACATGTGTTGCAGAGCCAGGCAGGGTGATGAGCTCTGTCTTTCCAGAAGCATTAGACTCAGCAGCAAGTACACAGTGATGCTACGTGGATAGTTACTCTGTGTTTGCTCTTTTGCTTTCCTATGCAACTTGTGTTGTGTGCACGATTTTGTGAGCTTGCAGTTATGCAAATTGCCCTCTAAACTATTGAGAAAAGACACAGGAAGATTTTCAGATAGTGATGTGGGAATGTGATAAGCTAAGAAACCTCCTGTAGATCAGCCAGTCCACTCAGCTCCCTTCTTGCCTATGTAAATTTTTTCCTATTTGTAAGGTGTTTAAACAGTCAAATCCATCAAAGTAAAAAAAAAGGGTTGAAAGTGTAATTCATAAAATGTAATTCAATCATAATTCACCCATTTGTATGTGTTAGAAAGCAAAAGGTGCCTGGCTTTGACTTTGTGATTTGGCCTGGAATATATGTGCAGGATACAGAATTGAAATGTGTGATTTTTATCTGTATCATCCCTTTTGTTCATTATAACTGTGTTTTGTTTTCTTCCCAGTGTAGTTGTAACAGGAGTGGGAAAGAAAGGAAACTTCAGAAATACTAATTTTAAATATTCTGGAGCCTGCATTAGAGCTGCTTGTCTTTTGCTATGAAAATAAACTGGCATATACCTACAAGCTAAATAGAGATAGGGACACAAATAAAAGTGTTAGGAGACCAAATGATCAAGAAGCTGAATTTATTTTCTCAAGGGATTTAGGAACCATACACTAGTTCACTGCTCAAATTGTGTTTAAAAAGATGTTTAGCTCCTAATTCACTCCCACTTGTCAGGAAACCTTCCCAAGAGGTGAAAAAGAATGATGTCGGCGGTTGAGCTTAATAAAGTATTGTTATTATTTAAAGTAATTTTTCAACAAATTGTAGATTCAGTCATTGAACTTCATCTTAGAATTAGAAAAAAATGCTGGAGGCTTTTGAAGGTTCATACTACAGAGGAAAAAAAAAAGAAGGTTGCAGAGCAAAAGAGATTTCTTAAATCAGGTTAGAAAATTTCCATCGGTTCCTTACACTTTGAAAGCTACTAAGGTCGAAGTTACTTTTATTACTTTTGTGTTTTTCTGCAGTGATAGCATTTTGTTACACTATTGAGTGAGTTACAGTGTGTTTCCCTGGTCTTTTATGTTTGGTTTGATTTCAGTGTCTTGGCTTGAGGTTGAATATATCTTTCATAATGTCTTTTTTAATATGTCCATTTTTATGAGTAAAGGTATTTGAACAACCCGAACTCTAATCAAGTGAAACTTTTTGTGAGGGAATATATAAAACTGAAATTTGGTGCTGTTTATGGTCCCAGAGGTTGTGCTGTGAGAGGTAGTGAGGCAGGAGGGGAGCGTGGAGCCCTGCTTGAGTCCTGGGGTAACAGAGGCATATTTCCAAGGCTGTGCCCTCCACTGGTGCTGTTGGCAGGGAAAACCATACTGCTGTGGGAACCAAATTCCTGTAGCCCATCAGTCCTTGCATGCCACACCCTGACACAGCATTCCTGATCCAGGCTGTCCTTGGTTCTTTTCTTCCTGAAATCCCCTGTTTTCCAGTGGGATCAAACTCAGATAGTCAACAGGACCCAGTGCGTAAGGTGTTAGTGCTGGTGTTTTAGAAATGAGTTGTTTGGGGAGCTTGGTCAGAGTGATTTCAAGATAATGGGAGGATGGCTCTGCCAGATTAGCAGATGGGCAGCCTTCCCCTCTGGCCAGCAGATCAAAGATGGACTGACAAGCTCCTAGAGGTGGCTGTTTGGCAGAAGTGAGTGACTGCTCCAGGGTGCAGACCAGGCTGAGGGACCAGGAGTGTCAGCTCATCACAGTGATGTCTGCTGGTAGGCAGTGCTGACAGCAGGAGTGCTGTTTTCTCTTTTTTTTTCTTGGTTATTTCCAGTGAAAACTCATTGGTCAGAATGGCCCAGTGGGTAATTTATGATGTCACGTGCAACCAAATATGTACTTTGGCCATTTTTCATGTGTTTTGCTAATGATGGGTCGCACAGTTTCATGGAGGGTTCTAAAGATTAAAGTCATCAGAGAAGGCAGCCCTGGTGACTGATATTCTCTGACCCCATGACCTACCAAAGGCCATAGTACCACACTAAATAAAGCTGTCTCAAGCTCATGACTTCTCTTAGGCTCTAACACAGATTTTAAAAAGATGATCAGGCTTGTCTTACAGATTTTAAGAATTTATTTGTCATGTGCTTAAAGAGCCAGTTTTACTTAAAATTTATTCTTTGTGTTTAAAAATGTCATTCCTCTAATAGGAATTTGTCCAGCTTGCTCCAATAAAAAATTATTTTCTAAAAGTAGTCTCATTTCCCACCTACATACCAGAAGGTACTCGTTGACTGGATTAAATTTATTTTTAATATATACAGCTCTGCATTATACATAGAATGTAATCTGTTAAGCAGAGGCCTCTCTTTTTTATGATGTTGTGAAGTCCTCCTTGTAAAGTACAAATATCCAAGAATATAGGTGGGTTTTTCCCACCCATGCGAGTAAAGACCAGTCCTGAATCTGCAATTCAGCATGACAATTTCGTGTCTTCTTTTTGTATAAAAGGCATTGGAACAGCTCTCCTCAGCTCAGTCTTCAAGAAACGTGAATAATAGAGAGAATCCTTTTGATTTTCATTCTTTGTTGTCTGATACCTTACTGTAGGCATTTGAACCTGAGCAAAGATGTAAAATGCAGGGATAACATCATCAGTCACCAGCAAAGTGGGTACGTCAGGTGTCACAAAGAGCAGACTCAGCTTCACTTTTGAAGTCCACGAGTCCCAGCAATCATGTCAAGCTGAAATGGGCAGGATTACAGGAAAGGGTGTGTTGCAATTTGCAATTTTCATGTGTGCCTCTAACCTGGCACAAATACAAGCAGGGAGCACAGGGAGCAGCTCCTGTTTTCGCTTGGCTGTGGGCTGGTCTGAGGGTCGGGAGAAAGGGGAACACAGACGTTCCCAACTGCCTTTCATGCCCTTCTGCATGAGGCACACACTCAGGTAACTTTTTTTGTGTGTGGGTGGTTTTTTTGTTTTGTTTTGTTGGTTTTTTGGTTGCTTTTGTTGTTGTTTCCTTTTGTTGGTGGTTTTTTTTTTTTAATTTACTAGCTTAGTCAACTTAACTCTTAGCTATCTGGCTTTTCTGTAAGCTGTTCTCTAGTAGGAGACCGACTGTATTAAGACTCTTCATACAATGTACAATATATATTTAGCCCTGAACATTGCTCTTGTCATGCTTTTTAATTTACTGTGTTTCTTGCTGCTAGCAACTTTGAAATTCAGTGGAGCCCTGCAGGGGTGTCTCAGTCTCCTGTTTCCTATCTCCTCTGAGCTATTGCATTACAATCATCTGTCAAAGATGAGTGGGAGTCAAGGAAATGGAGCACCTCAAGTGGTTGACACTGCTGAGCAGATATCTTTCTATTTTTGCTGAGTGCTCACATACTTTCAGAGTACAGATGTGTCTGAGCTGGATTATATGCACAGAAAGTTTGTTACACCTTCATCTTATAATAACAGCAGTCCTGGTTGCATGGGAAAATGATACAATTTCAACAACTGCTATGACCTGTACATACAGTTCCTTTGCCATGGATGTAGTCGTGATGTCGCCTTACACCAGGCACAATTGCACGTACACTGTGGTTGTACTCACTTAATGTGGTTAAAAAAATTATTGCACCTCTTGCAGATTAGCTAAGGCAATTAAATTCCTGAAAGAACTCAGTCTGACACAGAGGAATCTTCAGACTGCACATACTGTCAGCATCCCACTTCCATTCCATAGCAGCATTAGGGATGAGAACGTAGGAGAAAAAAAAACCATCACGGATGTAGCAGTGAGGAATTTAAGGTTAAAGTGAAACATGTGGTTAAAATGGCTTTTTGCATTGTCTGTAAAAGTCCCTGCTTTCT
>JAWWLV010000001.1:11792839-11809552 GCA_035041135.1 Platyrinchus mystaceus
GAGGTCCTCAGGACGTAGGTTTGTTTAGAGTGACCTTCTCTTAGATGGATGGCCTTAGGGGCTGACGAGCTCCACCTGCCCGGGGGACCCTGAAGCAGGATCACGATTCGAACCTGCGGCCCTGGCGCTGAGAGACCAGCATCTTAACCGCTAGGCCACCAGGGGTCCCCTATTCACTTTATATTTTAAAATGATTTTACGTTTTCACGTTTCAACTCATTTATGGTGGATTTTTCAACACGGTAGAACATGCCCTTCCATTTTTAACACTTAGGGATATTTTGGTTGTAACTCTGCAGAAATCACTGAAACTTGATCTTTGTTAGATCCTTTCCAAGGAGAGTGGGGGTTTTTTGTTTTATTTTTGGGTCATTGCAGGTTTGGGGTTTTTGTAGGTAAAATACAGCCTACTTTTTGCAAAACACCTACTTCTTTGCACTGAATAGCACTTTCTTGTTTCAGGACTTTGTGATGTATACAGTCACATGTGAGAACAAAGCTGAAAGGCTTTTACTAGTTACTGCATAAAATCTAGTGATAAGCCAATATTTTATACTGTAGATGGAGATTTTTGGATCAGAAGTGGGGGTACAGAAAGATTAAGTTGTTTCATTGAAGATTAAGGACATGGGGTGGAGCTCTGCTCAAATCTTGAGCATCTTCCAAGACCTTTCTTCTTACAAGTGTAGATCACCATGGCCTCATCTACTAGGGTAGGAAATGCATTTATATCAGGAAGTCCAAGTTCTCATTATCCTGGGGAGGTGGGGAGAAATTACTGTAACAGTTGTCGTGACTATATTATTCCCTTTGTTAGTATGTTCTGACTCTGTCCTGTTGTGATCAATGGTTTTCAGGAGTGTGGTGTAGGCTTGAACTAAACCTACCAAACAGTCCCCCCCTTTCTCCAGGTTGACTGCACACAGAATGGCCAGATGGGGAAGGTCTCCTTGCCTGCCCACATGCCATTCAGCCAGACCCTGTACCTTATCTTTGCAGTGTAGTGGGTGTGCAGGCAGTTCCCAGGAGGCCAGACTGTGGCCAGGTGGAGACAGGGGCACCTCGGGAAGGCAGGAGGATGTTAGCAGTTTCCACAGCTGCCACGAGGTGCAGAAGAAGAGAAGGCAAGAACTTCCACCCGGGGTTTCTCACCTTGCTCTGGCCTTGAGGCGAGAAGGAGAAAAAGGGCATTGCTGCTGCATATCTGCAGCCAGCAATGGCTTTAGTCATTTCTGCAGTTGTTGCAGTTTGTGATGATGTCTCAGAGCTGGAAAACTGATTTCCTTGTTGTTGAGTGTGGATCACCTTGAGGCTGCAAGTCTGCGTTGATGGTGTCTGAAACTGCTGCTCGTTGCCAGGCTGTGTGGGAAAGGTGTGCTTTTGCATGCATCTGAACAGAACAGTAATGCAAACTTTAAAAAATCAGTAGCAATTGAAATAATATTAAACATAATCAGTAGTCTATTAGTAAAGAATGACTTCTTATTCTGTGCAAGTGTGCTTGATAGATATCAGGTGGATAAAATATATCTGCTTATGGTGTCTTTGTTCCCTTTTTATTTTTTTTTTTTCATTTAGCTCATGATTTTATTTAATGGAAGAGACACTTCTCGCATATTGGCTTGACAATTTACAAGCATTTGTTTGTGCTGAATTAAGCACATTTCTAAACTTTGTATGTTGCTGCTGACAGTTTGGGGATTGATTTTTATCCCTAGAGAGATGCCTTTTTGTCTTTAAGGCAAATTGAAGTTGACTGCCGGAGCATTCCCTGGTAACGGAGAGAATCTACTTTAGGGATATTTTTCTACTGAGAATTCATTTTTAACTGAGAAGCTTCAACAAGGTCATGCTTTTCATGACACTGGAAAAAAAAAAGTTCACAGATAAGGAAGTAGTGTTAACTTCAGAGAAAATAAATAGAAGCAAATATTACTAAGCTTTTTTTCCCTTGTAGTTCTCTGTCAGGAAAGTGTGCCTAGGTATACAGTAGATAAAAATTCCAGATTTTTATTCTAAAAAGGTGCATTAAATGCTGGTGTAGGCAATGGCAGAAAAAGGTTTTACCCATCCATGTGTTTTCATGTGTGTTGTGAGATTGAATTTTAAAACCTCTTAACATTTTTAGGACATTCAGATTCTTTCAAGAACAGAACCATTGCTTGTCCACACTGGCAACATGGAAAAGGATTTGCAGACATGAATGGATTAATGTAATGAGCTGTGTGTGAGGATGCAGGATCTCCACCAGACAGGTGCTGTAAGAAGTCTTCATTCACATCAAAACCAACTAAATACTCTTTTTTTACAGTAGGGTCTGTGGTTGTACGTGCTGGTCTAGAGTTACACTTTAAACTTTGTCCAACCTACATCCACTCAGCGTGAAACAGTTTTTGGATACAAACATGGTATTGTTGCTATTTTGACAGGGATGCTGGAATTCGTTTATGCATCTTTCCCTTCAAGGTCTTTTTGGCATTAGATTTGTTTCATAGGAATGTTTTGTACAAATACTGCTAAAATAAATAGTGTCTATGTATATATCTGGTCTGCTTTCTGTGGTCAAAATGAATAGCACCTCACATCTGAACAGAAAAGCTAAATCAAACCTTTCTGGCCAATGGGCAAGTCCAGTGAGGGTTTCCCTGGTGGTACCTGGCAGGTTACTGGTGAGGTGATGGACAGACCTCATTAAAATCCCATTTAATGCTTGTCTGTGGAATGAGTGCACTCTCTTTAATCTCTGTCTTTGTATTCACTCAGACTTCTAAAACCCAAGTGACTTAACAAAATAAATAAATAACCTTAGTCCTTCAATCAGGTGACAAATTTACACCCACTTGTTTTCATGTCTAGGAAATAAAACGAGCTGAAGCTGAAGTTTTTCACTGCAATAATCTAAACAAGTAGTGAGAACCAGTTTCTTCAGGAAAGTCTTATTCTGCTGGTTATAAAATCTTCTTAAAGGAGCTGCACATCTCTGCAGTCTTCTTTTAAGCCTTCTTTAGAATGTTCTCATTGGATTTTTCATACATTTGAACCCTAAATATTTGAATTAACTCAGTATGTTTCTGGAGACCTGGCTATCAATTACCAGAATTTTCATTTGCTGTTTTGATCTATTTTTTCCCCTTCTCAGATTCCTCCTATTAAATCTGTAACAGTTTTCTCTTAGCATCTACCGGACTAAGATATTTGCCAAGTCCAAGAAACAAAACTTCCAATATTCATCACGCTGAAAAGAAAAATATTAGAAACTATACCCTCAAACTTCTTCAGGTGTCCTTCAAATACAACAAAAAGCACTTGGCTGGTGTTTAGGATGAGGTAGGTGAGGCGTGAGAGGAAGCAGGGACTGACATTGTTTGGTTGCATCTGGTGGTGGGCAACATCCCAGAGCTACTGCACTACAGCAAAGAACTCACATTTTCTGCCATGTTCTCAATTCCAGCGTTTTATTAATTAGTTTTTAAAGTTTTTACTCAGCTTTACATTGGAATTTGCATCTTTTTTTTGAAACAAAGTTATCTTTAAATTAGAAACTTAGCATTTATTAATAGCAGGATATTCCAAGTAATGATATCGTGTCACTTTCCCCTACTACTTTTTATTGCAACTAGATGTTGATTTTTGTGAACTGTACCTTTTCTAGCCTAATCAGTCTTGTTTCTCTTTTGTACTTTTGCCTGAAGACTTCTGGTGTTTAGAATTAACTTTGTTCTCAGTCCTTTTCCATTTTGTCTATGATTATGCACCTAATTAAAGGTAATTGTTTCCTCGTTCCTACAGCATCAGCCAAGTAAGCAGATCTCAGCTACATCTGCTGAATACAGAAAGACTCCATCCTAGAAAAAGTGCAGCACATACTTTGGTAATTTAGTATTTCATTGTTCTGTCACGTAGCTGTCACAAACATGCCCTAGATGTGCTTTACCAGCTTCACTAAGCTGTGGAAATCATGGAAACCTGTGTATTCTGAGTCAAGGAATAGTAGCATGAATGTTATAATGCTGCCACAAAGGTTGTCAGTCAGGTGGGTTTTTTCATCAAGGCTTTAACATTTATTAGCTTTGTATTTGCTTCTGTCTTGGGTTTTATTTGTAATTAAGAATAAATTGCAAAATTTTACTGCTGCAACATTTTCAAACTTCAGAATTCCGGAAATGAATTTTTATATATTTTCTGGGACTCAGAAAAGGTATTTTAACTTGACCTAATCATGGCAAAGTGCCAATTTTCATTAATTAAGTTTGTAATTGTGGAGCAGGAGTGAGAACAGTTTTACAGAGGCGGAGCAGGAGAAGAACTTTAAGTAGCGTTGCATGGCGAATGAGATGCACAGCTTCCATTATCAACAGGAGCTGCATGTCTAATCCACCAGACTCAGCACTGCAGAAAATGTACCCTGGGATGTCAGGTGTTAAGGGGAAGAATGGGCCTCTCACGTTCTTTGCACTTACAAGCCGGCTGTAACCTTTTGACTCTGTCTCTCTTTCTCTTCTTGAGTTTTGTTTCCTGAAAGGAAAAGGGGGTGGAGGATCGCAGGGGAAGAAGGCTTAAAGAGTGGAAGATCTGTTTCAAAGTACTGTAGTGTATTTGCAAGCTTTTTTTTTTTTTCTAGAATTAGTTTTGTTTTATTTCTTAAAGAAACAGTTGCTTTTAATGCAGAGTGTTTACAGCACGACTTAAGATATGAATTTCTTGCTGAGTACCACTATCAACACTACAAACTTTACAGATGTGATTCTGCCACAAGTGTTTTGCACATAGCTTTTTTATCTTTCTAACTAAAATGAATATAATCTCATTTAAGAGCATAACAGAGGAGGAGAGCTAGTTCTGTGAATTAATGTTACAGGTATTCTTATTTGTATTGATCACTGTTATGCAGAAGAACAACCCCCAAATAACAAGAAATCCCTTTTATTCTCAAAAGATTCCTTAATGTAGCATGATCATGTATTGATCACATTGAACTTGGATGTATTCCAAGCCTGAAGATCATTGCCTATGCAAAGAAAAGACTTTGTATAATACTTACACATTTTATCTTCTTACTGCCTCTGAGTTAGTAAGTGTGAAAATACCTCGGTGCAAGGAGTCGAGCATTTGCTTCTTAATGTGGAAGATCATGCAACAGATAAGGGGGAAAAGAGGTGGCTAATTAAGGTAGACCTCTCCAAAATTCATGACTTTGAGGAAAAAGAGCAGAATATGGAAAAACAAATGAAAACTTACATCACCCTTCTTGAAATAGTCTGTTCTGGGCTGATCCTTATTAGAATGTAAAAATGGAAACACTAAGATGGTGTTTACTTTCATTAACTAAAAAGAATCTTGCTCATAGCACAGCATCTTGAGAATGTTAAAGGAGTTTTATATATTCCTGGCTCTCATCTTTGGTCTTAGGACCTCGTTCTGCTTCAAGCTTTGTGTCTTTTTTTGTTAGAGATTATTTTGAAATGGCTCACATTGCCTTTGCATGGCTGAAATGTGGCAGTGATGGAGTGGTGCCAATGGAGGGGTAATTTTACAGCCAGTAATCAGGAAAAGGAAGAGTCCTTAGCCAGGGGACACAACAGTGCCAGGAGGAGCCATTATTCTATTATTATTTCCAGTGTGGAAGCATTGTTTTAAGTTACATTAAAAACATCCTTTAAATTTCTTTGTTATCTGTGTTGTAAATTTTCTGTATCAACCTTTCCAAATGAAAGGTGTGTGAACATATTACTAAGTGGACTGCTTGGGATGCATCTCACTTTAGAAATTGTAGGGTAAAGGAAAACTTGAAAATCGATGGTAATTCCTCTGACTTAGCCTGGAAGTTCACAGAGATTGGCCAAAGATGGAGTGAGTTCTCCATTTCTTAACACTTGCTGGGACCAACACTCCAGACAGCCTGTCTCCTGACAGGCACTGTCCTCCCTTTTTTTCTATTATTAGGGACTCCAACTCCTTATGATTTAAGGGCCCAACCCTCTAAGCTTTCCAGGAACTACATTTAGAGGGCTAAAGGAGAGAGAATGAAACCTATATTGTTATTCGTTGGCATGGCTTTGTATTTATCTCCTGGAGATGGAGTGTATGTTGAAGCCTTTAATGGATTCGAATGATGTTTCAGAAGGTTTGATGTAGGTAGTTTCCTTGTGCTCAGTTACTCAGAAGTCCAGTGTCAGTAAATATTTTATATTCAATACTGCTTTAATTCCACTATGTAGAGCATGTGTTGTGAACCAGTATTGAAGGGATCCAATTATTGAATATTATTATCATCATCATCCCTTTTTTACTGACAGATTTTGAGGAGGTGAAGGCAAGTGATATTTGGCATAAATCTGAAAGTTGAAACAATGTCTCCCAAATCATTTGGGCTACTTGAAACACAAATAGGAACCGAATCCAAATATCCTAAATTCCAATCCAGCATCTTAATCCTGAGCCCATTTCTTTCATTCAAAATTAAAGTGTCCATGATTATTATTTCTACTGCCAGGGCTTTCCAAGGATTTAAATGTGACCTAATTTATTAAATGCTGTCTTATGTGCAAGACAGAAATAAAATCCTTACCCCAGGGCACTTACTCAGTGTCCCTGATCCTGCAATCTGATCTCTTGAATGAATGTCTGAACTAACACAGGCCGTGCTGCCTGTTCTGAGCTTTTGACTGGGATTTTAATGGAGAATGAATACGTAGATTGCAGGTTGTCTACAACAACCCCAGTGAATTTCAGTCCATTACTGCTACTTTCCTGCATGGTTACGTGTTTCCCTGAGTCCTCTACGAGTTTTTGTGTAGCTGTTGCTCTGTTACCTTCAGTAGATGGTGAAGTTTGGGCTGAACTGTTTTTTCCACTACGTATTAGCCTTGATCTGTGGCACCACTTAAAGATGCTTTGCGATGCACCTTGAGATTAAAGTGCATCACCCCTGTGGTGCATTGATCTCGTCTGGCCCAGAAAGGGGTTGTCATAGATCTGCTTTTGAAATCAGGACTCCCTCATGGGTTTTTCCAAGGCATCATCTCCATGTCATTGGGTTGGCAGGATATGAAGCTGAGGGTCTTTTTGAAGTTTTCCTTCACACCAAGGGGTGTATACTTGTTGTGTGGGAATTGTGGTAAGTTACACCCTCTTCTCCCTGTGTGTTCAGTGCAGAACAACTTATTGCAGTCTTTAAATATTCTGGAAATATTTTAAAAGTAAATTGTTTGATTTGTTATATTGGAGTATTAAAATGAAGAATGGAAGCTGAATGCTGAGAACTCATTTCTTGCAGAGGACTGAAATACCTGGGCTCAATTTCATGAATTAATTAAACAGTCCTATAAACATCTATTCCTTTGTAGCTAGAGACAATAGTCTTATTTTATGGAACATGATCATGTGCTTCATCAAACATCACTCATGCTGATATTATTTAGTTCTTGTATAATTGTAAAGCAAATATAATTTTAAAGTCTGTTTGTGTATCTCACATTTCAGTCTTTTTTTTTAAGTACAAAAAAGTTAGTTTTCTGCATCAGATGATTTGTTATTGGAAAAACAAAGTAACGTTTCTTTACTCAAAACTCTTCTTCCAGCAAAACTGCAGAACATGGAAAATATTTTCCAGCTTTCAGAGTTTATTTGATTTTGAACACTTTTGGTTATGTAAGTTTTAATAAGTAGCTTTGGTGTACCCCTAAAGGCACACCCCACACACTTATGTTGTGTGACCTAGGGTCACAAGTAATGGCTGCAAGCTAATTGATTGAGAAAGGCTTGTCTGACTGGGCCCCTTTGAGTCCTCCCTTTACATTCCTAAATTTCTGTAAAGGAGGCACTGGCAGCTTTGCCTGGAGAGAGGAGGGGTTGGGGGAAAGGGAGGAAGTTTCTCAGTTTCTGATTATGCGCAGAGTTTCCTTGTACTGAGCTTATGTTCTCCACCCACTACTTAGTAAGAACTCCTTAACAACTTAAAGCTTTATCCTTGTGAGTACCAGAAAAGTGATCTGAGTATTTATTGAGCAGGGAGAACAAACTGCTTGCTCCAGGCAGGGAGAAAGCTTATGGAAATTATATTAGACCTTCAGCAAAGTGCACAGCTGCATCATACAGAAGCTGAGACTCAAACTGACAGGCAAATAAGCCAGATCACGGAAGGGGCCTCTGTGTGGCAGCTCTGAGCTACCAAGTGTTGGACAACTAGGCAAAAAGTGCAATGGAACAGGGCAGAAAATAGCACACTAACTTCAGGCAACTGTTGCTTTTTCATGGTGAGTCCAGATTTGAAATGTTGTTTGAAATGTAGCTATTTTTGTTGTTTCTAAAAACCCTCCCGTTTTACCACAGCAATCCTTTTGTGAAGCTCATTGTGTTACAGATTATTTGTCCGGATGTGCAGCTCAGTTCTGACCGATACAGAAATGTACAGGGATAGCCCTTTCCTTGCTGCTTGCTCTCTCTTTTGCCTTTGCTTGCTTCAGGAGGCAGGTCCCGTTTCCAAAAGCAGGCTGCGTGGCTCCTGATTTGGAAAGAAAGAGTTTTGCAGCCAGCACTTGGTGTGCAGCTGCACGTAGGTGAATGAGTGAACATAATTTCTATACAAAGTTTTCCGCAGTTTGAGCTTTGTGGCACCTCTCCACTGCTCCTTATTTCACTGCCTTATCTTGAGAATGTATGGCACGGTCACTATGAAAAGAGCTTTGTGTTTGAATTCCTGGTGAGTCGAAGGGTCAGGGCCTATGAGTTATCTGCCTGCCAGCAAGACTCATTGCTGTGTCCCTTTATTTTTCAAGCTGAAATAGAAAAAACATGTGTCCTCATCCCTTTTCTATAAATGTATTTTGAATTCAGGTTTTACATGCTGTTTGTGTGTGCTTTGTTCTTTTGACAAACTTCGGTTTTGGGGGGAAGCCAGTTTTATTCTCTCCATATTTATTTTATTTACTCAAGCTTTCCTGCAGCTTTTTTGCATTCCTTTGTTGTGATGCACATAATTTTTTTTTCTTAAAACAACATTCAGTTATTTTGATTTCTGCTAAGAGAAAAAGGATTGATACTTGGATACGTATTTCCAAAAATACCAGAGAGCTGTCTAAGTTTTAGGTAAGTTGCACAATTATGCAGAAGATAAGACTTTTATAACTTTTGACTCACTTAAGGAGGGAAACACAATACTTCTGGATAAGTTCTTGAACAGATTGTGTTAGATACACTAGTCACCTAGTGTAATGGTAATATATATGATCTGAGCTATAACGTAATTTCAGTTACTGACTTACTTTGATAAAGCTGCTTTATTAGCACAGAAACAGAATTAAACATTGCATGTTGACAGTAACATTAGAAATATGTTTGCAAAAACTGCTGAGTGGAGGAAATTTAGAGTAATAAATCATCAAGGCATGTCAAAGTTACTCTGTATGTGATGTTTTAAGATGTCTGTAATTTAGAGGAGAAATGAGTCTGTTTTTCATCCAGCAGAAGTGTGATTCTGTACAAAATTATTTTCATCATAAATTTTATTAATATAAAATTCTTAAAAAAAAAAAAAGTAGCCAAAGTGGGTGCAAGAAAAATCTTAAAATTACGTAGTGGTTATTTGGAGCTAAAGGGAAAAGGCTCATGTGATAGAATAATTCTAATATGAAATATAAAAAGATGGTCAGATGAACTCTACACAGAGGGTATGTTACTATCGTGTCTTGATCAGTCTAAGTTGGTATGCTCACCTGAAACTTGCTAGCAATTAACAGAATGCCTGTTTAAAAAAATAAGATCATGCTTCAAATCTGAGTTGATCTCTTGTTGCAGTCCCTTTCAAGTGCAGAAGTTCACGTTGTTCACCTCTTGTGTCCTTTCTTATTTGCCAGTTTGAGATCTTGAGTTTACCCATCAATTCTGAAAATGGTTTTAAAAATAAAGGGGGGAGGAATTTTGTCAACGAAAGCTTATTTTGTCGAAGAAAGAATACAGATTTGAATGTGATGCTGCAGGGTACAGTGATCGAAATGGACCTCATTCTTTGTGTTTTCTTGTTGTGAATTGAATTGCTGCATATTTGGACTTGGGCTAAACATTAGACTTTCTACAAGAAAATTATTGACTGTGTTCTTAGTTCAGTTAAGGGTGTGCTTTTCATTTAAGAGTTTCAGGGTTCACTTTGAGGGAAAGAAATATGTCCTCTTAACTAATATAAATATGATTTCCTTCTTGGCTATACTCTGAAAGAGGAACACCTGCTGAAGTGATCTTTACACCTTTAAAAACTGAAAGCAAAAGGAACTTTGAGGAGGTGGTCTCCTCCCAGCTTTGATGGCCTGGAGACCTGGGTGTCCATCCACCTCCTGGTGGTCACGAGGCACTTGGGGAGCAGGGGCTGGTGAGTGTTCACATGTGGCACCTCCTCCACAGGCACACGAGCAGAGGATCAATCCTTTCTATGCTGTTGGGTTTCCATTGGCAAAATAATGCACCACTGGTGTTGTGACACCAGATTAGGGGATTATGAAACATTTCTTCATGCTCTGATGATCAGCCTGATGAAGGGGAAAAGGTTTAATGAGGAGGAGAAGAATTTACTGAGGATTTTATGCCTGTATCTATTATTAAAAGGAGAATATCTGCTCCCAGTAGCTGTGTTCTGTGGTTCACGGAAACCCTGCAATAATGATGTGAATGATGATTAAATGGAGTGTTCTTACTGACTGTCTGAGGGCTGACACAACTTAGTGTAACTGGCAGGAAGCTTAAACATCAATAGTATATCTCCAAATACTGCTATTCTCTCTTAGAGAAAGTCAAAGAATCATGATCTCAAACTAAAATATTTATACCATCTTTTTTTGATTCTCTCTGACACCAGTTAGAGGAAAAAAAAAAAGTAGTCTTGAAAAGGTTAAAACACAATTGTTTTGTAGTGTTAATTTTTTTGAAAAGTTTGTATTTAACATTTTTAGTGTTTTTCAAGGAGCAACTAGATTTGTTTTGTGAATTACGAAGTGATTTTGGAGGTTCACTTTTAGATTTGTACTGTTGTTCTGTGTGGAAGAAGAAAAACTTTTACTTACTGGACCTGTTCCATTTATTGACCTGTTCCTTAACACAAAGAGGTCTTCATGACACCTATGGGTACCTTTACTGTCACATGAGAAATCATAGAAATTCAAGACTAACAGTTGTTTTTTCTTTCAAAGAGAGGCACTAGTTTATGCTGTCATGACAAGGTGATTTCTATAACAAGAGAGGAAGGAAAATGGACAGGTATAGTAGAATTGTAGATTTCATGGAGTTAGTGGATCACAGGGATAAAAGTGAATTTAAAATTAAAAACCAAACCCTATGTTATATCCCAGTAATTTAAAAAAAATATATTTTTAAAAGAATTTAAAGAAAAGCAAAGAAAAATTTCTTTCATCTTCTCAGCTGCAACTCATGATCACATGGAATATGATCTTTGGGAGACTCAGATTAACTTTCAGTTCATTTTTACTTTCCAACAACATATTCAAACCGTCAGCAGAAGACTATCCCAAAAGGTGATGATGAAGGTGAAAGAAGAACAGATAAAAGGAGAAACATTTTTCTCATGAAGTTATTTAAGTGATTATAATATGTGGGTAAAAGCAAATGAACACAGAGAACAAGCAGAAGTAATCACATATGAGGATAGGAGCAGTAATACTAGAGGCAAGAACTGGAAAAGCAAAACAGAGGAGATCTAAAGGTAAAAGGAATATTGTATGAGAGAGGACTAAAATGGTCTGTCAGTCACTGAGATGAGCCTGTGCCTTGGGAATTGTCAACTGATGTGCTTTCTTTCTTCTGGTTTGTTCAGAAGCATTTCCACTGCTGGCAGTCAGTTTTATAGCTGAAGTTATAAACTCATCCAAGAAAAAAGGCTGTTCTTTCCAAAACTGTGGTCACATGGAACCTTTCTTTTCCACCTAACATCTTCTTATATTTACTTATATTGCTCTACCTAGCAGTGACGGTGGGGGTGAGGATGGATAGTTACATGTGATGTGTCTGGTTGTTTTTTGCTTTCAGTTCCTTTTCTCAACTCCAGCGAGATTCCAGTAACTTTAAAAATTCTTGTAAAACCCTTTGGAAGGTCATTTGGCAGTTCTGATTCTTGGATCTGAGAGAGTTGCAAGCCATTTGCAGCATGAAATATGAGACAATAGAAAACAGGAAATCTGTGAAGGACAAGAGAAATGGCAGTGGACTTTCCACTACCTCTCCTCTGATCAGGAATGACTTTAAATTCTTTTCATCACCCTGACTTTATTCAGGACTCTGTCAAAGATCCTCCTGACTTTGGTAGGGGTTCAATGGGTGAGTTCAAAACTGTGTTCATGATGATTTACAATGTATGAATGTCTAACCCATAACATTTTATGATTTCTTAGTATTCTACTGGAAATGATACCTCGACCACACAACCAGAGTAGTACACTATAGTGCTACCTCCAGTTTCTGAGATACCTACTTCTTCATTATAAAAATGTTTGGTGATTCAAGCAATAACTACATGAGTTTTCCAATTCTGGTATTAGTTTTAAAACCCAAAGACTCTGTTGGTATGCATTATGTAATCCCAGTTTATTTAGCAATATGATAGAAATAGGTAAGAAAAAGGTAAGAAATACAGCTTGAAGTACTGCAAAAAGCACCCTCTTCTCCCTCTTTTAAGCCATTTTGAGTGACAGTATTCCATTTGTATTACCAACTCTCCACATCTCTTAATCCAAGAAATGTCCCATGGACCATAAATGTCCTGTGAAAGACACGCAGGCCCTGTAATTGGTTCTGTTTTGAACAGTGCACATTTAATGGTGTTAAATGATAAAGGAAGAGATAAATTCAAGAAGTACATGTCCCATCACTGTTGGCAACTTTCATTATTTCCAAAAAGCAGCACCAGCTAAAGACATCCTTCCAAGAAAAGTCCTTTGTGGCAGAGCTTGTTGAAGGTATCCCAGTGCTCTTTTACTGCTTCTCCCTCTTTCCTGCTGCCCCTGTGAGGGTGTACAACCTTGGAAAGCTACTCAGAGAAATGGATCAGAATTGATCCTGCTTAAAATAATGCTGAAAATGAGGATTTGGTTTATGTTTTATAAGTTATTCATGATTATGTCCTGGTTGTCACTGAGCATCTGTTATTTCAGCCTGTCTGTAATAAATACCTGAAATAAAAATCTGTGCCCTTAGTAGGGGAGAGTAAATTATAAACAATGAAAATGAAGGAGAAAGTGATCAGCACAGAACTTTGTTCAGAAAATATACAGAATGGGACACAGCAACGTGACAGAATCAGTCTGTGTTGAAAATACGTTTGAATTTATCCTGTGGAAATCAGAGTGTGCTCTGTTGGCCTCATAAAGCTTCTTTCAAACTCTGGCTGGAAATTCACAAGGAAAGTTTTTTCCAGAAGTACCCAGGGTAGGCCCAGCTATCCTTCCACTGACATCAATGAGAATTACATGAGTATTCGGCAAAAATTGTAAAAATTAATGCTAAAGAAAAGTAGGATTCTTCAAATTCTTTCCTTTGTGTTTTTGTTTGTTTGGGTTTTTTCATTTGCAATCTAGTGCCAACCTCTGGAATAAAAACAAGAAATTTGGCAGGATCTAGTAACTTAATCATGTTTTAAGTTGTATCAAGCCATTTGCTTTCTATCACTTTGCTGTTCTTTTAACTGTATTTTTTGGCCTGAAATTTTTCATTGTGTAGTCCCAAACCACAGGTGATTCTTTTTTGTTGTTTGTTCTCTTTTCTTCTTTTTTTTCTTTTTAAGCTTTTTTTTTGTTAAAGGAAGCATGTTAAAATTATTTTAAGCAGCAGAAGTAGGAATACATTAATTTCTCCTGTTAAAAATGAAGTAAACAAAACCAACTCAACCAAAGTCTTTGAACAACAACCCTTGAAACAATGTAATCAACAGGTAGTTTGTGGACTACTTTTAAGGGTTTGACATAAAAATAAAAGTAAATTGTTATATACTGGAGATGTTAAATTATAGCTACTTATTACATGTCTTTTGGCAATAGGTGTTAGGCTCACATGGAGAAGGAATGAACCCTCCCTCCATCTTCCAAATTCTCCAAGTATTATTAATACTCAGTTTTGATGTAGATTGTTCATTTTAATGCTGCTCTTGGCTCTGTTTCCCAAAAATGTTTGTTTTCAGTACTGAATCAGAAATTAAGAATCAGAATCAATTCTTGCTATAGTTTTTAACGAAAAGAAGGAATGCCATCTTTTATTTTGTATTATTTAGACTTCAGTTCTGACAGTTTGGGTGGGGGTTTTTTTGATTGCATGCTTCATTTCATGTATCGAATCCACTACTCTTTTACTTAAAAATTGGCCAAAACTGCCCCCCTTCCAACATGCATCTTTCTGAACAAAACCCCCAAAAAATGATGAGCAAAAGCAATGTATGACAGTGTATAGGCAAATAGATTTATTTAGAGGATAAGAAGTTTAACTACACTTACCTTTTTTTATATTTAGTAATTATCTATTAAACCAAGTGATGTTGTAACTTTAAATATAGGGTTTTTTGTACCTTGGTGTTCTCAGAGATAAATTGAAATTAGTAAAATGTTTTACACATGGTCTGATATTTTAACTTCAAAGAACTGTCTGGTTGTTGGGGATGGACTCTAAAAAGGAAAATGTGACGGCAGTTTTTTTGACCTGGCCAAAACTGAAATATCAAAAACTTTACATGGAAACTTGACTCTTTTACCTACATTGAGCTACTTTGTATAGTTGCCCATTGGACTGATTTTCACATGAAGGAATCTGTTCTTAAGACAGTCCAGCTACAAACTGTTGGAAAGAATTTCCAATTTTAGATATTGGCATGGTTGAACACCTTCATTTTAGTTGAAATAATTTGAAAAGGTAACTATTTTGTGGGGATTTAGTAACAGGAATGTAGTACACAGTGGCATTTTGTCCATTTCTGTCATCCTGGGTTTATTTGGAATTTACTACAGCATTAAGAATTTCTAAAAGTTTCAATCCACATCTGTATTTAGAAATGTCAAGGTATCATCTAGCTTCTTTGTAGCTTTGGGCAAATCAATTAAAACATGTAATTTCTTACTGCTAAAATATTTTTAGTATTTCTATTTATTTTATAAATTAAGGCGTTCGTTTTTAGCTCTAAGTACATTAACTTGATAATGTCTATCTAGAGAGTTTTTTGTGTTTTTTTTCTTGTTGGTTTTTAACTTTGCAGGTCTATTTATCTGTGTTCTCAGAGTAATTATTTACGTCTGGTTGGATGCATTTGTAGGTGATCACTGGTATGTCTGAAGTCAGGAAGTGAAAGTATGGTGTGTGTCACACTTAAAGTAAGACACTGGATTCCTGCTGTATTGGAAGCAGAGTTGCTCATCACAGTTCCTAAAAGTAGATTTTAGATCTTAGAATCTATTAAAAAACCCAAACACCCAAACTGTTGCCTGGCATATCACAGGACTAGTGAACTGTCACATTATCAACAGTATTAATCTTAAATATTTGTTGTTATTCTCACTAAGAAAGTGAGACTTCTACTCAGGTTTGTATGTTTTTCTTTGTTGTATGTTTTCTTTTTCATGAGTTTTTGAACCCTTTCATGTATCTCAGTTAAATCTGAAAAGCGAAATTCTCAATGAATATCATGTTTTATGAAAATCTGTGTCTGTATGGAGGAAAAAAACCCCAGATCAGTGCCAATTTTGCGGAAGAGGCAGGCAGAACATAGCTGTTATACATTCTGTTTGGCAGTGGCTCAGTGGCCAAACAAAATGTGTGCAGTCCCAGACTCATCACAGCACAGTTTCTCCTGCCAGGTGATAGTGTAATAAACAATGTGGAGAGATGTGGCCATTTGCAGTGAGAAGAAAGAATGTGGAGATGCAGAGCAAAGAGCATAAATCTGTAGGAAAGCAGGTTTCATTCAATCTGGTGCTTACAGGACACCTTGGGTTTGCTATTGCAAAAGAATAAAGGACCAAATGCCAGAAGATCTTAAAAGGATGTAAATTGCTTGCTATAGGCAAACAAGAACATCTTGTTTGCTTGGCTTTTTCTATTTACTGAGCATTTCATCCTGCATGGAAAATCACAAGCTGCACTGAACACGAGATTCATACTAATCTTTCATATGAGATGGGCCAACTGCAGTTAAGTTCTGTATAAATAGTAAGATGGGGATGCTGAGATGCAAAATATGATAATAAAAGTTAAGTTGGAGGAAACCTACTTTTTCCTACTGTGAATTAAGCCAGAACTTGTTTCTTTACTTGGCTTTGTTGAAGTCAGCATAGACATGTTTAGATGAGGATAAAATCTTGATTTTTTTCAAGCACTTCAGTATTTTCTGTTTGTTTACATTTAAAATGCCTACGTATTCCATCTTACCTTGGACAAATTGCCTGCTTCTGTAAACTTGGGGTGAGTCTTTTCTAAAGATGAGAATTATAATACTGAAAATATTACTGATTTCCTGTTTCTTTTATTTAAATAATGTTTTTCAAGTACATTTTAATTCTCAGCCAAACAAGGTTCATCAATGGAAATAAATCATCACCGTCTTTTATGATTTTATTGATTACATAGATAGTCCTGAGGACCTCACTGCCATTGTCCAAGACTGCTTGGCCCGGCAGATGAACCTTAGGATTAAAGGGTGGGCTCAGTTCAGCGCAGGCTGTGTCTCACCTAAAAAAT
>JAWWLV010000001.1:11809652-11847902 GCA_035041135.1 Platyrinchus mystaceus
AAAAAATCCATTGCGCAGGCTTGAAAGGTAAAAAGACCTTTCCCAGATCTTCGTTCACGAAGACTGGCCACGTTAAAAAAAAAGATACGTTTTTTTAAAATGTTGGGGATTGTGTGAGATAATTTTCCTTCTCCTAAAGTCATTCAAGAGAAAGGAAAACACAAACTCATTTTCATTAGTATGCTTTTGTTTTACAAGCTGAATGAGTGCCAGATGATGATCATCAGCAATCACTAGTTTATTTATTAGAGGAAAATAGAAATATTTCACATTTGAGTGTCAGTTACCTTTTATGGGCTGCTTTAGAAAGGTACTACTTCTAAATATTCTCCTGGCCATTTTTCAAGAAAAATCTTAATGATTCAGGTCACTGCAGACCTGAAGTCCATCCAGCCACAAATTTTGGATGGAATTTGCAGCTGAATTAAAAAAGTTACTAGCAACTAGGATTTGTCCTTTGAAATGCTGGATAACAGATGTATTTAGCCACAGTGGCCATTCTCTGATATCTGCAGTGCTTACAAGCTCAGTGCTCAGGCCACAAGTTTCTTCCTCTCTTCAGGGCATTTAGAGCTCGAGGTAAGTCCTTAGAGCAATATTCCCTTTTATTGCTGGTAAAGCAGACCATAAAGTCTACCGTGGGAATGGCATATGAAGGTCTTTCCTGTGGCTCCTTTTTGTGCATTACCTGGGTAAACCATGGGGATTCTCTGAAGGGAAAGATTCTTCATACATGCAATAGCAAATTACTGCTTCCAAGCAAGTAGTTTTCTTCCCTTTCACGGGTCTCCCATTTCATGTCCTCTCAGTAACCAGGGACCAGACCAGTAGTGCACTTTTCCTTTTAGCAGCATGTTGTGATGTTAGAACTTCCTGCAAAATCATGTGTTTCATATGGTTTTTATATTTTAATCACATTTTTTAAAGTGCTTCCAGATGCAAGCACATATTTGGTTACAGCTTACTGCACATGCTTACGCACCGCTAAACTGGTAAGGCCTGCATTAAACAGCCTGGAAATCCATATGTGACTTCCAAAGCTCTGGTTTGGGATGTTGGAAGTCAATGGGTTGAGGTTTCTGGTTTTCTCAGAGGTGTTCAGCAACAGTTAGTGCAATAATTACAGTGGCTTAGTAATGTGAAAGGTCCTATTGCAAGAGAAAATGCTTTTCCTTTTCCTTCCTCCTCCATGAATCAGGCATCTACTCCTGCTTCAGTTGGCTCTTGCCAAAGACAGACGAAGCACCCAGTCAATCAGAGAGGCTGGTTATATGCTTAGGACTTCCATATACCTGTGCAGGAGCACACACAGCAAAACGAATGTGTTCTGGACTCAGGAAATCCTCATGCAAGTGTACTGCATGTGCCAACACAGGAGGTAAATTACTTCATTAATTTTCCTTTTATATATTCTGTGATTGGCAAACTTTTGTCTGTTTACCAGAGATCCCTTGCTGCTTTCCCACCGGGCAGTCCTGGGCACAAGGAATGCCCCTAAGGGAAGCAGGTCACAGGAAGAGATGAATTTCCCACATAATGTGATAAGTGACTGGAAGTGCACGTGAGGCAGGGGAAGCACATGTTGGCACTGTAGAAGGCTCAGTCCTACTTGTGCTTCACCCATTTTTCCTTTCCAAGCAGGAATCTTGAGCAAAGTCACACACCAGCAGTTTCCTTTTTTTGCTTATTCAAGTTCTGTGGTAGCTCAAGCAGACCTGTATGGAAAGCTGAGAAATGTAAAACAGATCTATGTAGCACCTCTTGAGTGTGGGTAGATGGGGTGTGGGGTTGGAGTTCTTTGAGTGTCCTAAAAAAGAGGCAAGTGTTGAGATAGGTACCTAATGGCCATAGAATAAGTTTTGTGCAAGAAGTGGAGGCTTTGGGGCAGATAGATATTCTGAGAACTTCATATGATGAAAAAATCAAGGACTTGGAAGCTTTTCACAGAGATAAAATTGGAGTATTTTGTAAAGGCTCAGTGAGTGAAAGCTGAGAAAAAGAATCTTAACTTGATATATATATTCATAATCAACAATAGACTGGGATAATCAGGAACAGGCTGATGCTGAAGTCTGCTCAGGTCATGCCATGCAGAGGCATTTGTCAGTAGCTTGAGGGAAATCTTAAAAAAACACCCACAAGATTTGTGTGAGAAATGCACAGAAACATCCATAATTTAACTGAATAACTTCACATGTAACTTCAAAGGTGAGCTCAGTCTTGGCTTAGAGGCTGCATGCTGCTTGAGTTTTAAAAAAGAAGATTTTATTTGGTTCACTTGGGACATCTCAAATGTTGATAAACTGGAAAGATCTGTGCCAGTACTTCTGTCATATGGTGACAGAGAAAAACACGTGCAACAGAAAAGTACTGTGCAATGAATCAAGTAACACAGTTTCTATTCAGAACACAGCCCTGTGGGTAGATTATATAGGTAATTTTAGCCCCCTTAGAAGTGTGTTGCTAGAATTACTCTATAAAGAGCAGAAAAAACAGAAGCCTGGTAATTAAACATGCTGAATTAAAAAAATTTGGAGGAAAAATATTTGTTGCAATAAGATTGAAACACTTAAAATCTTTTCAGTTAGTCTCACATTAGCCTTTGTGCACCAGTGGCATTTAAATTAAAACCAGTATGTTTCCATAAATAGAAAAGTTGGTTTTGATGAAGGCAGAATTTGTGATTAAAACAGCCTCCATTTGAAATCCCTGATTGCATCTATAAAGCAACTCCTTTGAACAGCATCCTGCTGGCATGCTGTTGATGACAATAAAGCTAAATATAAGTACAGAGAGATATCTACAAATGTGTGGGTCCAGTTATATATTTATATGTGTAACTCACAAGTTGGAATCAATTGGGAAGCTCTACTTATCTAATTCAAATGCAGACATGATCTGACCCAAATCTGGTCAAACAGAGATATCTGAAGTTCCTTGTGTAGGAAAGAAGCAGTGCCCACTCTACCCCACCTATTATGAGGAGATTATAATTATGAGCAGATTGTGAATGCAACCCTGCCACAGTACACACGCTTGTATGAAGACCTGCCCACAACTGCTGAGAATGGACATCTTGTAAGATATGTAGTGCTAACACAGGCTGGGCACCAATGGGTATAAATCTAAAATTTTCACAAGAGGTTATTTTTTAACCTTATTTAACTTTTTTTTTTTTTGCTACTTCTTAAGAGTAGTATGTCTCAGAGTCATTATTTCACAATATCTGCCTTGAAAAAAAGCAACACTACTGTTACATTTTATTATA
Source organism: Platyrinchus mystaceus (assembly GCA_035041135.1). Classification (NCBI taxonomy): domain Eukaryota; kingdom Metazoa; phylum Chordata; class Aves; order Passeriformes; family Tyrannidae; genus Platyrinchus; species Platyrinchus mystaceus. The sequence continues at coordinate 11,812,921 of JAWWLV010000001.1, forward strand.
TATTTAATAATTGCTTTTTATTATATACCTATTAATACAACTAAGATTAGAATGGTTTTGATCCATTAAATCATTCCTGCTATATCTGTTTTTTGAATTCTACAGCGAGGAAGTAAAGTTGATTCGTGTACATGTGCGTTTAAAATGAATGCTAAGGCAATCTTCCATCAAAATACTTGTAATAAGGAAGGAACCATCGCTTGTATGAAACTTCATCTGTTTTAAAGGTGAATGTTGATAAAATAAAAGACAAATGTAAACTGCAGGTCCGAATCCATCACTGATGTTGCCTACTTGTTTAGTATGTATTTAGAGAAACCTAAAAAGATCCCCCTGTCAGTACTTTCAGTCAGTTGTAGTTGATGGCAAGATCTGAAGTCCTTTTTTTCAGACTTTTTTTTTCATTATTCTGCTTTCTCTGTGCTGTATCTACAACCATATCTTCTTGTGTATTCATATAGAGCATGAATTTTAGTCCAGTGCTGACGTTTCTGCTAGGATACATAGAGCATTTGTTATTTTTTAAAGGGGCAATATTTATACTGAGAAAGTAGGTATTTACTATTGCTTATCTATTATATTTTTAAGCATGTTAATATTTTCTATAATACTGAACTAGGAAGAAAAACAAAGAACTTTTGCTAATCTTTCATTTTCTTTATCTCTTAATCCAAATAGTATTAATTTGCTAAATCTTTAATACTTTAGTTACTAACCAATGTAATTTTTTTTTGCAAGTGACTTACTTATTGCAGCAAATGTCTAAGAATTCTCCTACATCAACATTACTAGAGATGTAGAGCATGTGAGAAAACCGAGCTGAAAGACCAGCACTAGGAATCACTGGATCCTTTAATGCAGATGTCTTATGCAAGGAACTTATAAAGGTGGAGTTGGAAACTTGGAGGGTGTATTGAGGTTTTAAAGTCCTGAGTTCAGGATATTGGATAAAAATCTCAATTTTCATTTTAAAGAAGAGAAAAAAAAAGCTGTGTAATCCAAATTGTTATAGAAAGAACTGTAAACTGGGACTTTAGCATGAATTCAAATAAGCATTAGAAGGTAAGTTTAAAAATAACACCATGTTTTTAATTTATTTCAAAGTCCTAATATCCCAATCCTTCCAAGTCTAACTTTGATTTTTTACATGCCAGAGTTTTAGCTTCTGTAGTGGCATATGATATGTATGTGTGTGTATATCTATCTCTGAAAGCAAGAGATCATCTCAAAATGTCATGTGGTTTCTCTAGTCCTTGCTAGCTGAAGGCAGCTGAACACATGACAAATGGAGCAGAAATCAGAGAGCAGAAAATGGTAATCGGCAATTTAATCAACAGCTAGACCACAGTGTAAATATCTGTAGATATTTGTGATATCTGGGATAACAGGGGGAAGGAGTTAGTGCTGTTTCTGCTTTGTAATGCTTTAGCAATGCTTGTAGCCATAAACCTGCCTTAAAACACCAATTCAACAGGGTTTATTACTGCTTTGTGTTATTGGAGTGATGCAATAGAGCAACACATATCAATGAAACTAGCCTGTTGTTTTGCCATCTTTAAAATAACAATCCTGAATAACATAAAATAATCTAAGTGCCTGGTGTCTAAAAGCAACATTTTGGATGGTCCTCTCCTTTCCTGTGAATTAAGAAGTTATTTGAATTAACTAGTGGGTTATAGGCTGTTAGGCTCATAGTATTCATTTGAATAACCTAGCAGCTGGAGCATGTAGATGCTGGATACTCTGGATAAGAAGTGCAGAACAGCTGGAAAAGGCCTTGGGCTGACAAGGAAAGGAGGCAACAGCTGGAGGGTGTAAACATCAGGGACCTGACAGGGAAGATTTAGATGAGGAGAAAACCTTCAACTAGGAACAAGTTTGTGAAGCTTAACCTTGGTGCTAGGTGCTCCACACAGAGACTTTCCCCAAGAATTTTTATCTGGTCACTCTTAAATCTTCTTCTTCCACCTCTTTTCCACATCTGTATATGTCAGTCTCAACTGGGTAGTGTATGCCACATTTTATATGCCATAATTTCACTATATATGTTATTATTTTCCATTCTGTTAATTTAAAATATAAAAATTAAAAGGTATCTTTAATAAGTAACTCATCAACATGCAAACTACATCATATTAAGGAACCAGTATTCCCATGAACAGTACTTTTCAACTGTGATTCCTCATTAGTGCTTTTAAGACTGTTTTACAAAGTCTTTTGAATTGCGTTAGCCTAAATATATGATATCATATATATATATATTGTTATGTGCTCGTAGATAAAAAGAAAAAGCAGAACAAAAAAAGTGAGATCAGTCAGTTTAACATTCCGTGTGAAATGAATTCCTCTTGAAATATGATTTTCAGAATGCAAGGTCCAATATTGATTTAAAAGGGTCAAGGACAGAGAAATGCCATCATCCTTGGGAAGGTGTTCCAGTGGCAAAGTACTCATCCCTCTGTATCTGCATCATATATATAAATATGATCTGAACTTGACTGCTGGAACTTGTTTGTAGTGTTGTCTGTTACCTGTAAAAATCTCCTGTCAAAACTGATTTAGCCAGTGATCCATTCGGACCTAACTTTCATTGGATAAATGAAGCCTCATTACCGAGTTTCTTCCAGTCCTTTACTTATTAGGCTTTTCAGTGAGTTTCTTGAATTGTACACACCAGACATTGATACAGTCTTCCATCACCAGATGCTTGAGTGCCGAGTATACAGTTAATCCCAGTTCTTCAGTCCTATTCAGGCTTCTTCCACAGAGGCCTCTGGGGATGCGTTTTTCCCTTCGGCCCTGACAGTGCATGGGGAGCTCATGTTCAGCAGAGTCATGTCCACTCTTAGTGCCAAGTCTTTTTAAGAAATGTTGCCCTCAGCATAAACTCTCTCACTCTGCCAAGAGAACCCTACTCTCTTGTTTAATTTATAGATATATAAATGGGTTCTCAGTGTGAAGTGACTTGCCCAGAGGCTCACAGTGGCAGGGCCTGGGAGGAGCAATCAAACTCCTAAATATCATACTATGTCCTTGCCAATGGACTATCAATTTACTTGTTTCTTTCTCTCTAATTTATGTATGACTGCATATTTGCCTTTTTTTTCCCTGTATGGGCTGAGGCTGTACATGCTCTTTCTTTTAGATTTGGTCTAGTTTCATCTGTGAACAGAGTATAGTTGAGGGTTGCAAGGTGATAATGCTATTTCTCTAATCATGTTTATTATTATTACTATAAAATGTTATCTATAGGGTTAATTATTTCCTGTAGTTGTGTGATGAATAAAATATTCATCTCAAGTGCATTATGAATTTCCTCCCATGTTGTTTAACCTAAGATTAAATTTCTTTCATTGCTGCCGAGCCCTGTTCAGGGTGGTACTCTTTCCGTGCTTCCTCTGGAGAGCTGATATCATGCTGGTTTGGAATATTCATTAGTAGCCCAACCCTTTTTCCAGAGATAACTCCAGTTATGACCATTTCAAATGCTTCTACTTTTAAAAAGTGCATTAAGAAATGAATTATTTCAAGAAAAAGGGGGTTTAACCTGAAATCTCTTTCATAGACTGAATACAGATCAGGAAGAGGCGAGCCCCATCTTCTTGGAATGGATTAATGTTACCAGCATGACACCCTTGCACTGAGGGCAGAAGCTATTGTTTCCCTTCCCAGATGTAAGAAAACTATTCCCTAATGCTAAGAGTAGGACTTTTTTTTTTTTCCTGATTACTCTGTGTTTAAAAGCTTATATTTGAATGGAGCAAGTGGTTTACTGGAAAAAAAAAAACTAAACCAAAATAACTTGATTCCTTAGAATACCAAATTGTATGTGAAAGTGGAAATTAATCCAGAGAAAAGCTGAAATAACTTGATATTAATAGGAATTTTTAACAATTCCTTAAACAGTTGTTCACCTTCCTTGAAATGAAGGAGGCATCTTCTATTATTTTTAATTATCGCTTTCTCTTGATGTCCTTTGCTGGAGCAGTGTTTGTTTGGTGTGAGTTATACAGGTTGCAGGTCTGCAGTCAGGCACAGCCCTGCTGGGTCCTATCAAAGGACCAGGCAGTGAGTGTGGAGAGCAGTGAGAGTTGTGCCTGCCTGGCACCACAGCAGTGTGGTGTTGTGATGTTGGCAGTGACTCCCTGTTCCTGGGCTGTTCCTGGTCACCTGGCATCCATGATGGCCTTTAAGGTCTCCTGTTGCTGGAGGGACAGAGTTGTTGCATGTTGTTATGCACTGTCTGGAAGCAGGACGGTTGAAACTTGACCGGGGCTACTTGCTTGTGCCATGAAGGCGGTTATGGGCATGGGGAGAAAGGGAGAGCTGCTGTGTTGAGGGGAATCAGGCAGTACAGACAACACTTCAGGGATGTGAGGCTCCTGGGCTGCCCTGCCATGCCCTGGAGCATTGTGGACATGGATGCTCATCACCTGGAGTTTGGATTCACTCTGGTTCCTTCAGGTGGTGACTGATGGGGCCAGTGGAGAGGGGACAGTGCTCTCTGGGAGCTAAGGTACATACCATGCTGGGTCTGCGGGACCCTGGGGCCAGGTCCAGCACAGGCTGCTGCACCCCTGTGCTGCATTCCCTCTGGGGGTTCCAGACTTTGAGGGGTGGCACAAGGCACCCCCAGCCTTGTGATCAGGATCTGGGCTGCAGTGCTCTGGGCCAGACAATAAATACCTTCAGCAGCCTCGGTGGTGGCCAGAGGGAGCCACAGCACCTGCTGGCTCTGCTTGGCCACAGTGCAGGGAGCAGGAATGGGACAGTCTCCCTCTTCCCCCTGCAATGCAGGGGCCTCCCCGCACCCCGTATGCCCCTGCTCTGACCTGGACCCTTCTCAGAAGGGGAACACAATGATCCCCACAAGGTATTTTAGGAAAAGCAAGACCAGCAGACAGACTCTTCCTCTTGTAAAATATCTCAGTTGCTGGGCTGGCTGGTGTGAAATGATGTCTTGTGGCAGTTCCCGAGCTAAAGAGCAGATGGTATCTATGTGCTACACTGTAAGTGCAGCAGAAGCACTTGGAGGATTAAAATGATGACTCATTGGAACAAAGCAGGACAGGGAGATGAACACTCAAAAGAGATGGCATTAATCAATACAAATTTGTTGGCTTTTTGGAGGTATGCAAAAAATGTATTTTCTACTACTCAGAAGTGATAAGTTCTCAACGTTGTAAATCTGCTGTCCAGATTATATATTAAACTAAATATAAGACAGAGAGACAACAAAGGCAACCTCTTTTTTTTCTATTTTCTGTTTTTATTATTTGTTTTGGTAGGGTTGGGTTTTTTGTTTGGTTGGTTGGTTTTTTGATTTTTTTTTTAGTCTTATGTTTTGCTTTTCACCTACCAGGTAATGAGTCCCAATGAAATTAAAAAAACAATGCTTGTCTGGCTTGGGTAAATAGAAAGATTGGCTTGTCTTTAAGTGATTGATTACTTTTAAATTACTGTGAAAACTCCTTTTAAATAGGTCAATGTAAGTGACAAAGTAAGCAAAGCTACTCCTGTCCTACTCTTTGTTGGAGGTAGCTTTAAAATTTTCAGCATACATTTATGGTGTGTAACTTAACACACCTCTAACACACTTCCTAAGTGATACAGTTGCTGTGAACGAGGTGGAGGTGACACATGTAATGAAGTTTAAGGAGTTTTCTAGTTTTTCTTTTAGATACAATTTTGTGGGAGGTTCTAACTTCTGTGATGCTCAGAAGCTGAAATGTTTTCTGCTTTAGAAAGTGCATTTTTGTTCTTGGGTTGTTTTTGTCTTGGATTTTTTTGATTTTGTTTTTGTTTGGTTTTAGGGATGAAAGCGTATGATAATTATAGCATCTCTGATTGGGAGACAAGTGAGAAAAATAAAATACTTTAACAGTTTTGTTGGGTTTTTTACCCACCATTTTTTAAATTTCTGCAGCTAAAACAGCTGGGAAGAAATTAACCAATTTTAGCAGGGAATTCTTTAAAAGGTCATAATGAGACTGGATTTTATTTTAGTGCATTGTGAACTACTAAGCATAAAGAATACAGTTTAATAATGAACATTCAAGCTGCTCAGAAAAAAGGGCTGTTAAACATGCTTGTAGGCTGGGTTAGCTGCATGTTGGAAAGTCAGAATTTAACATTAGGGATTAGAAAGATAACTGGAAGTAGATATCAGCAGATAATGTAAAGCATATCAGGGCTCAGGGGGTAAGGATTTTGCTTTTTAAAACTCAGCATTGATCTTCTCCTTACAGTTTATCATAAAATAAGGAGTCCTATGACAGTGCCTACCAACAAGGTCCTAACTCTGCAGAACAGCCTATCTAGTGACTTGATTTATGGCACCAACGTTTAATAGAAGATTCAAGCATATCTATTCATACAACCTAAAGTTTCTTTGCTGTTTGACTAGGTACTGTTCACATTTGTAACTGCGATTTACATGGAATTATTTACATTACTTGAAGTAATATGTGTAGTAATCTTTCCTCGCATCTAAGGATAGCACGAAGTTACTGTTTTAAAACTAAGGAAAACTGTTTTAGAGAATGGGTCTGTTTTCTGAGCCTCTGTGTGTTTGACTTGGCATGACACCAAGGAAGTAGAGGAGCTAGGCCCACCCATAGAACTCATCCAAAGAGACCATAGACCTAAAAAGCAAATTTTACTTGCTGGTGTACCATAAATGTTTAATAGCTCTGGAGAAGAACTGTCTGACAAGTCTAATAGAAAATATAAGTAAACTGCCAATAATCAGAAATGTGCAGGGAGCTACTGGGACAGATAAAAACCAACACAGTTGGCTAACCTCACTGTAGAATCAGAAACCCCGTTCCTTTGCCACGTATTTCTTTTCTTCTAAATAAATCCTAGAGCAGTTTCTTCCCTGGTCTCCCACCAAGTTTCTGTCTTGTTCCTGTCCATCCTGTTTTGCGGACAACACAGGTGCCTATCGGCATTTCTTCAGAACTGCCTTTTTGGACATTGGTGCCTCCTTTCCACAGCAACATCTGCTGAGCCCTGAGTTACCCCGTGTCTTTCCAGGAAGAGGGGGACCGTGACAGGGGGAATTTGTACAGCTTGTGTCTGCACTTGTTGCTGCAGAGGAGAACTTAAATCCATGTGTGGAACTGCTTACTCAACCCAAAGGTCAGAAGGGATTTTATGAGGACACAAAAAACCGGAGTGGCTGCAGCTCATGCGGGGCCTCCCAGAGGCAGCCGAGGCCTGACGTCTTTGGCCTTGCAGGTTGCCAAAGAGCTCTCATCTGCAGAATGAGGCTTTAGGAGAACGGATAAATATTTGGGGAGTGCAGCAGTGGAATGAGCCTACTTTAAGTCGTTTAATGGACACGGTTTGGCAGGCAGAACTGTGTGCAGGTCAGTGGGCTGCCCAGTGGGGAGTCCAGAGTACCTGTTGATGCAGTGAGCAGTTCTCTGCCTGGCTGAAACCCTCAGTTTGTTACAGATGTTTGGTATACGGATATCTTTACAAACTACTTGTATAAAGTTCAAGCTGTAATACTGGCTAGCAGAAAATGCATTTGAAAATGTGTTTGTAAAAAGCTAGGAAACTACTGAATGGTAGTTTCAAAAATCTCATTTCCATACCGTTTGACTTACACAGCTGATGATGGCAGGTTTTTTGTTCGTATTTGTGTGGCTGGTGTTGCAGTGGACTAGGCCATAAACATGATGGTTGTCCACACCGAGAAGTACCACTGGATTCTGCTGATGGTTCAGGTTAAATCACCCTTGAGTAAACAGTAGTAAATGTCCATTTGTTTAAATCTCTTATGTTTGCTTCTCATGTCCAAAGCCAAACTAAAGATTTGGCACTACACTTTCCTTACATCTTTATGTGAACAGCTGCACTATGCTGAAAGCTTACCAAGATCTTAAAACTTTAAATGTAGCTCTTCAGAGTAAATCAGTTAAAATTGAATGCATCAGTTTGCTTGTTTACAATAGCAAATATTAGAGTGCAATAGAAGCAAATCTGAAAAGCAAAACATTTTGCTGAGGACCTGATGTGCACGCCTGGGGACACTTTTGAAGTTTTTACTTCAGATTAGGTTCAGGCTGGTTCTGTGGACTGAGTATTCATTTACAATCACAGAGTATATTTTTCATAAGCTAGCAGTCCCACTCTTTTTTTTATTCTTATTTTTAATTAATATGTGTGTTTTTTCTCTGTCAGGAGATGCATATGATGTTCTGACATAGGTTTGGGTTATGTGCCTGACATATAGTAGGTTAGCACAATGAAATGCAAATTAAACTTATGTTGATTCAAGGAGAGTTTTAAAATGAGATCCTACTTTACAGATATCACACATTTTGATGAGGTTTCACTACATATTTTACTGAAATTAATGTTTTAGGGCCATGGAGATTGCAAGCTGAAACAGGTTGCAGGCCATCTGCTCCATATGTTTTCTGTGATGGCAGCCAGTTCCAGGTGCTTTGGAGTTTAGAAGTCCTTATATTAGATAGCTGTGGAATAAAATAGCCCCAGGGCAATGTCTCTGAGTTCCATATCAGGTTCTCTGTTTGTTCTATTACCTTTAGCAAAATATTTTGAAAACATCTTACTTTGAAAACACATATGGTTTACTTCATGTAAATCAAGACATTGGCAATTAAAAAGACCTCTCTGTATCCGAGCTTTGGGACTGATGAATTACAAACTTCACCACAATTATCTTTAAATGGCTTAGAGTATGCTCTAAGAGATGATCTGAAAGTTATAAATTTACTGAAGTTGATTGTATTTTCTTAATGGATGAAACAAGTTTCTATTCAGCTCTGTTACTTGAGTTACTGGGTCCAAACCAGCTATGAAGCCACAGTATCCATTCTCTACTGCACAGAACAGTTACTAATTTGTAGATATTAATTAAATAAGGATTTGTTCTCTATGCCTGAATAGAAATTTTGTAGAATTCTGTATCAGTAGCTATCTTGAATCCCTTGGATTATGCTTTCTAAAGTTGCAGCTGGGAAATTTGAAAATAATATTTTAATACTTCAGGGGAAAAAAACCCACATATCCAGTGAAATGGGCTTCTAAGCAATTGCAGTGTTAATTTTTTTCTATCTTTATTTCTTAAAATTATATGCAGTATTTCACAGTACACTGAGACTTTCTGTATCTAAACATTATTTTTATACCTTCTTTTGCTACTGGCAACATTTTTTTCTCCCGTTCCCTTCAGCATGCATTTATGAACCAGCACATTTCATTAGACTTCCGTTTGACTTTTTTTTTTTTTTTTAACTGGAAATGCAGTAACTTGTCTCAAAAAACCCTGTGGAAGACCTGATTTTTTTCTCCATCTGTTCCTCCCAGTCTCATAGGGAAGAGCAGGATGTCTGGTGGGAAGGATCACTTATGAAACCCGAGTTGGTGCTCACAAAACACGGTGCCCAACACAGCAGTGAAACTTTCAAGTTGGAACATGGGGTGGTCATTTCTCCTTTCTGGTCCTTCCTCTGCTTCATGGAAGTGTTGAACACCATTCACAGCTGGCTTAGCTGTTGAGGGGGAAGATGTGGAAAACTAAAGCAGCTGGGTTTTCGGAAGCAATTTTTTTTGTTGAAAATGGGGCTGTGTGCAAAGAGTTTATATTTTGGTGTGAGTGTGGTATATAAACCAGAATGAAGCTGAAAGTTGTGTGTGTGGCAGACTGCCTACATCTCTGCTCATCTTAGTGTTGCTGTTTTCCAAGCTCAACATGGGGACATCTTGACAAAATCCAGTTCTACCCAAACCTTATGCTTTTGTATTCTGTTTGAGCCTAGTTGGCATTTGGACCTTCAGTAAAGGTCCAAACCTGCAGGTCATCTAGCTGGGCCTTTTGTTTCCTCTATTTGTACTTCTTCCCACTCGCCTCCCAGTAAGTAACCTCACACTCTCCTCAAACTGTTTTAAACTCTTGCTTGCTCAGAAAATCACTCCAGAGATTCTTTTTTCAATAATATCAACAAAGCTGTCTTTGAAGAAAGGCAAAGCTTGTAATAAGAAGCAATGCCAGGAGTTGTGCTAGTTCCAGTACTGAAACCAACGTGAAAATGAAATTACTTTTCACTTTACTTTGCGACAGAATGGAAGTATAAGTCTTTCCAGTGTGATTACTTAAGTAAAATTTGCAGGTTGTAACAGCATTTCATTCAGTTAATATAAACCAAAAAGCTCCACCTTCTTATCATGTGACTCTTTGGACAACTGACACTTGGAAATTCAAGACAGTGGATTTTTATTCATGTGTTTCTTACTAAGCATGTATATTTGGATTCTCTAAAGCAATAATATAAAGGTGAGAAATTAAAAGCTTGCTTTGGGACCTTTGCTCTGGTTTCCTGCAGTGCATATCAATTTCTTTTAATATATCCAGGAATGGCAGAGAGGCAGAAGTTGGTAGAGAGAGACCTGAGCAGAAATAAGAGGACCTGTCCAGAAACTTGAGGACCCTTCCATGAACTTTTAGCTAGCTTCTCTTTGGGAGAAGATAGCTGATTCATGTCCATGTCATGTACTGTCTGATGCTGAGCTGATGACCCTTACTGCCTCTACATGCTCCCTTTTAAGGAGAGCACACTTCTTAAGGGCAGCATTGAATTGGAAACAACTTTATGGACTTGCTTTTTGTTATGCGAATTAACTACCAAATTACTTGTCTTTCTACCGTGTTTATGGACTTGCCTGTTTCTTATATGAACCAGTTTAATTGGCTGTGTCAGTTCCAGTGCTTGCAGAAAGATTTACAATGGTTGATCTTTGCTGATATTTCCACTCCACGGTCTCCATTATGCGTTATGTTAGCACTCCACAAGGGAACACACATAAGTGGAGATCATGCTGTGATAATTTCTTAAGGATTCTGTCTCTGGGGTATGTGTATGTCTTGTCCTTAGAGCTAAACATTATCTGTAAGTAGTATAGCTACATAAGAAGTACTATAGCTATATTAGAACTTATGTTATTTCTGATTAATTAGCCTTCAATTTATTTACTTTTAGTTACTAGTTGAACATACTTTCCTATTTAGCAGGAATAACATCTGGTGAATACATAAGTAAAATGCTCATTTAAGAAACACAAAGAATATTCTTAAACATCAGCAGTTATAGTGATAGCTGTAATAATATTTTGTTTCTAGCAGTAGTAAAAAAGTCCAGATTGCTGTTTAAAATCTCTTATAGATTCCTTTAAATATACCTCCAGTTAAAAACAAACAAACAAACAAACAAACAACAAACAAACAAACAAATCAGTCAGTAGCACTGGGTTTGTACAATGATTTCCACCAGAACATAAACAATTTTCTCACTTCTGATTTTTCTCCATCTTTAGCTTTTTGGATGCCCCTAGTGCCAGCTTTCCTGCTGAGCATGTCCCAAAGCAAAGAGTTTACGTTTTGAAGGTTTGTGAGAGAAAACTATCACATTGTTGCTTCTCATTTTGGAGTCTGATTCCTTTGCGTTCTGTGAGAGAATTACCCCCCATTTATGTGGGTAAAAGGAACATTGTAGACCAGTATATTTATCTTGTTTCTAAAGAGATTCAAGAATCTGTAGCAGAGACAACCTTAATCATTATTTCAGGTGATAAATATTGTTCTCCTTACTGTAAAGTAAGTTAGGAGATTTCTCAATATTGACTCAGGTGAAACCTTAAAGACTGACTTTTGAAACTATTATTTTGCACTGAGAAGAATGTTGCTATTTTTCTGACCTATCATAATTGCTAACAGTTTTGGTGTAGCACATCTCACCTACTTCAGTATGTAGGTTTACAAAATGAGATATGAGGAGTTTGGGTGTTAATTTGCAGATATGGGATATTTTAACATTCAAATTAATTGTGCTCTAGTAGTCTTAGAACTATCTGTGCTAGAAGAAGTAAATAAATGCAAAAGAGTATTATCAGTGCCTTCTCAAAAAGGGGGGGCATTGAATCAATGGGGAAACGCCTTATTCCTTGTTAAACAACATTGTCAGGTGAGTTCAGCCCAAGGACTTGAAGGTAACTGTGAACAGAACATTTGGCATGTGACTTGATTATTTGATGCTGTCAAGTTACCCTTTATGGGCCCGATAGTGTTGAAAATTCAGAAGGTGTCAATACCAGCGTTGTTTAAATTAGCCTCCCACCGATGTGCTCAGCTAGATCTCAAGCCAGAAATCATACAAAATTAACAGATCTCCAGTCAAACTTAGTAAAACACATGCTTTTCTAACTGCCTTTTATTGCCTTCCTTTTCTAGGTCTTTAGGGATTTTACACTGCGTATCTGGAAAAACAAGTCACCATTTAAACACTCAGTCTACAGCTTGAATGGTAAGGGGGAGCTGCATTACTGTGTTGTTATTATTCAATTAGTGTGGAGCTGATGACTTGGATGAAGGAAGTGCTATTCTAGTTTCTTTGCTTGGAACTGTCGTGCTTTGAGTCAATATATACCCAAAAGAACAATTTTTTTAGAAATCACGTAAAGCAGAGATTTTAAACACTTCCATGCTTATAACTATGAGCTGGCTGCTAAAAGCAGTGTTGAGACTTTTCAGCTCCTATTGACCTCACTTCTATTCTTGGGCTTTGAACATAGGCCTTCTCTTGTACAGATTTCTATTTTTTCATATATTTAATGTTTTAAAATATTATGTATATGCTTCTTTAGAACTTCTGTTTTGTCCTGTCCAGTTTTACAATGGTTTTGCCTTCAGACTGGCAAGTGTTGTCTCTGAACAGTGCCTAGCATTTTCCATTCTAAAATCCCACTTTCAATCCATTTCTGGAAAACTGTAATTTTTTAAGTTAAAATTATCCATCTTTTTCACTCCTTCCTTTCCCTTTCCCTTTCCACCAAAAGGTTTCAGTAATTTAGAGGAAGCGTGGCCTTCTGCTAATATTCAGGCAACCTTTTACAAAAGATATCTTCTGCCCTTTTGTTACTGTAGTAAGAGGGCAGAAGAGAAGGTGCCTTTTATAGTACTACAAAAATTGCCCAAATTGCTTCAATTTTTACAAGCTCAGTGGAGAGCTTTAGGCCTCCACATCTGAAGAGTTTATCTTATTTCCATTTTGAATAAACACCAGCTTAGGACTGGCAGAATATTTGCTGCTTCAGTCAGGACCTGCTTCAGGCAAATTTGGATTTTGGGATAGAAGCCCCAAACCTAAAGCAGGTTGACTGTACCTTTCCTGGACTGTCAGTGACTGTGCTTCTGGGTTTGGCTCAAACGCAAACTAGACACAGAAGGAGGTTAATTAGGTTGGTATAATTTGAGAGATAATTATGCATAGAAAGCAGGCCCAGAGCTGCGTTTAAGAACATGACAAGTACAAGAGTGCATCAAATTAGGAATGCCTTTAGAAAAAGAAGTTTTTATTTATTACAGTTACTCTGAACCAAAAGTCAGGCTTTTTACAGTAATTATTTATAGCACACAGTTAATTGTAGTTACTTATAGCCCTCAATGAGTGTGTACTCTTGGTTCGGTGTGGTGATAGCATTGGAACAAAATAGTATAGCTTCAATACACGGAAGTTTGAACAACTGACAAGCAGTAATATCCATGCAGAGTACAGGTCATTCCTCACTGTTTCAGATCCATTTCAAATTTACTGAAGGAAAAGTAGCCTATGGATTTCCAAGAGGATCTGCTCTAGTACTTCATAGAAGTGCTCTAGACTTTTTAATTTCACGTTTCAGTAGGTCTTGCAAGGGCTCAGTTGGTTTGTTTTGGGTTTCAGTGGGTTCCTGAATACTTCAGAGACACGGGCATTTTTCATATTCACCTTTTTGGCCTGAGCATACTGTGGTGAACTCTGACACCAGCTCTCCGATCTCTCCAGTCTAACCAGTACAGTAGTCAGAGGAAAACTGAAGAAACAAGATTCAGAACCTTCAACTATTCCCTGAATTTACGCCTAAGTGAAAGGATGAGGAAAAGATGAAACAGAAAGGATAACGGAGATAAGACAATGGCAAAATTGGTTGCCTAAGTGATTAAAATTGGTTTATTCACATCAGTTACTGCATAAATTAGCAGTACAAGTAAGGGGTCATATAGAAGTTTAGAGTGAAAAGAATCAAGAGACAAAATTTTTCAGAAATGTCCTAAAAATATTATTAGACATCCATAGATGATAGGTGCCTTCAATTGATTTTTAAGAATAAAAAATCTGACCTTCTCCTTTGGGTGCTTGTATATGAAGTCTCTGGCTGCACAGTTTATCTTGAATCTTGTTTCAGGACAAGCTGGCCCTTTCGAAGAAGCTTCTTAGATATTAAAGATAGTCCGAAACATGCAATTTCCTACAGAAGTAGCCTAGGAATACAAGCCCAGTATAAAGCAAACAAAAAAGACTGAAAATTAATCTTTTGGAAGAAAAGCCCAGTAGGAAAGAATGAAGATGCCCATCTTAACTCCCTAGTAAAAGATGTGCAGGATGATGCCTGCAAGGGATTGCTAGGCCGAGGAAAGCACATGGATGACATTTGGAATTTATTTTTGTCAAACAAAAAATGTAACCTAAAACTCATGCCCTGAAGAAAATTAACCCCTATAGCTCATAGGAACTCTCTGAAACACTAGCCAGTGAATTAAACCACTGATTTAGAGGTTTCTCGGGTAGCTAAAAAATATATGAAGTCTTCAGGGCAGGGAAATCTTTTCTAATGCATTTGTATGTCATCAAGCACAGTGCCAAGAAATGCTGGTTCCATTTATGCCAGTAAGAATGTAGTATGAAATCTCCTTTGCAAGTCTGTATTTTAATTTCCTTTTAGGGGCATTTCTACCAAAAAATATTTTATTATATAGTTGGTTTCTTTTTTTATTTTTTTTTTTATGTGAGTTTGGCCCTTGAATTTGTTGGAGAAAACCAAAATAATCGTTCATGTAGCATCTAGAATCCAATGTAAAGAGGCACAACACTTCTGTCTAGCTGGCATCTAGAGTACAAAGGATCAGTAAACAGTTAAAAATCCCTTTGCCTGTGAGAGTGTTCATTGCCAATATTTATCTAAGGAAAGGGCCTGGAACAGACAAGTGGTCTGTGAGAGGATTCAAGGAAGGTGAAGTTCAAAGGAAAAATAGGGAAGCCTGTGAATCTATTTCAGACTTGTTTGTTCCAATTTTTTTTCACCTGTGAACAAACAGAGCACTCTGAGGGGTTTGTTCTGGTCACTGACTGCTCTTTTATCAGTCCCAGTGGGAGCAAACCTGAACCTAAGTGGAATCAGTTGATGTATTTATGGAGACAGTAATCCCAGACCGAGGAGACGAGATCCAAGTAGGAACATGCCAGAAGTAGATGTCGATTTGAGGTCTCAGTCCCGGGGTTGCAGGACATGTCTGTGCTGTGGAATTGGTTAAGGGGCAGAGGAGTCACTGCAGCCCATTTATTATCCACCCAGCAGGTGCTGTGCAGGCTTCCCAGAGTTCCTGTGAGAGAGGGGGAGCTGTGTTTATGTTGTGCCAAGGCTGAAGGAAAAAAGGCTTTTGCTGCATTGGCATTATACTTGTGGACAGAACCATAGCCCAACAACAGCTGAGCTGATTTCAAATGTCTGCCCAGCACATCCCCTTGCCCTTGGGGTTCTGCTGGTAGTGCTGGTGGCCAGCACAGGGTTGTACCTATGGGGGTTCACACTCAACAGATGTTAGAAGGATACTGCAATGACCAGCATCATCTTCTGCCCCTCTCCAGGCCGCCACCCCACACACTGTGAAATGTTTTCAGGATTCTTCTCTGGCATTAATAACCTTTTTTTTTTGTTATTGTTTGGTTTGCTTTGCTTTGTTTTGTTGGTATAACTTCTCTTAATAATACTGATGTATCTTGCATAAAATCCAAGAACCTTCACCAGGAGTTAGATAACAGTTATGTACAAATATCTGTGAGGAAAAACCACGCTGTGTTGACAGGGTAACAGTGAAAGGTATAAATGACAAGTGACTTCAGAAGTGAAAAGCTTGCTATCATACTTGTGTGGTTTGTTATGTACTTAATAAAATGAATGTGAAGTAAGTGTCAGTTATGGAAATGTTCCAAACCAGTCTTTGATGACTAAGGTAACTTCTTGCTGATAGTTTTGCAGAGATGATTCTCAGTAGCCAGTCTGAAAGAGGAGAGGTTCATTGTCTTTTATGACATTCATTCTTTTATTCTTTTAAGTTTCATCCAGAGCAAAGCAATTACAAGCTACCATACTCCAGATACTCCTACTTGGAGAGTTGCCTAAGAATTACATACTTAGTCTTTCTGCAGTCATTGTGATCACAGCATCCCAGTATATATGAGACTGGAAGGGACCTCCAGAAACAGATCTAATTAGATCTGGTTGCTCAGAGCTGTGTCCAGTTGTGTCTTGAATTCCTGCATTGAATTTCTTCATGAAGAAATTCCTGTCTGCACACCCTGTGTCAGTGTTTGACCACTCTCATTGTAAATCAACAAACAAATAAGTTCTTCTATCTAATCAGAATTTCTCACATTCTGACTTATGTTTGTTGCCTTTTGTAGTTCCACTGGGAAGCTCCAAGAAGAGTCTGACTCTGTGTTCTCTGTACCCTCTGGTCAGGCAGTTGTATACAGCATTATGTTCTCCCAAGACTTCTCTCCTCTGAGCTGAAGAGGCCCAGCTCCCCCAGACTCTCCTCTTTTTTTTTTTTTTTTTTTTTTTTTTTTTTTTTTTTTAATGGATGAAACATGTCTGTCTTCACTTTACAGCTTACTCTTGTGATTATATATCTGCTTGTCTAACTTCAAATTGGTTTTGATTTCTTTTTTTTTTTTCTTCTTCAGCCTGGATAATTTAATAGAAACAATTCTGGTAGCCAAAAACTGTCAATATGCTGCTGAGTTGTGTTTTACCGTGACGTTTATCACAGTGCCTCGCATACAGGATCAGAGATGGGCTGAGGCAGGAAGGTGTCTCTGGAGATCACCTGGTCCAAACCCCTGTTCAGTGCAGGGTCAGACAGAACAGGCTGCTCAGGTCAATGTCCAGTTAGTTTTTGTTTCCACAGCCTTTGTGAACAGCCTGTTCCAGTGTTCAACTACCCTCACAATAGTAAAGTGGTTTCTTATGTTAAATGAAATTTCTTGTATTTCAGTTTCTGCTCATTGCTTCTTATCCTGTCAAGAAAATTCTGACTCCGTCTTCTTTCCTTCCCCCTTAAAGTATTTGTACATGTTCATAAGATGCCCCCGAACCTTCTCTGCTCCAGGCTGAACAGTTCCAGCATCTGCTCATATGACAGATGTTTCAGTCCCTTAGTCCTCTTTGTAGTCCTTTGCTGCGCTCCCTCCAGTATGTCCCTGTCCTTCCTGTACTGGAGACCCAGTTGTGTCTGACCAGGACTTTGCAGGGGGAAGAATCACCTCTCTTGACCTCTTAGCAATGATTATCTTAATGCAGCTCAGAATGTCAGTGTGTTAGAAGGGTACTTTGCTGGCTCATGATGAGTTTGGTGTCCAACAGAACTCAAGGTCCTTTCCTTGCAGTCTGGGGCAATTCCTCCCCAGGTTCTGGACTTTGCATTTTCCATTGTTGAACTTCATGAGGTTCCTGTAGGCCTATTTCTCTACTTCCCTCAGAATGGCACAACTCTTTCGCATATCAGCCTCTTCTCTCAGTTTGGCATCATCAGCAAACTCTCTTGGTGTGCATTCTGTCTCATCACCTATGTCGTTGAGGAAGATAATTAAAAAATATTATCCTTGAGATCAACCCCAGGGGTAGACCACTAGGGACTGTCCTCCTGGTGAAGTTTGTGCTGATCACAACTCTTTGAGCCTGGCAGTTCAGATAGTTTTCAGTCCACCTCACTGTCCACTTACCTAGTCTATATATCATTCCTTCGTCTGTGCAGATGTTATAGGAGGCCATGCAAGATCAAGATAAACATTCATGGCTCAGTTCATGATAGACAGCTCTCAGGTTGGCCCTGAATGACTTTCACTTTTCAGTACTGTGCTGACTACTCCTATCATTTACTCGTCTGCAATCTGTCTGGAATATTCTTCTGGAAAATTTGTCCCAGCGCCTTCCTGGGGCTTGAGGTGAGGTTGAGCATCCTGTAGTTCCCTGAATCTTCCTTCTGGCCCGTCTTTAAGATGGGGTTGACATTTGCTTTTTTCCAGTTCTCAGGAACCTATTCCAGTCACCACAACCTTTTAGACATTATTGAGAGTGGTCTTGCAGGGACAACAGCCCACTCCCTCAGTACTCATGGGTAGATCCTGTCAGGGACTTGTTATCTCTGCTTCAGTTTGTTGAAATGTTCCTTAGCCTGATCTTTCTCTGCTGAGGCTAAGACTTCCTTGTTCCGTATTTCCCCTAATGTCTTGGGGGCCTGGGATTCCAACGCTAATGACTGAAGCAGACATTGAGCACTGTGGTATTTTCCATGTCCCCTGTCCTCCACCCTATTTCCACAGAAGGCCCACATTTCTATCTGTAGCTGCTGTTGTACCTGCAGGAGCCCTTCTTGCTGCCCTTCACATCCCTTACCAAACTCAGGTCCAGTTGTGTTTTGGCTTTCCCATCCCTATCCCTGAACACTCAGACAGCTTGTCTATGTATCTCTTCGATCAGAAAATATAAACTTGAACTGTTGACAGTAAATGATGTGAACAGCATCTATGCAGGAATAAACGATGTGAACAGATGACTTATGTTAAAACTAAGCACCCCAAACCCCTCACTAACATAAATATGCATTACAAAAAATTGTATTGTGACATAGAAACAAATTTTTTTCTCCAGAAAAACATTGCATATTTTCTGTTCTGTATGGAATGTGCCTGAACTCCAGTAATAGGCAGCATGTTTTGTTTGTTATGCATTTGCCTTTGTTTCCTTCTTTTTCTAGTGAGTTGATAAAGATAAGATTAACTTACAATCCATATCTCCTTAAGTTTCTGGCTTTCCTTGATTATTAACAGTTAATGTTTTTAGTCATGTGTTGCTTAAACAATGGCCAGATATTGGAGTAGGTACTAAGTGCACTTCCGTATTTCTTAAATATATTTGAACCACTTACAACCGGTCCTACCACATTTTGTTTGATAAATAAAACATCTTTGTTCTGGCCCTAGACTTCGTAGGGAAAAAAAAAAAAAAAAGACAAATCAGATTGCCTTTGGAAAAGGTTTTATCTCACTTTTCTAGAGTACAAGTATATGCTAAGAAGCGTATCCCCGGCTTACTGAAGTAGTCTCAAGTTTACAGCTTTCTTTATCTGTCCTGCCTGTTTTAAACAAAAGTTGAAACATAGTAGGTAGATCTTTTGTTGGTCCTTCTGTAACTGGACAGAAACTTTTAATCTTTATCTTAGTGTCCAGTATTCTGCACGGTTGTTTGATATTGTCAGCCCAATGCTGACGTTGAAGTTGGGTAATTCCTGCTTACTCATTATCCTCTTGAATGCTCTTAAGTGGATGTGGTTTCACTGTACTTATGGAGAGGATCAATTAAGATAATCTTGGATTAATCCCATTACACTCTTTGGTCTTGTTTATGGCTTTCTTTGTCATCAAATTCACACAAACTGTGAAAAGACTGTATTCTGTTTGTGGTATTCTCATTATCGTTTATTACAGAATTTCCTCCACTATAAAAATGTAAATTTATCCTTCATTGAATCCTACTGCTGACAGATAAACAAAACAGAGACATACCAAAGATTTTGATTATGTTACTTTAAATATAGTGTGTTTTAGGTACTGATCTTACACATGGAAATACATATAGGGTCACCTTGAAACACTCCTGTCAAGTTTGTGGTGCTGTTAAGAAAATTAACTTCAGTTTCACAGTGAAGTTTTAGAATGTTCAAGACTTCTAGTGAGGCACCTTATCCAAAACTTTTTACTACTAATGGAGGTTAAAAAAATGAGGCTCTCATTCAACAGCTACTAGAGAGCTCATGAAATGAGTCTATGCAAAGCAGGCTAACATAAGGTGCATTTACCTTTCTCAGTTCAAAACTATTAGCACAACATTTATGAGATCATAAAAAATACTTTTTGTTGAATGAGTGATTTGATGAGCAAACCTCCTAAGAGCATAAAGGTGTATGGTATGCACTGTAATATCAAGTTGAGCTATAATCATATTTTTTTGATGTGTCAATATATAGGGGAGTAATCTCTTTCATTTAAAAAAAAAAAAAAAGTGAGTCTGATTCATTTTCACTGGGTCAATTGCTGTTGCTAATCCAGAGTCTTTGTCAGCTTGCAGGCTTTCTTGTGTGTTGTGTTTTTACACTTTTGCTTAAAAAGCAGGTAAGATGATACTGTTGGCACTTTCTGCTCTTGTTTTTTTACTTGGAACAATAATGTGATAGACTTTTAAAAAAGCTGCTTTTAGCAAATTCTATTTTTCGCATGTGTATTCATGGGGAGACAGATGGCCAGAGAAGGATGGAATGACTTTGATTTATTTGCGTTAACCATTATTTTCCCTTCTGTTTATAGTGCTGTCTTTAGCGTCACACAAATTCATTCATGAAATAAAAACTTTAATAGTCCCGGAGAAACAAAATTTAGTTATTCTCTCTGAAACATGGTACAAAATATTATAGTTTATTTTGCTAAGGTTTGAAGCAAAAAAAATGCAACTTTGTGCTCTGAATATTTAACCAAAGGAAAATCTCTCAGGACTGTGTCATGTCCACAGTATGAGCTAATCTCCTGTGGTTTATATTTGGATCGCAGGAATGATTTTTCTTCCAACTTTGTGCATGTTTCCTGGTGGAGTATCTTTGCTGTATTTCTTCTTACTCGTATCACGTGGTTTTAAATTTTGCATTTTTGTTCTCCCTATTTCAGACCAGTATTCTTGTTGATATTTCTTCACAAAATTTCATACAGAGTCAAGAAATAAGTCTGTAGTTATGAATGGGCGTGTTGTCCTGAGGTATGCAGGGAGGTAACTCTGCTGAGTGGATTAGACTTGCAGTGAATCCTCATTTAATAATATTGTTCCAAGCACCGGCACACAGAAATATTCCAGGATTGGGTCCTGCAGGCAGTCAACATGATAAAGAGGATTAATTCCAGTAAATGAACATACACATAAGGACTAAGAACTTTGGTAGTTATATATTGTCTGTGTGTGCATAAACACATTATAATGATTTTGTTTTCTTAGATTTTCTTTTCAGTGTTTCAAAGTATTACAGGACTGGGGACTATTCTGTGCTTTCTAACTCTAGTATATAAAACAGTATAAAACAGGTGAAGTCCTCAGAGAACTAACAAGCCCGGCATGGCTTTTTTTTTTTTTTTTTTTTTTTTTTTAATATTTTAAATAATGATTAAATCTGTTCCTTTTCTTCATTTTGGTAAAGAAGGTTGTGATGTTTTGGCGAAGCTTGAATTGTGACGAAGAGGCAAACCCCCAAACTGTACGTTACTTTTTAAAGGATTTAAAAACCAAAAGCGTAGAGGGAAGAGCAACTCGGTCTAAACCCACGTGAAAAGAAAAAAAAAAAAAAAAAAAAAAAAGAAAAAGGAGAAAAAAAACCAGTCAAAAAACCAAACCAAAAAAATTCCAGTAAGTGAAACAGCGTTTTTCCCCGCTCCTCCCAGGCCAGCCGTAGCAAACCCAGCATCTCCTCCCAGGGTCGTCCCGGCCCGTGTTTGCGGCCCCGCGGCCGCAGGAGATGCTGACCCCGCGCTCCCTGGCAAGGCGGTGCTCCCAAGAGCGGCGGGACGGAGAGGGCATGATTGCTGTCTGCCCTTCCCGGCTTTTTCCCGGCCTCTCCCGGCCCTTCTCTGCCTGGCCCGGCATCCCCCGGCGGGTCCCGGCCGGATCGGGCCGCGCTTCCCGGCCTCTCCGCCCCGCCAGCGGGGGTCGGGTTTTCTTTCCCTTTCGCTCTTCTTTTCTCCTCAGCGCACGGGGGGGCTTGAAAATCGGAAATGATCTTAATTAAATGTTTTCTGTACAGAAACAAGCGGGCCCTTTTTGTGCGCTTGGCGAAGGCAGCAGACCTTATCACAAAAGACAAAGGCAAATATTTATCAGGGAACAAAAGATGTCCACGGTTGCTTGCAGCGGGGGAGATTTTTCTCTCTCTCCCGGTGAAGATGTTTAACAGCGTAAGATGTTTATCGGGACTCCTTGTTGAAATTCTTTGTTTCCCCGCAAGATCTACAAATGAAACTGTTTTTCTTTCTGTGAAGCACACAATGAAGACCATGAGTTAAACTGCAGAGAATGCAAACACCTGCTTGTTCCTCTGTTGACTTTGCGTTTCAAGAAGGTCTTTTCTGTTCCACGTGATAATGGTCTGGGGGCTTGGTTTTGTTTGGTTTTTTATTTATTTATTCTGTGTGGACAGAAATGGTCATCTTGTCTGTCTTCACTTTGTGTCGCTTCTAATGCAGCGATTGTCTCTGTTAAAGGAATACGATGTTGATAAAAGTATTCCTTCTCCTTCAGAATCTTATGTGCCATTGAGTGAATAGCCTATTAAATTTTACTGCTTTGCCTGTCTGGTTTATTTTTGTATGGGGTTTTTTTTGGTGTTTTTTGGTTGGTTTGTTTGGTTTTTTTAATGCTCTGGTTGATGAGCTACATGTCTGACAACTTCACGTTTTAAGCCATAAATGAGAGGGAGGAAACATTAGAATCCATGAAAGTCCTTACAGCATATTTGCCTGTTCCCCCTTAACTAAATCATACATGGAAACACAGTATTTCAGATGTACTTGAATACTGATTATCCAGTGATTTCACAGATGTGTATCCTTAATACAATACGAATTTAGTTGGTATTTGAAATGTACAGGCACTTATTTTTATAAGTATTCATCCCCAAAGCTGGGTCATCATTTACCTACAAAATCTTATATAAAAGTTTAAGATTTTGTAATATAAACCCCCACTTTCTCAAACTGGTGAAGAGACTAATTGTGATTATTCACATGGCAAATGTTCAGCTTCATAATAAGCATTGAAAGCTGATGTTATTGCACGGGTTTCTGGCACTGAACAACGCAATTCATAGTAGTGTCTGTGATCAGTACTGGGGGTTTTTTAATAGTTCACAGGATTTGAGGAATACTTTAAAATATTTTTCCATGGAAATTTACAATAGAGCTTTACAACAATGTAGGCTTTTAAGTACAGCAAGTAAACTTGCTGTGTCGTAACAGAAGTGTTGTACCCAGTCAGCTGTTTTAATATATTTCATAAATATTTGGGGGGGGGGGAGAGTGGAGGATGGAAAAATATCTATTTCTTAAAATGACTATACTTATAGATAGTCCTATTTATCTGGAAAAATATATCCAAACTGATGGGACTCCTGGGAGCAAGCACTTATGGAATTGACACCTTTCTATTTCATATACATAATTATATTTTAAATTAATAATGTAAAGCTTTTTAATGGAAGACAGATTGAAATATTGTTGTTTCTTTATTCATGACAGTAATATTTTTCTCAAAGTTCTTCTCTGAAATTTCACGAAACTGACAGCTTCAGAAGTTCCTGGGTGTGTTTGTAAATGATTTACCTTTCCACAGACCTTAAAGGCATCAGTTTTAATGAAACCAAATTATTTTAGCTCTAATTTAAGAGAAGAGTATTTAGATAAAGATAATTGTTTGTTTTCATGTATCTATTTTAATTCCAATTATAGAGCTTGCATTCTATTTGTCTTGCATTACTGAGTCCAGATAGTTTGATTCTATTTCCTTAAAGTTGTATAGAGAAGCAGTAAATTAGATGGTCTCAGGATTTTCTTAAAACAGGTAAAAATATCCTTTTTTATTTTTTCTTGGCTTTCTCAGTTCAGAGTTTTGTCTTTACTTTCCTGGATGTAACATTTGTTCTCTAATAACTTGCAAAATTTCTGTGTTATACTAAGGCTTTTTTTATTTTCGATAATACTAGAGTGTGTGTCTGGAAACTAAAATATAAATATAACAGAACATATAGTATTTTGGGGTTTTCCATTTAATTGAATAAAGTGATTATCTAGGCTACCTTGGATAGAACTGCTATCATTTTTTCAGGCTTTTTTGGCAAGACATAAGTAATCCAGTAAAAAGAGATTTATTCTTCAGAAACACAGTATATTCTGTAGACACATATTCTGTATAATAGTAAATGCCATACACTTTTGGACTGCTTTTGCACTCAAGATAAGTCTTCTTCTTAAGCAGAAAAAGAAACTTGGGCTGCTCCAACTTTCTTTTCTAATAGAACATGCATTATTTGAGGGTTTTATTGTTTTGAGCTTTATAAATACTGTGGTGAATTATCAATACCACAGAAGCAGGAGAGTGAAAAGAAGGAGGGGAGGGAAAGCACATGTGCCCAAGTTCATAGAAAAAGCTCCTCTTGTAAGATAACTTACCTTCCTACTTACTTCCACCTGATAGCATACCTATAATATTTCTTTTATCTATATATAAAAGAATTTGTGATGTTAACATGGTCAACAACTCAAAAATTATGAAAACTGTACCACTGCTGAAATAAGTTCGTTCCAACATTAGGTAGTAGTTTGTACAATGGTAATGTACTGCTGCTGGTGATAGCAAGGCTGACCATTCTGTGGGGTGGTTGGTGGTGAAAAACCAGCTTTTCAAATTTATTTTTCAATGCAAGCAAAGTAGTTAGAGATGAAAGGGAAGGATATTAAAATACAAGTATTTTTGGTACAGTTTTGTACAGATGGGACCGTAATTGGTGACATGGGAATAGTATATATACTGAAATATTTGAAATGCTAATTCATTTTTGCTTCAGTTTTCCAACTGCCAGCTGTAATTATGGATCTCATTTAACAGATGCTAACACAGGGAGTAACTTCACTTCTGGAGTAGTCCCACTGAGACAGGGAAGTAAAGTTAAGGCTCAGGTACTTAGACATTGGTGTAGATACAGTCCTAGGAATTTGTTGGATGCTGCTATTAAAGACTGTCTGGTGCCTAGGTTATAAACCATTTGCATTTTGAATATATTTAGTTATACATAAACTAATTTATGCACTAATATGCTTTATCAAGATTAATTGAAGCCTTTAGATTTAAATTTATCACTGTTTACAATCCCTAAAATTTCATTATTTTTTGAGAGAGGTTTATGAATCTGAAGTGTTTTCTAGCTCCACAGAGTTCTTGTAAGATTTGGGAGATGTGTGTGAATGGCTTATGAAACTATTTCAATTAGTTTTATATTATTTTCCAATGGGAGGTATTGTATACAAAGAAGTGTTCTAATAACAGTAATAGTGTCTCTAAAATTCCTCAAGTACTCTTTTTGAATTTTTAAAAACATTTGAATAAAACATCTGTTTAAAATAAGTCCTATACAAGCAAGGGTTCTGTTGGCAGAAGGAACTAAAATAATAACTCAAGGCTTTCCTCAGTGACTTCCCTCTATGAAAATGATATAAACTCATTAAAAAGACAGTATCGTTTAGTCTATTTATTGTTAAAATATAAAATCAACTAAATATGAAGATTAAATGTTGGGGTTTTTTCTTTAGTAAATATTTAAATATATGTACAATTTATAGTTCCATTTCTATTTATTTGAAAAAATGTGTTTCACTTCGATAAGAAACCTTATATTTTTCAATCCAGTTTGGAAACTTAATGGTGAACTTTCAGGTCAAATGAAATGTCCTTGTAATTGTAGAATTAAATATTATTAATATCCTGAATGACTTCTTCAGTCCCACAAGACTTTTCAACAAGGATTTAGTAGGACTAGATCCAAAAATGTTCTGTATAATATTAATGGAAATTACTTTAAATTCTTTGTCATGTAACAGGAAACATGTTCCCTTTGTAGCACTTTGTGGCTGTTGAATAATTCTATAAGATTTTGTAATAGTTATATGATTTTGTAAATTCTAGGACAGGATAATATTTTTTCCCTCATTGTAAGGACAGAAAATCCTTACAGAACAAAGAAATAAAATGCTGAAGGAATGAACTACACAATAGAACTAATTCTCCACAACTCCTGAAAAGGAACTAAGCTTA
Source organism: Platyrinchus mystaceus (assembly GCA_035041135.1). Classification (NCBI taxonomy): domain Eukaryota; kingdom Metazoa; phylum Chordata; class Aves; order Passeriformes; family Tyrannidae; genus Platyrinchus; species Platyrinchus mystaceus. The sequence goes on from JAWWLV010000001.1 coordinate 11,838,943, forward strand.
TTATCTTGGGTTATTTTGTTGTTATTATTATTATTACTTTATTCCCAAGTGATTTTAAGATGATTTAAAAGTTTAAGAGAAAACAGCAAGCACATTTTGAAGCAACTTCTAAATGCATCAGGATAAATGAAAGAACAGCCTGATTCTGTGCTTCCTTTTGAAACTCAAACTTGGAGAAAAGTATTTCTGTGTTTCTTCAGATGCACTGTAATTGAGTAGGGATTTATTTTTATAAGAACTCATAGAAGTGTAATTACAAAAGGGTGAGTAGAGATGAAAAAGATTGTATTGTTTTAGGTTTTCTAAAATATTCAATAATTTTCTTTATGTTTATGCTCTTCTTATGCTAGTGCAAAAAAGAGAATGTGAGTAATGGAGTACTTTGAAGGTTAAGGTGAATTTTCAGGCTGCATGCAAAAGCAATAAAAGTGTAACAGGAAATTTCATATTGGTTCACATTAATGTTCAGGGCCACATTATAACTACTGGAAGGATAAGAGAGTGTGAAGTCATTTGCTGTCTGGGTTTATGTGGTTTTTTTTTTAAGTACCATGGAAGAAGCAACATGCTATCTTTTTAGGCATTAATTGGGACTGAGTAAAAAAGAAAAATAAATAGGTTCCTCGCCTTGTAAAACAATATAATTTATTTGCTTTATTTTTTTATACATTTTTCAAGATTGTTTCCTGTGCAAATTCAGAGATGGGGACTGGAGCTGAGATGGCTAGTTATTCACACAGTTTTATGGGAGATAAAACCTCTTATTTTTCAACCCTTTGTCCCTTACATCTCTTACGACTGCGAGTTCAGATTTTGATAGTCAGTAGAGCCAAACATCTTGCCACTGTGCTTTGCTTTATACCACCATGTTCCTCTTCTTGATGTGAGGGGAGGGGGGCAGAAGTTTAATTAAGTCAATGTATGATGGGCTCTGAGAGGTTTTGGCTTTTCACATGTTCCTTGAAAAGATGCACCAATCCCATCCCTGTGCAACACACGTGTATGCTGGGATAGAGTGAATTTTTTGTCAGACTTATCATTAACTTAAAAGGATATAACAGGAGTAATAGCTATATATATACAGCATGTATGGAGTGTGGCAACATTTAAAACTAATGACAAGGGAGACATTAAGAAAGAACACATGAATGTGTGTATATATATGTGTATTTATAAAAGTGACAACTGCTAGATTAAAAAGCTGATAAAATCAGACTATAATTCTGTTTATTCCATTACAATAAATGCTTAAGGAGCCGGGCTGCATTGAATAATTTGGCTTAGTGATGGGCAGCTGCCTCTTGTAATGGGAAAGCAACCTTCCAGCAGAGGAAGAATATTTCCCTACGGCATTTATTCAGAGTGCTGGGATGGGGTCGGTCATTTGGTGCAATTGTAGGAACATGAGTAAAACTGTCTAGAAAGCTGCTCCTCTGGGGCACAGAGTGAAAAAAAAGTCTTTTGCAGGACAGGAGAAGCTGAGTGAGATGTGCCCTGTGCCCCTGGCTGGGTGGCTGCCTCTCACCTACCTCCAGTCAAATTCTGCAGCTCTCTGTCTCCATCCTCCTTCCCACCCCATATATGCACTACCTGGATACAAAAGACAAGAGAATACACATTTCTTTGGTGAGATTTCAAACTGGTGTTGACCTATTTAGGCCAGAGGGGAACAGATTTTGTGTGTGGAGCCTTCGTATGAACTTAAAAATGGCAGATGAGAGAGAGGATGGTTTTGATGAAAAGCCAAGAAGCCAGAGTGGGAGAAATTCCAAGGTGTTTGCCTAGCTTTGAGATGGATTTTGTTTTTAACAATGGGAATGAGCCAACAAAAGAGGAAGGATTCAAGCATTTGTTTTGTCTGTGTTCTGAGTAGTACCAGAAAGGTGTTCATGTTTTGTGTGCAACATCAGGAACAGAATAAATGTACTGGGTTTAAAGATGTCACCAATAGCTCTGCTGTAGTAAAAGATGTTTGTGAAAAAACTGCATGTTGTGGACAAAATCAGTTTTAAATTGATTTGTTTTCAAATTGGTTTAGCCATTCAGATTCAGTTTTATCTAAGACATTGAGAGGTTTCTATACAGCTCTTTCCTGAATAACACTGTGGAGCTTTTTGGCGTTACACCCAAATTAACAGCGTGCTGCGTCATTAAAAAATAAAAGAGCTGCAATTTTTTCGTGGCGTAGATTTCGGCAAAGCAATAAAAGACTCCCTATGCTGATTACAAATATTCTAAAATGTTTACTTTGGTCTATGAACTTGGAGCATTTCATGTTTGGATATACTATATGTGGCCTCTTAAGACCTTTACCATTTTTCTGCTTGTACCTCGTTTGATGAGGGTTTCAAGTCTCATGTGCAAGAGAGATTTTTGCAGGACAAAACCAGTGTGCCATGCAGAGTAAGCAAAGGCAATGAAGGCAGCTGTAGGCAGGATACACATACATTAGGAATCTTGTCTTTAGTTAATACCTACTGTTTTGCTGATGGAAAGTTGCACAGTTTTCCAGTGCCCTCATTTCTAAGTATTTAAAAAAGGAATAAAATTGACCTGGCATGCAAACAAGTAGTGCTGTTCTACATTTATGCATTGAAATTTCTTTGCTATTAGAGATTTGTTCATTATTAGACCAAACACAAGTTTCTCTTTTTCCAGCTCTAATGCTTATCCAGAGAAATCCCCAAGCTTCATACATTCTAGATGTTCCAAACTCTCAAAAGTACTAATTGAGTAACCACACAAACTGCCCAGTGAGATCAGTGAACACCAAATCTCTTCCTGCATAATTCCATATAAGCACAAAGCCTTCCCAACCAGAAACTGGGGTCTTAAGGTCTTATGGATAGTGAAAATGGCTTACAGCTGGCTAAAATCTTCTCAGAAGTATAGATAAAATTGCCATTTGCTGGCCTGGTAATAAAGGAAAAATCAAGAATGGACTACTTCTGCCTTGGGCAGAAGAGGAGGTGATACTGGACTTGTTCTGTGGGTCAGTGCAGGGACTCATTTCCCAAGTATTAGACTTTAGCCACTTGTGGTTTCAGGTCATGTCCTGACCCCTAGAGCTGGCTGAAAGCCAAGAATTTAGTTTCACCAAATAGTTTTGTGTTGTTTAATTTTGCTTTTGCATTTCATTGCAACAGAAGTGTGGCTTTTCATGCCTTTTGGTGTGGCACATGGATAAAGGGCGAACCACATGGGCACAGGAGATTCCCTCCTGGAAAAGCTGGTAGTTGGAATCCTGAGCGCCTCTTGCTGTGCTTAAACAGGCCAGGGATGCAAATCTGAATCTCCAACTTTGTTTTCTGTTCTGAAAATGAAGAACTTCTACTTTATAAAATATGTTCTTAAAAAAATGCGCATGTTTTTACTTGTTGAACTAATTTTTTCCTGGTTCATTGTTGGTGGCATTCAGTGGATCCCTTTTATGCTGTAGCCTACTGCTATGCAGGATTATTTTCCAGCTATCTTTCATGTTGAATAACATACAATGTCAGACAGAATTTACATTTGTGAAAAATAGAAATGAGTGCTAATGTTCCTACTGTGAAATTCTAGAGGCAGTTAGTAAGAAAGTTTAATCAACCATTAAAAAAATCAATAAGTAGTAGTTCACAGAAGGTTTATCAAAATTTTAATTTCTTTGGTTTCAGGATATTGGAAGTTAGAGATTGTATTTCCAACAGGTCTTAAGGAGTTAGAAGTCTCACTCCCATTGAATTTAAAAGTAATTTGAACATTTTATTACCTCAGGCTTCCTTGAAAATTGCCCCATGCGTGGGTTGGATGTGTTGTTCCTTTACCACTGAAAGCTATGCATTGTGGATTCTAAATTTCTAGTTCTTCATAAATGTTTGCATCTGCATAACAAGAAATGAAACATTCTCAGGTCAACTTTGAAGACTTTGCAAAGGAACTTTTAAATATCTCATAATGAGCAAATTCAGTTTCATTTTTCTTCTTTTTTACCTTTAGGGTCCATCTAATTATGTGGAAAAGACCTTTTTCTTTTTGTTAGTTGAGTAATTTAGTTAAGTGAATTCCTCATACAAGAAAAGATTTGTGATTTGAAGACTGTTTTTTTTCACTGAAAAGCATTTTTGTTTTGTTTGGGTTTTTTTCTATTCATAGTACCAACAGAAAAAAAAAGTACTTGCCATCTCTGTCTCTCTCTAGGTATCTAAATTTATCTTTGGACTGTTATCTTGAATTACTTTGGAAAATATTCAGGCTTACTTAATAGCCAATCACTCTTTATTTTATTTTATTGTATTGAGTTAGTCTGTCTAAATTTTCTGGGGAAAATACTTTCAGTGAATAAGCTTTTCTGAGTATACTTGTTACCTTCACTTTTAGTATCATCTAATCAATAATTCAGCCACCCTTCTCAACTCCTTGACTCATATGGCTTCAGGCTTATACAAAGTCTCATTAACTTCAGAACCAGTTCATATGGATCTGTGTGAAACACACTTGCAGAAAAAAATCATATATTCATGATTGTGTCTTGGAACTTGTCAGCCAGTTTCATTTCAGATTAAACTAATGTGGGAGATGCCTCCCAGTCAGGGACTCAAACCGCAGAATCAAACTAGAGTTGAGATGTTCATATCATGGGCATCAGGTTCTCAGCACCAAGATGGAGCCAGAATCACCTGTAGACTGTCAGCCTGGGCGTTTTCTTGAAAAGGGGCTTGTGTGTATTGACCATTCCATGCACGTGTCTGAACAGCTGGCCTGGAAGTTCTATTTCTGTATTTAAAATAAGAAAAAAGCAGATGGAGGAACAATCTCCAGCAGTGTTGCCCTTCTTCTTCCATGACTGGCATGACTTCTAAAGAAAAAACAGTAGGATGGAAGGAAGCACTGCTGAAATCTACCCCCTCTACAGGCAACATCTCCTCGATAAAGGTGCCCTCCTACAGTTCTGAGTATAAAAACTCCTGAGTAATGCTAAAATAGGAGCAGCCCATCGTCACCAGGCAGTCAGATGAGATCTGCAGGGAGGGCAGCTCTCTTCCCTCAGAAGGTGGGATGGATTTTGCATGAATAACAAACAACTGTGCCAGGCCATAAATCTGCTGTGGTAAGCCTCAAGTTCTGTCACCAGATTCTATCATGTAGAAACTCTTAAAAAGTTACCAAGTGTCCTTCCTTTTGCTCTGCTCCACAGCTCAAACTAAAACACACTGCAGAAGGCTGTCCATTTTGTCAGAAGTTGGCATTTTTAAAAGCAAAAAGTGGTAATAAAAGAATGATTCATCTCTAAAAACACATTTCCTTTTGCTATTAAGGTAACAGTAGAATAAGAGAGATCTTTCAAAGTATTTATGCAAAGCAGCATATTATAAGCTAGAAATATAGTCTAAATTCAAAGGACAAGATCAGGGTGCTTTAACTTCCTCTGTTTGTGCTCTGATTTGTTTATCACAAGAAGACAGCTGTAGATCAGAAGACAGACATGCTCCTGGCAAGTGATGGGTCTGTGTGAGCAAGAACTTCCTGTGAGATATTGACCTGGTCACAGTCAGCTGCTCTGAAATTTGTTAAGTAATCTATCTAATATGTCTAAGGAGTAGCATATCCAAATCAATCAATCCAAATGCCTCAGGAATATCAATAAATAGATAATAAATCTGATAATTCTCCGTGATCTGCTCTGGTGTGAAGCTGCTGGGGAAGCCTTCTACAGGATGAAGATTAATTCTAGTACACGTTTGTTATGGTGGCAAATGCTCTGTGCCAGAACTGTGGCTGGTGAAAAATTCATTTCAAATTAATTTCAAACTTTATTTTGTGCAATAATCTGCTGTCATGAAACTGAATGGCAACAAATAGTAATCGCTGACGATGTTTTCAAAAGGGAAATAGACCCAAGGTTTACAGAAGGAGCTTTCCATCCTTTATTTTTTTTTTTACTTTTGTAAATTTACCACTTAATTTCTGTTCAGCAAAAGAAACATTTCACTCTTTGTTGTTGTTCTAAATGTTAAACCATAGTAATGATAACAATAAACTGTTCTTTAGTATAATACAGGAAATACAAAGGCTGAAGAGGTAATAAATGTATTTAGATAGTTAATAACCTCACCAGATGAGGTACATTAGTTATCAGTCCTTTGTGAGAAGTTAAAAAAGCTACCCACTGTTCAGGCACAGTCCTGAGAATCAGTATGTTTTTTGTTTCATTAGACTGTGTGTCCTGGTTTCAGCTTAAACAACAACACTATGGTAGGTATAGAATCAAGTATGTAATCTAGAAAAGGTGCCATATATAATTTATTATTTTTCCATTTGTCACACTATCTCAAACACCTTTAGGAAAGAATCCTAGCACTTCTACTTCTGACTCTGATGTGAAAGGAGTGACCTTTCTCAGGGCAAACTGGCACATTGAGAAAATATTTTTAATGTTTGAAAACCTCAGAATTCTATTTGTGAGCTCCACTCTAAAAATTATCAAATATTTGGGACTAGCTGCATCTTCTCAAATTAACTTCAGAGGCCTTGAAGATCAAGACTAATACTTTAGCCATCTACATCTTGGTCAGTGAAAGAAATTCGTATTTATTTTAAAAATCAAGAGCAGAAAGGAAGAGCTGAAGTTTCAGTTTACAAAAATAAAGGCAGAACAACTGTTAATTCACATAAAATGCTATTTTCAGAATCTGAATCTGCTAAATTGCAGCATTCAGATTGTAGACTTTAAAAAAAACTTTATAGATTGTAATTTTTTTCCATGTTCCCAAATGTTTGCTGCACAAAAATCTGACTGTGACTTAAAATCAAACAGAGTACTCTTTCTCCTCTTTGTTCGTGTTACTGTACTATCATAGTGTCTGCCTTCTGTAAATCTAGATAAGGAAAAGTTTGCATTGAAAGCAAAGTACGTGGTGGACTCCAAGTACCCCCCTACTCTCCATCAGTGAAGTCTTGTTCCTCAGAAATACAATGGGCTAATCCCACTTGGTAGGCTCTTGGGAAAGGGGAACAGCACTGTAACTTCTGTCCAGCCAGTGATGGCTTTTCAACACTGCTCAGCATGAAGTTTTCATAATATCCTCTTTTTCCTTCTTATCTCTCTCTCTCTCTCTTTTTTTTTTTTTTTTTTTTTTTACAGACCTGGGGTCTTCCTCTCTTTTTTGCACATTTTCGAAAAATCCTAGCCTTTAGTCCCTCAGGGGCTGCTCTGGTGATGGTCTGAGAAGGTGTAGCCCAGAGAGCACGGTGTTGAGGTTTCATGTATGAAAGAGAACAAGTAATACAGGACTGGGTCACCAGCTTGTCTGAAGTTCGGCCTTGGCTGTGAGCAGAACCTTACTGCATCTTTCCTTCAGCAAATGGTTCAATCCACAGAATTCTTAGGGCTTGAAGATTTTATTTAACTGTTTATATTTTATTCTTTTATCTTTGTGTGGAAAGCATCAGGGCATGGATATTTCATGCTAATTTGTTCCTATTCCATTTACCTACACTAAGTGGTTATTCTCACTCCCTATCCAAGAGATGAACTGTGATAGCATTTAGCATGTAAAATCTCAGTATCATAAAACTTTGTTTTAGTTTTATCCCCTCCTGTGAGGTCTGTTGTCTCTCACAGAGTTTAGTTTTGTTTTGCTTTAGGAAAAATATTATTACTTGCAATTGAAAAGGAAATTTATCTTGGAGAAATAATTATTTAATTCTCAGATACACCAGGAATATATATGAAATATATATATGAAATAATATGTAAGGAAAAATATTTTATTCTCATTCTTCAGGTAGGCACTTGGTTTACAATCTTATCAGAATAGATTATTTAAGATATTTATTTTTTGTCTTCAGTCCCTAAAAGAATTTCAAACTCAGAAAGATGCTTCATTGCAAGGTATTTTCTTCATCTTAAAATTATATACTTAAACTGTGATCTGCATACCTTCAGTGAGGTTCTGATACTCCAAACCAAGATGGTAAGAAAGATATGAAGTTGTTTGTCCTTTATACAATAGAGGATTAAATTAGTCTTATGAAAACTTGATTGCCTCTGTATTGAAGTGATGTGTGTTTGCAAACCATCATGAATTTGGCTCAGAATCTGCTGATGACTGTAAAAAGTGAATGCTTGAAAATAATGTTTATAGAATTCGTATTTGTTTAATAGCATTTGTATTTCTTGTGGTATCAGCTTGCTCTTTAATAACCAACTTCTCCCCTCTCCCTTTCTCTGTGTCTTCATACTGGTTGCATTCAAGTCCATATGGATTTAGGAGCAGAAGTCAGTTTCCACTTTGGTTAATGCATTATTGGAAAAACTAATGAAATACCAATAATATTACCATCAAGCTGACCTCTTCCATTCACTTAAGTCTAATTCTACAGTGCTTATTTCACTCTTCTGCAATTTCTATATATTTTGAAACTGTTACCATGATGTTCAACATTCTGTTGTATACTGGATTCTTGGCAAATAAAAGAAAGCTTATAATCCAGAGCAACCATGTCTTTACTTCTAAATGGCAAAAATCAGTTTTTCAAAGAAAAACACTTTTCATATTTGTAAATGAAATTGGGTTTACTGATGATGATATGTAGATACACAACCCATAAAACATAGGCTTGTACTCCAGAAGTCGAGTTTGCCAGTTTGAGGAATGGTGAATTTATTGGTTTTTTGGGTTTTTTGTTTTGTGTTTGGGTTTTTGTTTGGTTTGTTTTTTGTTTGTGTTTCCCTGTTTTTTTGTTGTGTTTGGTTTGTTTTTTTTTTTTTTCTGTTTTGTTTTGGTTTGGGTTTTTTGTTAGTTTGGCTTGTGGTTGGGTTGGTTTGTTTTGTTTGTTTGTGGAGTTTTTTGCTCGTTTTTTTAAAAAGTTTGTGGGGTTTTTTTCCCTTGTGAAACATCAGATTTAATAGGGATGAATTATATAAAAATAATCTTGGAATTAATTATACAGTGGAGTGTTTTTGCAGAGTCTTTGTT
>JAWWLV010000001.1:11851133-11872281 GCA_035041135.1 Platyrinchus mystaceus
GTGTCTGTTTATGTTGGGGGTTTGAAGCTGAGTGGTAGAGATATATTAAAAATCTTCTCTTTGCATGTTCAGGCCAAAGTCTCCATACAAATGCTCTATTATTCTTTGTTATACAGAGTTATGCCAGAAGGAAAGGCCATGAAGGTATTAAACCATTTATTGCCTATTCCTATGGTGCTAATTTACCATCTTATGCTCCCTGCATTTTGCATCATTCCTTTAAAAGTATGTACAAAACATATTTTCTGTCTTGAAATGTCTTGCTGGGGCATTGCTCCCATAGATAAGTATCCTAGTTTTGGCACTTCCTTGTTTTTAAGACCGTTAACTTTGCAGAGGGGATGGGGGATAGGATTATTTTCACCAGGGAAGAGCATGATGTCTGTCTACCATGGGTATTGCTGCATTTAGTTCTTTGTGCTCTTCCTGGTTTGTTGCCTTCTCTATTGAGCTGTGGGAGATCTTTAGGGCAGTCATGTTGTGTACATATATATTATAAAAATAATAAACCAAAACACTCAATCTTGCTAGTTCCTGTTCCTTTTTGATCGACTCAATGAATTAGTTTTAATCCTCTGCTTTGTTAATTAACTTGCCAAAGCAAACCACTTACTCACCTGAAAGAGTACCAAGAAAACAAGATCCTACTGTTCTCATCACAGTTGTCCCAGATGTTGAAGTACTTGAAGTATCCTGTAGGTAAATAATCTGAAAATAATTTGTAAAGAACCTAGTATAAATAAATCTGGTTTTATACAAGATTTCATAGTGATAAAAATGTTTGATGGAAGGAAAATGATTCAGTGCAATTTGTAACTTGGAGAGCGCAATACGTTTGATTCCTTTTTCAGTATAATCCAAAGAGTTCATCTGTTGCACAATGTTCATTTTTAATTAAACATTTTATCATCAGGCAGACTTTTATTGACATTACTCATAATAGAGCTGATAAGATCTTGACCTGCTCTTCAATACAGCGATGTATAACTCAATATTCTGGCACATAGTGTTCCCTTCAGAATTAAACACACGATTTTCTGATTTAATTTTAAAATCTTATGTACTTTTAGTCACATTTATTGACTTTAACTTCTCAGATTTATGCTCTTTTTGACTTATGCAATTTGGATGCAACCATTTCTTGGACTATTACTCCTGTTTGCTCGAGCTTTTATCCGTCTGGAAGATTTTATTGAATTTCTTTTCTCCTTTCTTTTCCTTTCTAAAATTTGCAATGAAAGGTGATTTATCGCCTAATCTTGTTTCCTACTGTACCTTTTGAGTCCAATTTTGATTAGATGCACTAACTTCACTCACTACTGCCTTAATCATAGGTTTATAGAATTTCTACTATCACAGAAACTCCTTCAGTTACTTCATGAGAAGAGATTCCTGAATGTGTATCCAAACAGGAATTGTGAAGTGGATCCCTGTCAGTAACTGTAAAGAACCCCATGATATAAAGCTTCCCAGGATCACGTGTTTAGCCACCCTGATAAGCACCTCTGTAGCGTGGCAGGATTTTGTCACCTGCAGGAGGGGAATCGATCCCTTCGGTTCGTAGCAGCTGCTGTGGTGCTGCTGACACAGGAGACATCTCAACACAAACCAGGAGCTGGCTGTAGAGCAGCATCCAGAGGAAATAAGCTTAATTCTCTTTTCCAGGGTTTGCTCTCTCATACATTAGGGGTTTTATGTCAGAAACTGTAGTGAAAACCAGAATTCTCTAACATTTTGCTGCAGCAAGTCACCCCTTTTGAGTTGAGCACCCACTATACTCACCTACGTACCTGAAGACCATCAGGTGTTGTAAGACCCAATTTCTCAGTAATCCCCTACCCTACCCAGCTATATCAGCTGTCTCAGTTGATAATCACCCAACTACCCTGTGCTTCTCTTTCATATTTTGTAGAGCAGCTCTTGCTGTTCATCCTTCTCCTTCTATCCCAGATCTGTCACTGCTCACTATAAATGCGTATTGATTCGAGCTGAAAATATTGAGATAATTTAATTAACTACTTGAAATTGCTTTATGTAATAAATAGCATATAGTGCAGAACTCCCTAACACTTTGCAAGAGTTTTAAAGGTGGGGAAATACTCAGCTATTGAGGATACGTTCCTTACACCATCACAGATTTTTAATATGGCTTTGTCATCATAGCAGAATTTAAAAATTGCATAGGGCCTCTGACAGCAGGAAATTACCTTGTGCCAGGTGTCTGTAATTCAAAACTAAACCTTCAAAGCTCTTTGGTCTTCAACATGGTCCAGATCCAGATAGGTATGTAATAAATTTAACTAAGTTACTAGATGTTTGAACTAAACTTAGATTTCTGAATTAGTTCTGATTGTCTTTTTGACACATTCATAGCCCAAAACCTACAAGAAAATATACTGTCATGTTACTGGAAACGTAGAGGAGTGTGTGACTTGAAAGAGACTTTTTTATTAATTGTTTACTAACTGTTTATGAAAAGGGAGTAAATCTAACAGCATACGTAGCAGGTTTATGGCTAACTACACCTATCCAAGGGTTGCATGTAAGGGACTAATAGGAAGATAATTTTCTCCATGTTTTTACAGAAAGTAATGTAGGATCTTTACAGAAGAATAAACCCCCTTAACATCTACTTCTAATGTCATCAATGTAAATTTTTATAGGTATTTTAAAATTATTCATGATTAATGATTTAATGAATACCCTTTTAAAAGCAAGAGTTAGACTGTGTTTATACTGACATAAAGAAATGTAGATGTTATTTCTCCAAAAAGTTAAATTTTATATTGGTTAATTAAATAAAAAAAATAAGCTTGCATAGCTGAGGTTTTGATATTCAAAGACACACCCTCACCAGAGGGAAGGTGAAAGTGCGGTTTAACTAAGTCTGTAATCTCATTTTGAGAGATGTGTTCAAATTTATGTAAATTAGTATTTTAAATCACCTCCTTGATCACACTGTTTGCATTATATGTACAGTATATAACCTGTCACAGTTAGAAAGCCCATGGAAGGACAAGTCAGCCATGGGCCACAACGGTCAAGATCAGGATGACCTGGATCGGTGGCTCTGGCTTAGTTGCTGCTGAACATGCTTTCTAAAACTCATGAAAATTCACAACCACTTCGTGTGAAGTCTAATTTGCTTCTATATGCACTTGAGACAGGAAAAAAAGTGTGTTTTAAGAAGAGAGGAGTTAGGTAGCATCGTTGTTTCCGTGTGTATTTGTTTAGTGCTTTTGATTTTGTTGAAAGGGGAAGTTTGTTGACTATGTGCTTTGGTTACATTCAGTTCCTTAAGAATGGATGTGTTTTGTTTATCAGCTTATTACCTGAAAAAAATAGCAGTTAATGTTGAATTTAGGGAATGTTATTGGAATACCATAGGTGTATTATTTAAAATTAGTGAATAAGCCTTATTTTGTTGATGTTTTATTGGAATATACTCATTGTAAATCTCACTATTTTATAGAAAACAGTTAATGATTCATGAAGTACCAAAGTTAGTTGCTAAGATATTGATATCAAACTCTTGTGGGAAAAAAAAATCTATTAACTCTAAAAATTTAATTGTATTACATGATTGATAGGGACATTTAGGATGTTCTTACCTTAAAAACAAGAAAAATCAAACAAACCCACCTCAGTATTTGGACCTTTTGAAGTTCATAGAATGTCATGTAGAGAATATATATTGTATATGGAACATGTATATGTAAGGTCATGCAGTGAGGAGGCCTGGCTGTTTAGTAAAAGCCTTTAGCTAGAACTTGGAAAATGCAAGTTTATTTGCTAAATTTTACTGTGCTTTTTCATGATCTGCTTTGCAAGATGGATGCTTTAATCTCCTGGGAGAAAATAAGTGTGAACTTTACCAAATCATTTAGCAGAGCCTATATTTTAGTCCACCTTCCTTTTTTTATACGATGAGGTTAATTTTCTGCCATTCTTTTCTTCTTCTTTCCCTTTAGACTTATTTTATGACCAAAGCCGATTAGAACTGTTAAAACTTGTTATTTCAAATTGGAAAAAGACAACAGATTTTAGCCCTGAATTTCTTTTGGGGGAATAACCATGAGAGCTATTTCAAAAGAGATGAAAATAATTATGTTTACTGATGGGACTTCACATTCTTATCTAGTTCCAAGGATATATATATATATATATAAGTAGGAAGGTACTATCCAAAAGTACAGGTATTTTGGTAAAAACCCTAATGAGGTACTACTATCACTATACAAATTCTATTGATCTTGATAGAAATTCCCACAGACTACAAAAGATTAAGTTGAGGTTATTGTTGCCCTGTGTTTTAAATGGATGCAGACAAAGAAAAATAGTGAGACACATACTCTACATTGTACTGAGGGGAGTGTGTGTATGTACATATATATATATATACATATATATATACACATATACATACATATATATGATACATAATTTTTATGCAGCTTCCTGCTAGGATGTTCTCCTCCTTGCACCTACATGCCCAGTGAATTGCAGTTTTGGTCTGGAGTTAATGAAAGGACATTCTTCTGCTCTGCAGTTGCTCTCAGTTGTTGTATTTGGCGGTCTGACATGGCAGCTTTCTCTGTATCCATAAAATATGAGTGAGCATCAATAAGCTATCCAAGAGAAAGGAGTTTTAAGGAGGTATTTGAATGAGGAGAGGATGACTGTACAAAAAAACATTAGGGAAGTTCTCTGAGTTTATACTCAGGCATCAGGGAGAAAAGGAGGAAGTCATTTAGGCAAGAAGGCCTGTAAACATCCCGTCAGAGGGTTAAATGATAAGTTGACATTGTAAATTCCACATGGCATTTGGTGTGTTCTGTGAGTGTGCACATGTTGGTGTAATCTCTAGGAATTCAAGGAAGCTCTCTGCTCATCCTCTGCTCCCTCAGCAGCTCTTCAGGTATTTATAGCATGAAGTCACAGCCACGTTCCCCAATCACAGATTTAGTGGGGAAAAGAGCAATCTGCAACAAGTCTTTGCTAGAATGGCTGCACAGAAAGTCTGATTCGAACAAAGCATTTTAACTGATGCGAAAGAAGACTCCTTAGGCAGTTGCAAGCATTTGTGGAGAATTAACAAATAGAAAAGGCCTTCTTTTCTACATGGCTTGGGCTACCCAGCCCAAAAGAGCATGGTTTTGTGCTTTAAATGACCAGTCACGCATCGCGAATAACGAACAGCGATTGTTCGTATCGGTCAGTTAAAAATTGTGTCATAGGGTCAAATATGTTTGCATACACTGCTCAAGGACTTGTGACTAACAAAGTAATTAATAACACCCGTGACCTATTTGCAGACACCTGGTGAACAGATTTAAGGGCTCAATCCATTGGCTATGTTTCCCAAGGAGAAATTCCACCAGCCCTACCTAAAAATGTGTAAAATCAAGACTAGAACAAAAACATCATGTAATAGCATGTCCATCCTCAACACCTGCTGTGATATATCCTTTGTTGATATGATTATTACATATGATGGATTCTGTATCTGTTTTTTTGATTCCCCCTCAGTCCAAATCAGCAGAACCCGAGGCCTCCAGAACCTTCAAATTCCTGTATTATTTTTAAATCAGCTTTTGTGTATGAGATATTGTTACAATAATTATACTCTTTGGTTAATTTATTCAGTAATGATTCAGCCAAGTGCTGTTCAAAAGCAGGCAAAGGTCTTATCTGCTTTTCCAGGAGTTTGTACTTACTGCAAGGAGCAAGTCCTTTGAGGTCACCGGGCAGAAGAGGGAGCCTTGGTGAGTGAAGTGATGAGCAGGGTTGGTCCCAGAGACGCAGCTTCAGCCTGAAAACTTTTCTCATTCCAGTGATTATTGCAAAGAGAAACATGTCCCCCATTGAGGAGGAGGAGGAGGGAGAGGAGGCCAGGGCTGGGAGCACGCAAAACTCAAAACCACAAGATTTTAAAGTCCATTGTATACTTAGTGCAGTTATTGTTTGTCAGGGGCTGATGTGCTGCTCTAAAGAACAAGTGAAAACTGCATAAATCTCTGTCGTATATTTTACTTCAATATTGTATTATTATTGCTTTGTACCTTCAAAAAAACCCCCACAACAACACAATTTTGAGGAAGGAGTAAAGGTTTGATTGGAAAACAGCATGTAAACTTTAAGACATCTAGTTTGTAAAATCTTCAGTGTCTCTTTTGCTTTTTGTTCTGTAATTGATTACTAGCACCCCCTTTAACCCACCTTAAAGGGCAAGCAGGAAATTCGTGTTTTCGTTCATCAGCCCATCCCTCTGAAAAGCGTTCAATATTAAAACAGTTTGCAAGAAGCAAAGGCAGAAGAAACAAGAGGCCCAGTTAGACCGTGGCAAGGTTAGGAGATGCATGTCTGGTGCCTGCAGCAAATATCGGCTCTTGTTCCGGTACAATTTTTGCATGGGGAGACCAAGTCAATTGGGGTATGGCTCTGTTCTTTCCTTTATGTGTGACCTTTTATTATCTCTGTGGCCCTGTAGTTCATGCAGTGTCATAAAGCTGTGGGAAAGTCCTGCAGCCAGTGTTATCAGCTGTTGGAAATTAACTTAAAAATTGAAATATTTGTGTTTCCTTTTGCCTGAAGGTGTCTGCAAGTCTGTAAACTGCTACGAAGGTGCAATTATTGTGGTTGTGATTTTGCTGAGTGTTGCTTGTGCATCTTTTTCCCTTCTTTCTCTTCCCTTCTTCCACCCCTCTCCCCTGCTTTTTGGTGCAAGCTGTGGGCTGGCAATCAGGTGTTGTGCTGGGGAAGGGGGGGGCTACTTTAGGAGGGGGGTTACATGGCATAATTCCCACGAATGTGGGAGGAGGATGAAAAAGATAAAGAAATTTTGTTTTTCTGAGCTAGAGGATTCTCTGCATGACTTCCCCACTGATGGGATCATGTGCTTTCAGGCTGAGATTTTATTAACAATTCAAATGGAAATTGAGGGCACAGGAGGAGCAGATTCTCACATAAACTTGATCTGTCCATGAATGCAGTTCTCTGTTTGCCCTGACCCTGCATGGCTTAAGACACTGCCTGTGAGGCCTGAGTGCCAGACACAAAGACCGAAATGAAAAGCAAGCACATTCCAGTAGTCTGCACAAAGGCAATGGAGCAGTTTCTAGCCGTCTCCCCAGGGAGAGATCTTATCTCCTTGCAGCTAAAACCCTTTAGAGTGTTTATTTGTACTCTAGCACCCGAGGTTTATGAATTGATATGGATGCTGATTAAACGCTGTAAGTTTCCTCAGCGGGTCTTTTTGGGAGGCACGGAGGTGTTTTCTATTTTCTTTCCCAAATACGTATCGATAATACTACCAAAAGGGTTGCTTCGGTTTCCTGAGGAGCGAACGCAGTGCTGAGGGAGAAGGCAGCCCAGAAATCACGTTCCTTAATAAAAGCCATCCCCAGGCTTAGGAGAGTTTCGCAAAACTTTGTCTTTCGGACACGTCACCTGTTTTTTTCTTGACGTTAAAAACACCAGCGCAGCCCGTCCCCGGCGGCGCCGGGTGCCTGTGCCTGCCAGGGCCGGGGAAGGGGGAAGGTTGCTGCTGAGTAGCTGTACCGATTAAATGCTGTGTACAGTGGGTTGACCCTGTGCTGCGGAGGCAGCGGCGCGAAGCACTGGGGCACAGGGAGGACGTGTGAGGAGAGGCTGCTGCGGCCACATCTGCAGGGCCATCGCCCTCCGCCAATGGCAGGCAGTGGGCGATGCTGCCTGTCAGGGGAATTCTGCTGGGAATGAGAGCCGGGGGGGGGGGGTGTTGCTGATGGTTTTGGGTTTTTCTGTTTGGGTTTTTTTTTTTGAGGCTGGAGATGGGAAAGGCTAGCAACATATCCCAGCGCAGAAACAGAATTCACACCCCTCCGTCACCACCTGATGTTAATATTGCGTCAGGAAACTGTTAATGGTGTCGGTAAATTCTGGAGATTCCTTAATCAAACTATCAAACGTTGATATTCCTGTCTTCCCTAATCAGGCTTTCTTTTATGAAAGCTCCGTAAAACAGTAGGAAAACTGTAAGGGGAAAAAATGTTTTGACTGTGGTAATTCCCAAGAGTTACAATTTTAATCGCCCCAGTTTTCTTTATTTTCAGAAAAAAAAAAAAAAAAGCCCCAAAGCAAAAGCCAGCAACTTTTAGGTAGGAAATCATAACCATATGTTTTTCCATTTTTCTTACGGCGTTTAAAGGTTTCAAATCTTTAGATAGTCCTGAAAGTAGTTAAATTAGTGGAAAGAGACTAGCAAAGGATATTGATTCAAATAGTTTTGTTCCCTTAATTTTATGGGTTTATATTATCCAAAATTAATGGTTGTACTTAGGCAAATTGTCAGTAATTGGTGACAAAATTGCTTTATTGCTTTTCTTTCATTTGATGCTAATTAATGGCCCTACATTATTAAGTTCAAGTCTCTTCTGTATTTCTCCTTCTCCATAAATATTCTTAGTGGCAATGTGTTGGATTAAACTTTTTTCTTCAGTGTATGCAATAATTGCTTTATAGAAATGTGATAACAAACAGATTTTTGTTATGATTTATAAAAATGTGATAACAAACAGATTTCTGGCATAATTTTTCCTGAAATAATATAAATGTTATTTGTTCAAGAGCTTGAAGTCATTTTGCTATGAAGGAATACATTAGTAACATACTGTGTTAATTGATTCATATGGTTAAATATTAGTTTTTCATATCAAAGTACTCCTTAGAAACTTACCCAGAAGTTACTTTTCAAAATCTCGACTTTGTTGTGTTTTACCAATTAAACCCCCCTTACCTTCTCTCCTTCTATTTTACAGTGTGTTTGACAAAACTGTTCTATTTCAGTGGACTAGAATAACACTACAGAATTTGTCATCATATTTTCCACCTGTTAATGACACTGGTATTTGGTACAGAACAGTGTTTATCCATGTTTTCCAAATTAACTTATTTTAATGCTATGTAAATATTTTAAAGTCTGGAATAGATGCAGTAAGTAAAAGTCAGTTCTATTTTTTTACAAACACTAGTCAAAAACAAGCTTGTGTGTGTATTTGTCTGTTTCCTAAGAATTAAAAAAAAAGTAATGAATATATGTCACAAAATTTGATATACCAAAGTATATACCAAAGTGGGAAAGGAGCTAAACATCAAATGACTATTAAAAGGGACTTCTGACGACCCTGTAAGAATTAATGAGTAAAAAAAAATACTGAAAGCCAAAAAGACTTCAAAATGCAGGAGGAAATATTTTCTAAGCTTTTATAGCTTCACAAATTATACTTATTTTCTGTTGTCTGATGCTGTAGTACTAAACTCAGGGAACAGTATCTTTCACTAGTAGAGGATCGTACCAATGATGAAATGTTGTCTCTGTGATTGTTGGCCAAATTCTATTTATCTTTAATCTTACGTATACTCAGTTTTCAAAATTAGGATTTCTTGAAGTGGTTGTTTTCATCTTTTGTCATGAGTTAAGCTTAAGATAATATGTATAAATGTATTAACATTTATACTTGTATATATATACATATATATATGTATTAACATTTCAAACATGGTTGCATATTATTTAAGTAAATTTTCAGAATTACTGTTTTTATAAACAAATTCATACCTGTTCTGATTTTTTAAACTTGTTCCCCACTAAAAGTAGTTTTTAGAAAAAGGAGACTGAAAATTTACATATGGTACCAGAAATTTTTACTGTTATGTAAGTGCTGTTTCTTGGATTAAAGAAAAATAGTGAAGTAAGATTCTTGGCAAGTTGAATTATTTTAAATTTGTCGAAGGAAGTTTTATTTTTTTTTTTTAAGTATGCTTCAGTTATGAAAACTTTGCCTTTGTAGCAGAGTCCCAACGCAGCAGTAATTCTGAACTCTGTCCTTTCTCTGATTTCCACTGAGGCCCTGTACCTCCATGTGTTTGGAATGAAATATGTGTAAATATCTGTATTTTGAAGGCAGCTAAGAGAATCTGTAGCTCTTTAGTGTACCAGAAAAGAACAACATTTTGCAAAACAGCTTGAGCTGGTTTTAGTGAAGTATTTGTAGGTGAAAACTGCCCCAGAAAAAGACACGTTAGTGCTTCCCTGTGTCTCCACCTGCCACCCTTAGCTGCTCTAGTTGTGCTTGTCTTATTTCTTTGCCCTTCTTGCACCTCTGTGTACTTTAAGATCTTTGCTCTGACTGTAGCTGTGCGTGACTGTACATTAGGAGAGGTGTCCAGACTGCAGTAAGACATCTATACTTGCTGAAATATCCCTGCAGGCTGTGCTGCACACTCCTCCTGCTCTGTAGAGGTGCAGCTGCACAGTGCGAAGGCTCTCAGCTTGAGGCTGGCCTGGTTTCAGGCATGATGAAGCTCTGGACCATCACAGATGTGGAGGGAGATATGGCAGAGGAGCATCAAACCACTGCCGTGCCTTGAGTTCACACGGCCCTGTGTGGGATGGGTGGGAGCAGGTCCGCGCCTCCGTCAGCTACGCCTGCTGCTCCTTGCGGCACAGCCTCCCTGCCCCGATCCCGCGGTGCCTCGCAGGGCAAGGGGTTGGAGCCGTGGCCTTCTGACAGATTGTTGTCTCCTGGATGCCTGTTGAAGGGAACTTCACGGCTCTCACCTACGGGAATGTAACTGAAAGAGGGTAACCCACAGCTTCACGCCACATTCACTTGAAACGCACTTCACCAGTGGGTGTGGGAAAAGTCTTAAGTCTTTTTCATACAGTAACACAGGTCACTTAAACTTGATTTCTGCATTTGCAAAGAGACTAGAGATTAATAATTTCCCGGTAGGGCTGAGAGTTTGTTGACACCTGAAATGTGGGAAGTTTCCACTGTGAGGGATTTTGTGGACCTGCGGAGATTCCTCTCACCTGGACATCAGGGGACACCAGCTGTCCAGGCAGTTCCACTTTTGCTACTTATAATATCCTTTGGTGTTTAAATATGTTTGAGGAAGAACTTGATGCCTAACTCTGGCAGGTTTTCTCATCTGCATGTGTGTGTCTATGGTTTAGATTTGTTTGAATGTGAAGAAGATGGTGCTGCTGGACATCAAACCTTTATGTAAGTTTATTTACTTTGAATTTGACCTCTGGAGGGAAGTAGATACTTCCTTGCAGTGCCTATGTGGAGTGTTTTGGTCCTAAACTTAGGTATTTTGGGTTTCATCATAGATACACAAGTTAAACTCAGGTAAATGGTATGAACTCCCCTCACAAGTAAATGAAAAAGAGAATAACTAGAATTAGGCAAAAACTTGGCAGTCTGTGTTGTAAAAATGTGAATTTAATCTTGCCAGAAAATCTGTCCATAGCATTCACTTCTCAGTGCCTGAGGTGATGTGGTGTGATGTGCCTTTAGATCAGCCATTTATGATGCTTTTCTGAACTAACCACAGTGAAAGCCAGTGAAGGGGTAGTTCTCTGATCATGGGCATGGGCTGTGAGATCAGCTTTCCCTGACAAAGATGACCTTGAAATGACAGTTGGGAACTCACTGGTGTAGGTTATTAGGAAGCAAAAACGAGACCTCTGTAAATTGATGTCGATGACGGATTAAATTAAAATATGTATGTTTTTTTAATGTGTTGTGGTGAAATATAGACTCAGTCAATAAAAAAATTTTTTGTAGACCCCTGAGAAATTTACCATGTGGATGGAACTGATTGAGGAGAAGGCTCTGTCTTCATATGGAAACCCGGTGGAATTTGCAGATGTTCTTGGAAATCCCAAATTTTCTGAAAGTGACCTAAAAGTGAAGTAAATACTTGTGCTTAAAATTGCCTTCCATTTCTTTTAGCCTCCTCAGGAGCTATCTCTGAGTGATACAAATTGCATTTGTCATAAATGGCATCTAGTGTATACTTGGTGTGTTTCTTCAGCTTTTGTCTGTAGTTCTTATCCACTCATGTGAGCAAGGGAAGAGAACGGAAAGAAGCCTATTTATTGCCCTCAGCTCCCAGCCTGCACTGCCCCTTTTGTACACGGAAGATTTTATGTCTTCCCTGTCCTAGAGTGGAATAAAATATATGCTGTTAGATCTGCTTACCCTTCAAAGCAATGCAAGTGTTCCAGAGGGGCAGTCACACCATCACACTTCAGTTACCCAAACTGGATACCTAAGCTGGGCTTTTCCAAAGACTGCGCATCCTTCTTTCAATTTTCCCTTTCAGAGTAGTCATTTTTTTTTTTTTCACTGACTGTGTAGATACCATGAAGTCGTGGTGTTATGACTTCTCTGAAGCTGTGGCATTAAGACTTTCCCAGTTTACCTCCCTTCAGTTGCCATCTTTTCTGTCATATGATGTTGATGTTTAATATTGGCCATATTCTAATAAGGCATCATCTGCTTTAGGTGTAAGATATTTCATTTCTGACTTCTGTGATTGGAAGTTTGCAATGATACCCCCGTTATTTTAAGATTTTCAACAGTGATTTTTAAGGAACATGTATTATTCTTAACAAGTCCTGGTTGATCTGGGTGAGTCTAACATGAGGGAACAGTCATTAAACTAAAAAAAAATCACATTTATTTTAATTTTGCTATTGATAATTCAAGTTTAGATACTGTTTTAAAAGACAAGGAAAATATACACTTTTTTTCAGTATACTTTCAATAATACCACCTTTTTGGTGATCATTAATGTAATTTTATGTACTTGCAGTAAATTGTGTATAATATTGAAAAATAGTTCCTTTTGGGTCTGCTGTGTAAATATACTTTCTAAACAAAAAAAAAGCAATGTGAATTGAAAGTTGTTATGTGCTTAGATTTGTTAAACAGGGATGAATTGAGGAATCTTTCCAGTTTGAGAAGTCAGTCTTAGCCTCCTACCCCCAGCAAAGTCATATTTGATTGTTGCTACAGGAAGAAAAGATAAGGAAAAAAGAAACGCTGCTCTAAGACTAAGAATGAACGTAATAATGAGGAAACAATGCAACATAGTCAACCAGGCATGAAGAATTATGTTTTGAAGCTAAGAGGCCAAGTGTCTCATCAGTTGGATTTTAATAATGCCTGGCAGAAGTGCTTGTACTTGTACAGCAATTGTTTAATATCTAATTGAGTTTCAAGCTGAAATATGACAGTCTGTCTTGAAACATGAAGAGAACATTTCCTGTGATGCAATGTCTGAGTATTTCTTTACGTACTAAACTGAGACAAGAAAATTGTAATACTTGTGTTTTCATATTTCAGGAGCTTTCTAATTATGCATAACTAAAGCTGTATCCTGTGCAGTTTTACTATTGTTAACTCTTTCCTCTTCCTGTCTTTATAATTCACCTTGTTTATCACATTCACTTGATGCAGCTTATTCCTTTTTTGTTGTTGTGGGTTTTTTAACACTGTTAGCTGTTTCATTTGCTTTGCAGTTAGCAGAACACCTAGTGCCCTAGTTCTGCTTTGGGAGTTTAGCTAAAAAAACAGTTTGGAATTTAAACATAAATGTGACTCCAAAGCTGACATACGAATTATGCTCATGATAATCTAACATTACCCTTACAAGGTCAGGAGTAGATCATCATAATTGAAGGTTAGAAAAAAAAGAGGAATTTGAGAAAAGCTTAAATTTTTACTTAGCATGCATACTGAAATTGATGCAATACTCAAAATGTAGTCTGGTTTGAAATGGGCTTTTTCATTTTATTTCTGGTGATCGATTGGTATGTGAAGCTGGAGCTTTTCAGGAAAAGTCTGGGATTATGAGTGCGCCAGCCCCTGCTTTTAGCACAACAACGAGGTTATCAATAATGCATTGGAGATCTCAGAATCCTTGGACATAGGGAAATCACAGCTGGTCTGGGTTTATTGTCGAAATTGCAGATTTGCGCCAAGAGGTCACGGCAACTCCATGTCAGACGGTCACACACACACGCACACAGACATGTCTTGGGGGAATGGGGGGAATAATATTGAAGAATTGCCAGTGCCCATGTTATTTAGAAACTCTTCATATGTTTCTATAGTTCAACTTTAAAAGCAGCATATTTAATGCTGCTCGTAGCGGCCTTTTGACATTTTGGCCTTTCCCACTATTGTAAGTTTTATTGTTTTCCTGACAAGTTTATTCATATACTAACAGCTTGCTTGGCAGCAATGTTCAGACTCAATACTTAGGCTTTCTGGTCACGGTGATGGCTGGCAGTAATAGAGAAGGAGAATAAGTGAGTGTGGAAATGCAAAGCTGTCTCTTGTTACATTTTATCGATCTCATTCTGGTGTCATTCAATTAAGACAGAAATGTGATGGATAGTGTCTGCATAGATTCCTACTTTGCTTTCCAGCCACTCTATATAAAGCTTTTTGGGGGGAGGGAGGAGGGAAAGGAGTGTGAGGGGAGGAGGGGGTAGCAAATCAAAGATACAGTGTGATTTGAATTACAGATCAAACTTATCTTTTAAAAAAATCGTTATTCTAAAGCTATGCTGAAAAGCAATATTAGCAGAGCTAGCATTTTGTGTTGTCTTTCTAATAAGTATCTGTAGATGTCCAGCACATTGTTCATTGCAGTAATGTTGGGATTTTTTTTGTCCAGATCTTGTCTGTGATTTATGAATAAACACTTGATTCTTCTGAATTTAGTACACAGATAGAAAGGGCTCAAGAAATGAAAGGACTTGCTTGCCTAAGAGACTTGCCTGCATGCTGTAGGGCAGTAATTCCAGATAAACATCTGAAGATAAGGGTTGCTCATTTTTGTCTATTGTTTACTTTAAATATGGCAAAAAAACCCCCACAAACCATTGAGAAGCTCTGTCAATGTAATACAAAAACACAGAGATTAGCTCCATAGGCTTAAGTAGACCTACATCAATTCACAACTGAACTTCTCACCAGTCTTCACACTGTGGTAACTTCAGAGCTGATAAATTACTTTCGATCTAACTCACAGTTTTCTACCTAAAATGTGAATGGCACAATCCTAGAATGCAGAGGTGATTTACAGAAATGCTTTTTGTCATCAGACTTGGGGCAGGCATCTTAGACATTCCCGAAAATGTTCAGGCTCCTTAAAAGTTCCCCATGAGGAAAGCCTGGATAATTCTCTCCTCCTGGTGTTCCTTCCCATCTTCTGTGTTTAGAGGTAGCAGGGCTGTGTGTCCAGATCTCCTCTGTTCCCAGAGAACTTACAGGGGAGGGGTTTGCAACCCCAAAAGCTATGTGCAGGGCAGGTTTGGGGTTCTCTGCTGAAATGAAGTTACCTGGGGAAGAGCCAATTCACAAGAACCAAAGTACTTCACAGACGTATATTGGCCATTCCAGTTATCACAAACAAAAGAGACCAACCAATCAAACAAAACCCTAAACTAAATAGATTCTCATCAGCTGGTTTTTTGAGCTTCTGGGAAACCTGGATTTCCAAGATCTGCAGCTGTGCCATATTGCAGTATGTAGGGTTGGTATTCCTGGCTTTCCAACCTTTGTGGCTGCTGCTGATGTTATACCTTTGATGGCTTGGCTGCAACTCCCCAAATCCCTTTTCCTGCACTGGGGAGCACAGGAGCCCTAGGAGCCATATTTTAACTAAGAGCCTTGAGGCTTTGATGTTCAGGACTACATCTTCCTTGCAACTGCCATTATTAAATTCACAGTTACCAGTGTGGGAGGCATTAATTACTAGCTAAGAAATAATTATGTTTTAAGGTTTTTAAGTTTTAAGGTAATTAAAGTTTAAGCCATGTTTTAAATGTGGCAAGGCTAAGATTTTAGATATGAAAGAACACCCTGTTATTCAATCAGACAAGTACTTTGGTGATTGTTTGTGATTTCTGTAGTTACTTGGTGCTCTGTAGAGCCTACAACAGAATTATGGGCCTCAGTTCTGGATTCATGGGCCTGAAGGTCAAACTGGGGTTTTCAGAATTACAGGATTTCAGATGAGAGGTTGTGACTGAGGTGAACTAAGGTTTCTCAGGATACTTTGATCTTGTGCTGTTAATTAGGTGATTCTGCTAAACTGATCAGCAGCAATTAGACTGCTGTGAGTATAAAGTGTCTTCCCTTTGTGCAGGAGTTCTAGAGGGGATCTATAACTTGTCTTCTGAGGACTCTAGGAAAGGAATCATGTGAGCAAGGTACAGCCTCCCAGACATAAGGATGCAAGAAGGGTCTCAGGCACTTCCAGTCATTTCTGGTTTTTTACCTAGAAGCAAAGATAGGTACCTTCAGGACTGAATTGTTGTTGGACCTGCTCTTTGTGGGCTGATCTAGAAGGGGGATGCTGCTTAGGTGAACAATGGCTTTTCAATTCCCACTGCTATTCTTGAATTCTTAGAGATACTGAGTATACACAGCTTGAATACTTGCTCCATTGCCAGTATCTTTGCAAATTACTTTTATTAAAAGACAGTGGGGTGAACTCGTCTTATGTTTCTATCCCCCCAAAGCGATGTTCTTATGATTAAAGATAAATCTGTAGCAAAGACAGCATTGTTCGTGCAACTTCCCCTCTTTGATGAGGAGACTTTCGGTGCTGGACCATTTGTTAAATCATCCCTTTTGCATTTGCCACTCAGGTGTGAAATCAAAAATATTAGTATGCACATAAATAGCGTTGCTCAGATTTTATGGGCAATCTCACAACAACTGGTTTGGGTGCCAGTGCTGTTGGTGTAACTTCTTAACATAAAGCAGTTAAAGTGATTTCCTCTTTTAACACCCTTAATAGGCATAGGTTTCTGTTTCTGCACTCCAAACAGAAGGCTTGTGTTGCTCCTTCCTGGCTTTGCGGGCTCACGTAATGTAACTATATTATAGAATTAATTTTGCATTTTTAAATAGTGTTCATTTCACTGCAGGAAGGAAAATGTTTGTGGTATAAAAAAGAAGATTTTTTATTTATTTTTTTAAATAATGTGACTTTGGGGGAGGAGACTAAGGGGCCTTGTTGTGGCAATGTGAATAATTTATAACCAATGTAAAATTTGACCATGATTTGTTCTGGATGTTTTTCAATGGTATGTTTAATTATATCAGGTTTCAATAGCCATACATAAAGTAATGTTAGAAAAAAGAAAGCAAATCAGTCTCCAAATTCAGCACTACTTAATAAGCTCTACCGGGCAACTTTTACTTTAATTTATCCACTACAAACTCCTGTTTTCCCTGACCCGATGAAAGTTCATCGAAGTGTACTTTTGGATAAATTCAACTCACTGACAGCTAACCAAGAGACATTAAGTTTGGTAAAAGTTGAGTTAGATGGTTTTGTGTCAGTGTCACACTTTTTGTAGAGGTCTGCATTTCACAGTTCCAGAATTAATACCATAAGAACTACTTGTTTTGTATGGTATTTTAATCTCCGAAGGGAATAGCTGTAACAGCCCAATACAAACTTGCTGCTTTAAGGTATCCACTTGAATTTCCAGTTCTATTTCTAGACTTTAGAAATTCACAGAATATTGGGGAGAGGAGAGAGGGAGGGTTTCCTCAGCATAAGCACGCAAGTGGTTATGGCCTATTGTACTTTTTTTAGAATTGAAATATTTCAATAGCTTGAAAATGAGCCAGACAGCCTGTGTATTATGAACAGGGAGAGAAAAAAGGATCTAAATAAATAAAGAGCAGCTGCAGTTCTGTTAGCAGTGGAACAGAGTTAAAAGGGACCTGAAAAATTATAGCAGACATTATGTATACAAATCTAGAAGAAAAGATCCCCAAAGTATATCAAATCTTGTAATATTTTGTTCTGTTCTGAAGACTTAGGATTCAGTGTTTTATTTATGAGCAACAATTTCTTTTGTCTTTCTAGTGATTATAGAGAATTAGGATTAAATATATGACACAAAGCAGAGCTTTAAACAGTTTACCTGAAAACACAAAAAAGTAATTCACTCAGTATCTGAGTCAGTTATGTTTTTCACTATTATCATATGTAGCAATAATTTAGCAGTAATTGTCTAGCAAAATTAGGGTAGAAAATAATACTGATGTTTAAGAAAAATGTCTTTTTCTTTTTGGAATTATTTTTGGGCTTCTAAAATTCCTGGGTTTTACTTCTTTTTGATATTTAACTGTTGGTGGATTTGTAGACAATCACATTTTTCTCATATGCAACTCACCTTTATCACTTCAATGTGCAAATGATGTCTAAAGTATTTTCATATTATTTGGCAATTAGAAACCTTTTAGTAAAAAAAAAAAGAGAGAGAAGTGGTTGGGGTCTGCTTGAATTTTAGAGACGTGGTTCCAGAGTGGGCCAAACATTCTTTCAATCTCTGTGTGAAGGTTGAATAAATAAATACCATTTTTCATTATGGTACTTTATCCATTGAACTAAAGTTGGTAGCATAGCCTTGTTTTGTCTTTTGATTTTTCAGTATAAAGTAGTTTTGTCCGTTAATCAGAAACTGGAGAGTCTTTTGTAGACAGTGTTCCAACTGAGGAGGAATCAATGGTGTTTATACTACTATTCCACTTGAAGTTCAGTATTTAACACATGTATTAATTCTGGTTGTTGGAAAATGTCAGACAGTAGATATAAAAAGAACCATATAGTAAAGAAAAGTAAACTGAGTTTCATCAAGAAAAGCATCAATAAATAGCAGTGGAATGCATTATTAATTTAGTCCTAACAATTATTAGGTGTGGTAGTGATGATTGCCAAGATTTTGAAAGTCAACTCAGAAGTACAGTCATATTAACTTGTTTAAGACAAACAAATACCTCCCCTTCATCAGTTTTTGGGTTGGACCAATGGACAAAACTCTTCCTACTGATTTTGTATGTGCAATTTGAAAAATAAGTTCTCATAATTCTAGGTAATTTGAAATAGAAGTAGTGGGGCAAGTCATGTTAGCAATGATAGCATCATCATAGAGTCAGAATGGTTTGTGTTGGGACCTTAAAGATCATCTAGTTCCAATCCCCCAGCAGTGGGCAGTGACACCTTCCACTGGAGCAGGTTTTTCAAAATGCCATCCAGTCTGCCCTTGAACACCTCTAGGGATGGGGCATCCACAACTTCTCTGGGAAACCTGTGCCAGTGCCTCACTCCGTAGTAAAGATCTCCATTTTAAAAGGCAGGATAGACTTCCTTAGGTTCTCTCTTTTGATGGCAGCCCTCTTCTAGCACTAGGGATTCCAAACTCTGATTCACATCTTCCCAGGAAATGTCAGATGCTGACAGTGAATCTGAAAATGAGAAAAAGGTATTTATCTTTATAGATAAATAAAGTCTAGTTTCTACTAAAATGGGTGAGAATTTTCTTGTGAGGGTTCATTTTCTTGATTGAAAGGAAAAAAATTGAAGACTACTTGCCCAGAGTATGCATCACTACCTATATTTCTTTTGTAATATGGAAGCACTCAAGGCTCTTTTCAGTTTGAGGTCTCTTCTTCAAGGCAAGTAGTGACAGGACAAGAGAACAGCCTCAAGCTGTCAGGGAAGGTTCAGGCTGGACATCAGGAAGAATGACTTCATAGAAAGCGTTGTAAACATTGGAATGGGCTGCCCAGGGAGGTGGTGGAGTCACCATCCCTGGAGGTGTTCAAGAAATTACTGGACATGGTGCTTAGTGCCATGGTCTAGTCGACCTGGTGGTGATCAAAGGTTGGACTCAATGACCTCAAAGGTCTTTTCCAACCTACATGATTCTGTGATTCTGTGCAGTTCAGGAAGGTTTCTAATCATCAGTATCCTGTATGCTTCCCAGAAAGAAAGAATTTCTGGATATCAGTTTTGTAAGGCAGTCCTTTCAGCACTGTCTCTAAGTGTAGTCAGTGGTCAGCTGACTAGTGATTGTATATACTGAAATCACTTGTAGAGGGACCACAAATAATAATAATAAAAATTTAAAAAAAACACAGTAAAAATTTAAACCTTTCCCTGGCCAGCAAACATCTTATTTGTTCTTGAAGGAGGCAAGGAGATGAAGGCTTATTTATTTATCCTGTTGGAGAAAGACCAATTATTCCTTTAATTTTCTTCCAGACAAGAGAACTTGTAATTGACTTTTTCTGAATTCATAGCAGTCTTTACAGAACATTACACGATGTTCCTGCATGAACCCCGCTTGCTTCTTGGTACTTAATCTTTCTTGTGGTGCTACATTCTCTTGCACTGTGTAACATCAGTCCCTTAGGAGCGTGGGGTAACTTTGTGGGTTGAAGAATAATATTACTTGGCTCTTAAGAGGTGTCCAAAATAACCAGGAAGTTTTTTTGCATGCCTTTTGTGACTGCTCAACTCACAGAAAAGCAGATATTTTAGAATAAAAGTGTGGGTAACCTTAATGGCTTTTGTTCAAGAGGATTGCATTTCATTTTCCCAACAGCACTGCTGTCTCCTAAATAATTTCATGACTTCCCCACCATAAGGCACACAAGAACTGCAGTGATGCAGCCAGACTGCAGTCTCTTCTATCTCTACTATATCGGAGTATAGACAATTTATAGCCAACAGAAGGGCAACTGGAACCTCACCAAGTCCTGCTCAAAGGAAGGAGTATTGTCTATGGACAGGAATTTGGGGATAAGTGCTGGAAGGAAAATACAGCTGTTTCCTAGTTGTTGTCAAGAACAAGATGTTTAGTTGGAGGCTTCTCTGAGGAGGAGATGAGGGAGGGATGATTTTTTTTTTCCTGTTAAATTTAATTTTCTTCTACTCTGGCCTGGGTTCTGTCACTGTGCTAGGTAGCCTGTTTGTAAACTGGTGAGAAGCTTCTGCAGTTGTGTTTGGGCATGCTCTACTTCATTGGTTTTCTTACATGAAATTCAGACTATGTTTTGAAGGGTTTGTTTCCAGGATAGTGTCATCTTCCTACAATGAAATAAATTATTCTTGCTAGTCTCATAGTTGTAGAGGAAAAAACAAAAAAAAAGACCATTTACTTATCCTGCTTTTCTGTTTGGCTAGGCTACAAGCAAAATCCAAGGAATCCAAGATCATCTTAAGAGAATTAAAAAGAAAAAGAGGTTCTGTTTTTAATATTCATCTGGTACTTGGAACACTTTTCTTGAAATTGCTGAGAGTAGAGATTTAAGTTGCTTTTAAGACTAAGATGCTGTTAAACTGCTAAGCTAGTTAGCCAAATATATTATCATAAACTCATAGACACCTTTAGGTTGGCAAAGGCCTTTAATATCATCGTGATCAAGCATTAAGCCAGCACTGCCTAGTCCACCACTAAACTGTTTTCCTCAGTGCCATGTCTTTTAAATAC
>JAWWLV010000001.1:11872381-11904396 GCA_035041135.1 Platyrinchus mystaceus
ATCGTGATCAAGCATTAAGCCAGCACTGCCTAGTCCACCACTAAACTGTTTTCCTCAGTGCCATGTCTTTTAAATACAGCCAGGGATGGTGGCTCCACCACTTTCCTGGGCAGGTTTTTGCAACGCTTGACAACCTTTTCCATGAAGACATTTTCCCTAATATCCAATCTAAACTTTTCCTGGTGCAATTAGAGGCCATTTCCTTGTATCTTATTGCTTTTTACCTGGGGGAAGTACGGGGGCATAATCACTGCCCTGGTCCTGCTGGCCACACTATTTCTGATACAGGCTGATACTGACTTTAATCACATAAGTAATTAATTTCCTAAAGAAATAAAATTCCCCTCTTGCATGGAGTTTTGAAGTGGCTGTATACAATCAAAGAGCAGTAATGTATCTTTAGGAAAGCTACTCATCTTGGAAAGTAAATACTAAATGACAGATTATTACATGAATAGTAACTGTATAATTCTGTCTTTGACAATCTAAGGAAATAGCATGTGACTAGATGAGATCAGGACAGTAGTTAAAAGGCCCAAGGTTCTAGGAAGTGACTTTATCATTGTGGATTTCTGTCTGAATTCAGAGTTGGCTGAATGAATGTAGAAATATGCAACCAGAAACCGCACTGCAGCTGCTCTGTTTAGGGGACTCAAGAGCATATCTTTTCTGACTTTAAGTGGGCAGTAAATTATTTTCAATAATTCCGTCTCCAATTGCTTCTGTAAGTAGTAGAGGAGAAATTTGTAGTTGTTTGATCAATTTTTACCTGCTTGGGTAAGTCACTGATCACTGACCTGTGCTACACGGCTTTTATTGTCACATACAAAAGTAAAGTGGACTTGAACATCTTTGTGGTGGTAGTGTTTAGACATCTGTGAATTTACAGCTAAACAGAAATGTCTCTTTACCACAGAGGAACACTTTTTAATTGTTGAATATGGTAGAGGTCAGAGAAGGGTAATTTTATGGCTGCTATAAACCCTTTTTTTGGTGAGGTTCCAGTTGCACACATGTGCTTATGCTACTAGTTTTGTTCTGGAGTATTTTAATAAGTTATTGATGTTAAGGGTATGATGCCATAAAATTATTTCTTAGAAGGGACTTTTGGACTGTTTCTATCATGTTCGGCTATGAAAATAAAGCAGAAAGTTATAAAATGAAAAATATTTACTTGTTTGAGGATTGATATGTATCAGTCTTGCTGCCTGTTGATATGTGCTTTGTTGTCTTACCACAGCAAGCTTTCCTAAAATATGGACTGTATTCTGCTACAAAGAAGTTACTTGGTATGAATAAAAAGAACGGGCTATGATGATTACAACATGGTCTTTAACCTGGAAGGATAACTAATGGAAGTAGAATGGAGTGAAATTTTCTTTCACATTTATTTTTAAAATGCTTCAAAGTGCATTAGAATAATGAGCTAGTTACTGGTAATGGAATGAGAATAAACAAGGCTGTTTTTATGGTATGGCAAATTAGATGTCAATTATGTGGCAAAGCAGCAGTGAAGGATGCAGCAGACTGGGAATTAAGCTGTAGTGTTAATTGATTATGAAATCATTTGATAGCCTTTGGTTTTATTGAAATGATTCTGAGAGTGCATCATAAACTTAAAATCCATTATAGGAGAACTACTGCATTCTGTATTGAGGGTAATATGAGTAGTGGGGCAACTTCTGACAACAGTGAAAAACTTCCAGTTTTGCAGCTGTTTTGCATAAAGTGATTCAGGGGTCGGGCATCTTTCTGACCATAATTATGAGTACAATTTGGATCTACATCCTTTAGTTTTACAACATGAATATCTTTGTTTCAGCTGTTGGTATAACTAGTTAAATGACACATGTGCTCTTAATCTTTTATTTATATATAATTTGCTTCCTTAAATTAGAGGTAAGTGTGCCAAGTGCTTCTACTTGTATAGGCAAGATAATACAGCATTAGCTGATTAATACATTCTAGTTCCTGTGCAAGGTGACAGCTCCCAGATTCTTTTGAATTTGGAGAACACTGCACTTTTTGGTCTGTTTTTATACCCTCCCAAGATTTTTGCCCTTGGTCTCTGTGGCAGAGCACCAGATGGCAAGATGGGACATTGTCAACCTATTATACCTTTGGATGTTTCAGTATCTGTTCTGAGGCCAAATTTGGTGCCTGCTTTGCCAGGCTGCCCACTCCTTTTTTGTACTGTGCTTTGGTGGTCCTGCTTTGTCCTTGGCTCCAGTTCAGCCTCCTAAAGTAGCTGCACCTTTTCATTTCAGAGGTAGGACTATTGCCATAAATTCATAACACTTAGGTTCTAAGTGGTTTATAACCTTCTAACAGCTTTCTCTGTTGCTGCTCTTAGTGCAGGAGTCACTGCCTTTTGCTCACAGAAGGTCTAGGCAGTTTGGCAGCCATACCCATTCTGACTGCCTCTCTTCTGCCTTGCACACTTCTCTTTTTGCGGCTTTTCACCTTCTTCTCCTAAGGGCAGGGGCCCTAGGTCTGTGGAGAAGTCAAAATGTAGATTAAAGGAAGATGAAATGGGGAAACAGAGTAGCCTGAAGTGCAAAAAGCATAAAGGGGCAGACAATAAATCTGTAGCATAGGTTGGGGAAGACACTGTTGAATTACGTGGCCATTCAGGAGAGCTGCATGGTTGTGCTCTGTGCAGTCAGAGTTTTGCTCTCTCAGGTGACCTTTATCATCCATTTTTACTCCTTTTTGAGAACAAATGTTGTCCTAGACACTAGGGACAACGTCCATTTTGCCGGGATGTATCAAGAAGTTTCAAGTTCTGCTCAGGCAGCTGCTAGAGATTGGTAGAAGGGATCTCATATTATTGACTAACTTTCTTTCTTTCCTTCAAGTTCTTAGGGAAAAAAAAAAACAACCACCAGAAAATTTCGTCTGCCATAATTCCACTGAATAATGTTACCTTTGCATATGAACTTGTATTGAGCAATAAGACTTCTGGTTATGGGATGAGGTGGAAGGCAATTGAGCCAGTCTGACATTATTTGGTCACTAGTGTGTATAAATACTGTTCTAGTGCCACTTCTACATAGGTACCATACATATCTTTAATGGTATTTAATTGAGATTAAAAAAGCTGTTGGAGTGGATGCTGTGAATGCATATTAGGAATATTACTTAAAATTGTAAGCCTTGATATGATAAACCATAACAAGTCTGAAGGACTCATAATGGCTTATCTTGTCAATAAAATGCACTTAAAAAATCCCCAAGTGATTAGAAGGAGCCATTTCAGTCTATTATATCAACTGTTATATGCTGAGAGCATGAGAGATTTATTTTTCTTTTCCATCCTGTTTAAAAAAAAAAAAAAAAGGAAATTAAATCATAATAAGCTATGTTCAAATAGAATCAAGGTACTAAAATAAACCCACAGAAGGAGATTTACAAATTAAGGAAGGCAGTGAAAAGTTCTTTCGAAGCACAGAATACTCTCATGTTACACTTGGCCTCTCAATTTTGAGCACCACAGGACAGTTAATGGGTGGAGTGTGTGCTTGCACCAGCGCTGTTCCTGTTGAACTGTTGAAAAGGGTGAATTTAACATATTGTGTCATGAAATAATTTTGGCCCTTGTACCAGGGATAACCTCCAGCAATTGCACATAGGGAAAACTGAATTGCCTTTACTACTCCCTGTGGTAGTAAATGCTCAGCAAGGGCTGTAGAAGAAGAGGGTGATGATGTTTTCCTGTTCCAATATTTTTCCTGACTGCGTTTTCCAGGCATCTTCTTCAGGGACAGGCAAAGGGTAGCGGCACAGCTCTCAAACTCTTGAGGGTGAGAGGGGCCCTGATGTCTATTGATATCACAGTGACAGCTTCAACCACGGGCAGCTGCTCTAAAGCAGCTGTTTTGGGGAAGGTTTCTATCCTGGAGAT
Organism: Platyrinchus mystaceus; assembly: GCA_035041135.1. NCBI lineage: Eukaryota > Metazoa > Chordata > Aves > Passeriformes > Tyrannidae > Platyrinchus > Platyrinchus mystaceus. Next base: position 11,876,286 of record JAWWLV010000001.1, read on the forward strand.
GGTCTGTCAGATTGTTTTTCCCCTTGTGTTACTCTGCCTGTTGTCCGTTTGATTCTTTTCACCTTGACGGGCCTGCGAGGCTCGTGCAGATCCAGCAGGCTTTGGAGATGGCAGGAGGGGCTGCCGTAACAAATGTCCTTCGGTGAGAGGGAGGAGCTAATTTTGGAGGTGGTTACTGCCCTGGTCCAGTCTGCATTTTAGCCACGGGAAAACCTTGCTTGTTAATTTACACAGTTGAGTCAGGAAAGTTTGGAATTGTTTTCTTCTAATAACAAATAAAGGTATGTTTTCCTACCGCAAAGAAAGGTAACTCTCCTCTAAAAAGTGGACTTTACTCTTTCCCAATAAATTCTTTAGCTGTAGTAGTATCCCCCACTTTTGGCTCTTTTGCTGTCACCAAAATTCATGCAGCAGCGAGGAGCCAGCCTGGATCCCTTATATCGCTTATTTGCGGGCTCTGAACTGGATTACGTAGCCAATCCGTAGCATTTCAAACAGATCTGAGCCGGCTCTCTGGGGCCAGCTTTGCAGATGGGTCTGGTACAGTCTTAAAATAGCCCCTGGGGGCAGATTGCTGGTGAAATTGGTGTCGCGGCTCCCCGGGCTGGTGAAGCAGTCGGAGGGAGAGGCGAGGGCTGCTGAGCAGCTCAGTGTCCTGCTCTCGGCTGCCAAGCTTAACCTCTGCGGCGCCCACGTTTCAGCTGTTTAATGTCTGAATAGACGGAGGGTATGCTGGGAAAGTGAATTTTTCTCTCTCAACAGTATCCCTGCTATCTCACTTGCAGATATTACGTCTTACATTTAATGCAGTCTTTCCAAACAGTCCAGCTTCGTGTTCTCAAAGCCTGAGTCATGCCTGTTCCTGCCCGTATGGAATTAACCTGTTCGTTCCTGTGCCCCCTTCACAAGCTCAGGGTACCCCTGGGATGGGGATGCCTGGGGCTGCTTTTGGGGGATTCTTCAGCGCCGCTGCTGGCAGACAGTCAGGAGAGAGAAAACAAACAGGTTCAGGAGGTGGGGGAAAATGAGCTGGGGGAAGCCAGGGGAGAGAAGCAGTGGCGAGTAAACGCAGCTGAACAAGAGGAAACCGATGTTTTTGTGTGTGCTTATTTAAGGTTTGCAGTGAGGATAAATGCAAGTCTGTCAGGACAGTTCTCATAGTGCCGTGAACGCTTTGTCTATTTACATGCTGTTATATGTGAGCAAGAAATTTGACATTATGCAGTTTTCTTTTTGACTGAAATACATGCAGTGAGGTTTGGCAGAGAGAAATTTAACTGGTTGATAAGAGCCCGATTTTGAGGCTCAGCTGGAATAACAAGCCAGAATACACACATTCCCATCCGTACATGTACATGTATGTATGTACATGTGTGTGTGCTGTCTCGTTACCCAAGAGAGCATGCTGCTAATTGGATGACCACTTGGCAGGAACAACAATTTAATAGCGACTTAAAAACATACATTGGATTAAGAAGGAGATGGCACCCTAAGAAACACCCAGAGATTTCATATCAGTGCCACCTCAAATTATCGAAGCCTGGGAAACCGTGGATATGGAAACACAGCCTCTGTGTTGTCACCAGACACCTGACTGCTCGTTCTGGAGCAATATTCCAAGATTCATTTTTCATTTTCTCTGATACCTTGGTGGGAAGGGAGACATGTAGTTGAACAAAGTGATCAATAAAAGAACAAATAAGGAACAAATGCTACGAATATTCAAGATAAGGTTTTTACTTGAAAACCCGAGGCAGCTTTATTGTGCAGAAATCTCTGAACAGAACATTTTTCAATCTATTATGTTATTTTTTACAGCAATATTCTTTTGACAGGCTTATGTTTCAGGCAGGCAGAAGGAAAAAATAATATTTAACAAACCCCTACAAATACTAAGATGCAGGAGAAAATGAGTTGAGTAAATAGACTGAGAATAAAAGCAAATCAGCAAAATAAACCTGAACAAACATACCGTAAATAAAAGTACTGTTTGAAGTTTTACAGTTTTAAAAGCTGATATTATGCCTAGGTTTTAATATGTTGAACTAGGAATGTTAAAGTGATTATGAACATTTAAAAGATTCATAAAAAGGGCTAAATTGCATCTGTTCAAATGATCATAAAAAATTCTTTGGGTATGTAGGGGAAGACATTTATAATATTTTACAGTTTTTAAATACCTCAGCTTTGTGTCCCTTAGGAACCTCAGAAAAGCATTATGAGGGAGAGAGAAAAGAGAGGGGCATATTTACAAGTATCTGTAAGGTGATAAAATACAGTCATTTAAGACAGACTGCTTAAATACATCATCTACATTAATCATATGTGTCTGCATGTGTGTATGTAATAGTATTTATCTGGCATGTAGTCCTGTCTTATTGCAGTTGCAGAAATATTCGTGACTCAGTGTGACTTAGGCACTCTCCTCCATAAAATTGTTCTTTAATAGATGATTTGAGTTATTTACTGAAGAGCAATACTTACACAGCAGTGCTGGTATCAGTAAATTAGTGTTTGCTTTGTTTTGCTTTATGCTTTGAGCTAAAAACAGGTGAAGCCAGGATAAGTTTGTTTGTGAAAGCTTGGTGAATACTAATGAGAAGAAAAATCATCCCAGTCAAACTGAATAAATTCTGTAGATACTATGAAGGATTTTCAGCGATCTATATTGTCCTTGGACTTGGCTGTTGCGTTGTACTTTAAATGGAATTGATTGTGTGGTTGTAATGAAAGTAACGGATTGATTTCTATACAGAGTTACACAGAGTAAATAGAAAAATGTTCTTGTCTTGACCTGCATTCATAAACTAAAAATCAGTGGCTTTTGACCTAATCCTTAATAGAACATGTAAATGTAATATAGGAAATAGGAAGGTTTCTTCAATTCTTAGAAAATTTACTGTTTATGGGGTTTTGTGGGTGTGCTTCCTTGGATTTTAATTGATTTTGTTTGGGAATTCTGAAAAATATAATGCATTTTCTCTTTGTGAAACTTGTACTTTTTGCTGTTTACATCTCTTGGGAAAATGCATTTATTTTCTTTCTTATTATTCCTTTTGCCTTGACTACATAGCATTTTCCTTTAGCTAGGTGGAACATTTATGATTTTTAGTACCTTCACTGTTGAACAGTGTTAGCACAGCATCTTTGAGAGCGTGTGACCCATACACTTTTGGGTTGCTGCTGCATGCACTTGCATAGATTATTTCCAAAAGGTACTGTTGTCTGATCTGAATATGCAGATTAATAGCTCTATGTTGTAATAAAAGGAGGAAAGCTGTTGATAGAAATAAGGTGCACATTCTTAACATTCTTTCTATTTGAATGAACCCCTCAAAATATTTATATTATTGCAATGATTATCTTGGTAAAAGGACACAGAAATTTTTATGAACAGCATTTATTGTTCCTTTTTTTTTTTTTTTTTTTGGATGTGTGAGACTGTGGTTCCGGGCCCAGTAAAATGAACAATCCGGCTGGTAAATTCTCTCATTGAGCTGTAAACTAGGACTACAATAAGCAAGAGCAGAGTTACTGCATTCATCAGTTTCTCGGTGAATTTTGTGACTTTATTTTTGGTGCTTAGAGTTTAATTTCTCGCTGAAGTAGAGCAGCACATTGTCAGGACACGCAAACAAGAAGACCAAAACAATAGAATCCCTAACGCACCGACGGCCACCGCTACTCCATTGTAGCTTCCAAAGGCACTCTATTCTTCCCAGCCCACTTGATATCCTGCAGGTTGTGGCAGTACAATTCACAGGAAAAGCTTAGACATTGAGCTTGCACGCTTCTTGACTCCATTTTAAACCCTTTGTTCACACCGGGGTGGCATTTTTTCACACCACATGTGGCAGCTTTGACTCCTCTCCAGCTTGTCGTATAGAATCAAAGTCTGTGATTTCTTACATTCCCAGTGTCGTCTCCTGAGCCGCTGTATTCTTTGTAGCTCCCAAAATATTACAAATATTAATTTCAGTTGCAGGTTTTTAAAGATTTATAGGGTATGGGTTGAGACAACTATACCTGCACACTTAGATTTGATTAGAATCAAAGCTGGTTGCAAGGGACATGAAGAGCTCTCTTCCCCTGCCTTTTCTCTTTTAAAAAAACCCTCAATCCTACCTATTAAAAATGATGCGGTGAATTTTATATGAGTCAGCCTGATGTAAATTTTACAGAAAAGAATTAAAATACTGTGTAATACTATATAGTTTTAGATTTGTAAATTACATGCGTGCTCACTGTTTGATTCAGTATTAAAACACTGTTCATCTTAAGAGATTCTTTCGTTGAATGGAGGCATCATCTGACTTGCTTTCTTTTCCCTACTTTTCTAAAGGCAACCTTCCTCTGCGCTTTTGCTGAAAGTTTTATGTATGCCAATAGTAAATTTTAATTCAAACTATTTTTAAAGAGAACAAAACCAGTCTACCGATGTGAATGCCCCTAAAATATACATTGTTTAAAAGTTTATAACAGAAGATATATTGCTTAAATTAATGTCATTCAGGGTAGCTGAAATGCCATTTGACTCCTTAAACAAATGCTAAAGTGTATATTTCTTGCTGAGAAACTTTAGGATGGATTGCAAGTGCAGTGTGACATGGCAACAAAAACATTTGGATAAAAATTGTCACAGGAATTAATGTAACTTGTACCTTACACTTTTTAATATATTTTTAAATGATCAATGAAAGTTAAATGGTTGTATGATTTGAAAGAACGTTCCCAGTTCTATATATATTTATAAATCTGTACGTTCATTGTTGCTGCTTCACTCAGCTGAAGATAATAGAATAATTTCTCCTTGGCACATATGTTAGGCTGTACATTGACATGACACCCTAATAAATATTTTGACTCGAGAGCTGTTGTTTGTTGCTGTTTGTCAGGTGGTTAGAATGGTCTTTTGGCTGCTGCTCCCTTTGCGAACTAAAATATTAAAATGTATGCTTTCACTCTAGCAGTTTTCTTTTTGTACTCTGTGCGTTTTCTGACTGCTCATTCTTTCTTTAAAATATAGTGCTGCGGTGAGCTTAATGCATCCTGCTCATCCACCAAAACACACTTAATTGCTTATGGTGTTTATTGGAATACTTAATATTGGTTTTATGTTTGCTTTTAAGAATAGCATGAAATCATATTATGTAAGAGAATAGTTCAGTAACAGCCACTAGAGAGACAAAATTTCAGTGTTCTTTTCCGATTTAGAAAATATAATCATAATTTCACGTGCTGATTTTTATGTCGTTTCATTGCTATTTTGTTTATGGAACACTGGATCTTAAGTTGTTGAATCGTCTTAGCTGGTCTGATATATAGCAGCACTTGAATAACAGAAAGTCTGTTCCAATTAATCTTTATATTTTAGTCAAAAATCTGAGAGCTATAAACTAACCCCTAGTAATAATTCATTTTCAATTAGAAGCACAGTTTTATTAGCTCTGAGAGCTAAGCAGGTTTTTGTGTAATTAAAAAATCCAAAATATATGAAAGCAAACATGTAACTCGTGGTTGTTTTGAGGTTTTTTGTCTGATTTTTCAAACAAGATGAAGACTAGAAAAAACCCTTTAGATTATGTATCTCAAAGTAGTTTTATTTTGCATACTAAATTATACAAAATTTATAGAAATGTTCTTTGAGAAGATCAATGATAAATACAATTGCATTAAAATGGAATTTTAAAAACTTACCTATTATTTTAAAAAGTAATTAGTCTAAATTAACATTTCTATAGACAAAATGAGATACTGTTTTAGGTTTTTTTTTGCCAAGGACCTTAGCAGTTTTTGCAGTTTAACTAGCTACACATGTCCAGGTATTCTGAATGCAATTTTAGATCATAAAAAAATAGTTTTATGAAAACTAAAAGTCTAAAAAGATGAAACCTTTCAGAATTTAATACAGTAGTTTGTGCTAAGCAATTATTTTCCAAAGCACAGTATAAGGAAACAAACATATAAACTACTCATGCAAGCTTACTCACTTACTGTTTAAATATTAAAATAATGACTCAGAAAAGCAATGTACACACAGCACAAAGTTATTTTACTGTCACAGTTATCTACATCTAACCTTGACATCATACAGAATTTTTAGAAGACTCAAGTATTAATTTCTCAAAAACAAGACAAGTTCAGTAAGTGTATCAAAATTAGTTTACCTACTTCCACAGCGCATTAATACTGAAGAAAAAGCATGATCTTATTTCTTTTAAGTGTCATGAAGCAGAAATATAGAATAAGCATTTGTCAATATCCATTCCAGAAAATCCCAACTTTTATTTCTCCGCCTTTCTTACTTTTCCCCATGTTTCTTCAGACCCTCTTCACGTTAACATTTCTTCTATTTCCAGAAAAGAGAAGGGGTGGGGGGGAAACCCCAACAACAAAACCCCACAAACAATCAGCAAAAGCATAATTGGTTTATATTGCCTTTCAGCTTGTGGCCTGTCCTCGTATTATTAAATCAGATCATACATACTCCCCTAAAATTCAGCTTGGAGTAATCCTCTGCTACTTAGGGCTGGATGAAAAGAGTACTCATTGTGAATTATGTTTCATCTGTCACAATAACCTTCTTTATTCTTTAGTGCACCTCCCCTTTGCCTGCGGCAATTAGAGAAAATAGGTATGCCTTGAAGTATGAGATAGTGGTATCTCAAAAATATATATACTGATGTCATATACAGACAACGCTGGGTAAGCAACACCCTGAAGAATATATAAGCCCTTTTTGATGCAATCCGGATTTTATTAGGATAGAGTAGAGGCAGGCACATTTTACAATGAGTAGGTGCTGATGGCTTTCACTAGATTATTGTTTTTTTGACAGGCAGTGATCAGAGAGTTTGCCATTCTGTTAAAAGAAGAGTAAAAACTTGCTTACCGACTGACTTCAAGAACGTATCATTTTCCATGTTAGCTACAATTCTGGTGGGGTTTTTTTATTTGAAGGTGTTAGAGCATCTTTTTCTTCACTCCCCCTTGAATTTCCTAGAGTTCTGTTGAACTCTTCAACTGAACACTTCAGCTACATTTTCTCAGTGGTTTAGTATGATTTTCATTATCTTGCAATGGTGTCGACATCTGTATAATTTTTTAATTAAATGCATATTAAAAAAATAAGCTGACCAGTGAATATCAAAAGGGTTTGTGCAATAGTACAGAAGAGCAAAAAGTGCTTTCAAGCTCCCATGTTACCAGATGTTAATTTTCTGAATTATTTGTCTTTCTATATCAAGGGGAAAAAAAAAAAAAGAAGATTCTTTTAGGGTTTTAGCCACCACTGTCAGGTTATTTTATCTATTACAATATCTGTATTTTCTTAACACTGTCTACTTTATTCTATTTAACAACGAGAATAAAAAACCCCGTATTTGTTGGATTTTTTACTTTTTGAATTTATCTTGGAAGCCTCCCAAGTTCACTTTTCTTCCCCCCCCACCCCCTGTGTTATTTTTAAAGCCTTATGGCAGCAAACCTCCAGTCGGTATCTTGTTTTGAAATGATTCTGGGCTATTCATACCGATTCAAAATCAGCCTCCCTTGCACTTTAAGAGGGCTGATGTTCAACTGGGAATGACTAAAAGAGAAAGCACCTTGAAAGAAAAAAAAATTAAGTGCTAAATCAAGCAGATTACAACAAAGAGATTCTGTTGTGAGGCTGGTCTAACATTAGGACACTTATTAAAGTTCCGAAGAAATTACTATACTACAAAAAACCAATAATACTTGTGAATAAAGGAAGAGAGTTTGGCCCACTGCACAGGTTTGGGCACAAAAGTGCTTGCTAAGCTATCTATTTCACACATGCAACGACAGAAGGTTCGATATTCATTCGATCGATGACTGAAAAGGCACAATGGCAAAATCGGACGGACTTCTTTTCAAATACAGATCTCCGATGTCCCCCTACAGTCTGCAGTCGCACGGCTGGTGGTGTGGCACAGACGGAGCAAGGGTTACATCAAGGCTGTTCTCTGGACCGTGCAAACAGTCTAGACCAATGACCTGCAGCATCGTGCCCTTTGAAGAAGAGGCAAGTTCAGTCACGACGAAGAAAAATCAAGGCGTACCCCTTTTAACAATAGGGAGCAGCTCGTGGCTGCAAAGAGGTAAGCAGGGGTAAGCAAAAAAAGGCATCTGCTTCCATGGTTACAGGCCAAGCATGGGAACCTTGCTTTTGAAGAGGGACGGTTCTCAGGCTCCCTCACAGGCTATGTCATGCATTATAAGCAAAGGCAGGTTGAGCTGAAATCCGCAGAGTTATTTCAGAGTAAAATGATACGCGAGCACATGGCTGTTAGCAAAAAAAAAGTCACATGACTGTTTAGAAGCAGCCTTGCACAGTTTCTGAATCGAGCCTTTCGTTCGGGGCAGTTTCTTCTTCTTTTCTTTTTATATTGTCTTTTTTTTTTTTTTTTTTTAAATTTTCTCTGCTTTTTCAGCAAACTAAGAAAACTGGGAGAACGTTTATATAGAACAAACATTTGTTTGATATACAAGATTCTGGCTATTCTCCTTCTCTAAACTGAAAAAAGGTCAAGGGTCAATGTTTTTTCGTGACAGGGCCACAAATCCTTTTGTTAGTGTAGCTTTAGCAAATGCCATTTAAAATAAGATTTTGCTTTTCTTTCTAAGTGCATATTATTATAAGTTTGACAGAGTATGAAAGTAATGAATTTCTGTCTCTCTGCAATAACTTTTGTGTTCTAGTATTTTGCCAGTTATTTTTCTTCCTTTTTTGACTCTACAATGCTAATTTTCAAGATTTGCTCTTCTAGACAGGACAAGTAAAAATGCACACAAAAGTCAACACACAATAGTACTGCCTTCTTCGGGTGGGGGAAAAAAAGAAATTATCTGCTAGCTATAGGTAGTAAAAATGTGATCAGTGACAATATGCCTGTAGTGTAACCATTAACCTTTGAGAATCGTTATGTGTGTACTTTGTTTCTTTTTGCTTTGTTATTCCTTTATCTGCGGCATATTACATTTCCTCTTGAAAAATTAAAATGTACAGTGTATTTGCTCCAGCATAAGTGTGCCTGCTTTTTTAAATTGTGTTTATTACATCTGTTCTGTGACATTTTAACTGTTTGTGGTAGTTTGTAAATTTTGATGGCTTACTATTTTTATTAGAATTTTAATGTTAAAGAGTTTGCTGTAGGACCAGTAGCTTCTGTTACATACTTACTGTATGTTATCCCATTTTATTACAGGCTCTACAGCATTTGTGTTCTTATTATCAGTATGAGATTAATTTTATTCCAACTATTCCTGTTAAAACTGGGTGGGGGTGTAGTGGGGAGAAATGTCTGGCGAATTGTTGAACAGAGTTCGAAGTTCCAGGAGCACTAATAATTACACAGGTAATTTCCATCAGTATTTTTGCCTGCTCTTCAATAACTGCAGGGACCTGTGGTACTTGGTAGAATTTGTATTGCTATTCTACAAATGTAATTAATATTTATGAGTGTATCAAGGGCAATATTTTCTCAGGGTGTATTCTGAAGTTTCGTTGATCTATAGGTTGGTTTGATTCAACTTCAGACTGAGGACTGTGTATTTGAAATGAAAGTATGTGAACTAACAGTAAGTTGTCTCCAAATAGTAATAGGCTTTTTTGAAAAAACTCTTTGACCTACCCTGCACATTTATGGGTCAAAATTATCTAAGAAAAAAATGCGTAGGAAAATATAAACATGCAATATAAGCAATTAAATAGTAAGACAAGAATTTGTTTGCTGGTCTTTTGTGTAGGCTGTTAGATGTAATACAGCATTGTGGTGTTCCTGCTGAACTAGAGATGCATGTTAATGATGACAGACATGTTCATATGCTGACTGCAGTTTAGAAATTCATACACCATGTAAAAGTGTTGTGCCTTCAGCTTTATTTAGGCTGTGGAATTCTCTTTATTACCTTCAATAATAAATTAACTCAAGTTTTACATGTATGGCATAAACAATGCAAAAGACAGTGCTGTTTGTTGTATTTGGTATCCAAGCACTGCTTGAAATTCTTCTCATGCTAATAACACATTAGGTTTTAATAAACAAATTTTAAAAAGAGAGAGATTTGGCTACTGGAAGAAATATTTTTAAAGTAAAAGGCTTCCTTCTTGTCCATTTGAATGTAATTGATAAGAAAATAATTTCTAGATTCACAGCGGTCTGCAGAGTGTACCAAAGGGAGGATCTGATCTTAATTATGTTCATGATCATTTCTTGAAATAATTAGTCTTGTCCTGCAAGGAGCTGAGAACATTGCAGTGAAAGATGTGTAAGGCTTGGTGTTGAAGGGAATAGTTGTATCTCTATGAGCAATGAAAACATGATTGTGAAACCATTAAGTTTTAGTTCTATTGTTGTTGTAGGGTGGATTTTACCATGTGTTGATGTGTTGCCCCAAAGTACACACACTCCTGTCCTTCTTGTGTTGTCAACACTGAGGTTCTGAAAAAACATCGAGTTATACTGGGTTGTTGCTTGAGTGATGTGCCAACTTTGCACCTGGTTCATTCAAGCTAAAGTTCAGGCTGCCAATTTGATGCCTTTTACTCCATTTCAGCCAGGGATCACCAATAACTGGATATTTCTCTTTACTTTCCCCTTTGAAGTATTCCTTTAAATGAGGGAGCAAATCATCTAAGCATCTTATCCCCCTTCTTGAATACCAGGGCTGTAAGGGCCCCAAGAAGCACCACTGTTTTCTAATCTCCGTTGTGATACAGGAGCCAATTCAGCCTCTCTGAACCAAGGGACTACATCACTGCTTTTGAGAAGAGGGAAAAGGAGGGCTTTTTTTTTATACTGAAGATTCCTTCTGGATGATGGGAAGTTCTGTGGTTTGCATAGCAAGGATTATCAGGTGCAATTTCCTTCATAATCAGTGCAATTCATGCCCCTGTTATCTTCAGAATGAAATCCTTTGTTTTTACAAGGGAGGTAGACAAAGTCTTAATGCGGTGTGCTGGAGGCAAGGGTCACTGTGTCATCAGTTTACTTTACGGGAATTTTAGACTGAATCACTCACTTGAATTATGGGAGGTACCAATCCTACCAGCATGGTTTATCTACCCTTTTTTCCCCTCCATCTTTCCTCAGCTGAAGAAATACAAGGAATTATGGAAATCTGTTAAAATAGCTGAACCAATGCAGAACATCTAGCCTACGAAAACTTCAGCAACTGAGAAAAAGGTTTTATAAAGAGTTACTTATTTAACCAAAAGTCTCGTAATTTGAATCATCCAGGTAAGGTTCTTCAAAAAAAGTGTCAGCTCTGTCACAGTGCACCAAACCAGGACAAAAAAGCCATGATCCTCTTGTTCAGTGAAGATTTGGGTTTGGCAGTTTGGTACCATCTTTAAGCAATTCATACTCTGGCACTTAGTTATGATATGCAGCAATATTGTAAGCCAACATTTTAAGGACAATAGTTTATCAAGCTACACATCCTAATAATCTAGTGGATAAAGCAGAGGTAGCAAAACCCAGAAGAACCCCCAGGTTTAGCCTGGGGATACAGGATGAATTACAGTTGTCTGAAATTTGATGAAAAGACACCTTTTTAACTCAAGGTTTTTAAAAGTGCTGCCAGGTTAATCCCCGCCAAAAATCCTATGTGTTTTTTCTCCAGGATCATCCTTTTCTAGATATCCCTAATGACAATGAATATTCAAGCCTGACTGTGGACTTGCTTAGAGCAAGGACTTGGAGAAACCCATGTAGCAAAGAATCATCAAAGCTTAAAAGTGTGTTGTTTGAATTTTGATATTATGTGAAAGTCTATAGCAAAGCAAGAGGCCTGATAGATCAGTTAAGCCAGTAACAGTTGCAGTTATTTGCTTTTGGTGCTGTACATGGATTTGCTTTGTTATAAACTTCGGAATGACTAAGTCCATCAACTTTTACTTAAGATACTAAACTAATTAAGTCTCTCTGGCTCTTGAATATTCTTCTTAGTCTATAATCCCCACCACAAAAAGCCTTAGAACGTCTGATTAAGTTGTTGCCTCTTATTGAAGTCTCCTTCCAAGTGCATTGAAAATAAATAACAGATGTAGCATGCACTCTGAGTCAGATGACCAGAAAGACACCTTTTCTCACTCATAGTTCTATGATGTTTTGAAATGAAAGTTAGTCTAATTCCAGGAGCATCTCAAGTATACAAGCTTCTTTTCTGTACTGCCATTTTATGAGCCTCTGTTATTGATAAGTAGAAGTCCCTTTAATGCTTATATTCTGTTCACAGAAAGGAAAGCTTTACCATTACTTAAAAAATGTTAATCTGAAATAACCTGATATTTCTTGTAGCCTTCTAATAGAGACATGAAGAACAACAGCAATAAGAGCTTTGTTCTTGTGTAGACCCTGGCTAAGTTAAGATCCCAATTGTTGTAATATGATCTCAGGGCAAAAATATTTGCTGTAAAGGTTTGGTCATGCCAAACTGTTATAGAATCATAGAATAGTTTGGGTTGGAAGGGACTTTAAAGATCATTTAGTTCCAAACCCCCTGACATGGACAGGAACACCTTTCATTAGACCAGGTTGCTCCAAGCCCCGTCCAACCTGGACTGAAACCCTTCCAGGGATGGGGCAGCCACAGCTGATCTGAGTAACCTGTTCCAGTGTCTCACCACACTAATAGTGAAAAATTTCTCCCTAATATCTTACCTAAATCTGTCCTCTTAGCTTAAAGTCATTATTCCTTGCCGTATCATTACAGGCCCTTGTAGAAAGTCCCTCTACGCCTTTCTTACAAACCCCTTCAAGTATTAAAAGGCCCCAGTAAGTGTCCCAGGAGACCTCTCCTCCAGGCCTGACAACCCCAACTTTCTCAGCCTGTCTTCATAGGGAAGTGCTCCAGCAACAAAAAATCAAACAGGACCAGATCATCTCTAACCTACTGTTGGTCCTGGGTTTAACATGTTGTGTTGTCTGGGAAATTGCTACTTTTTTTTTTTTCTTATTTGATTTCTCCCAAATAGTTAGTCATGAAAGAGGGAGTTCTCAGGGTAAATATTGGCTATTTTATATACAGATATGCCTTTGGTAGAATTATTGCATCCTGTTTCAGGAAGAGGGGTGGAAATTTCCCCTGTGTTTGTATTGGTTGAAAAGCTCTGGAAATTATACTTTACTGACAAGAAAGAATGATAAAGAAATCTTCTAATACTTTTACACTCATGAGTAGGGAACTTTGCAAACTAGAGCGAACATCCAAAGTTTGTGCTTAGCAATATATGAAAGAATACATAGCAAAATGATAAACAAGAACACTAATTTTGAAAAAGAGAAACTTTGAAAAGGTCAGCATATATGCTTAACAAATACTGCTGTCAAGAACGTTTATGAGAATTCTGACCTAAGAAAGTACAATTTCCATAAAGAATGAAAAATCTGATCATTTTTGGTTTATGAGGGGCAAGATGGTTCATAATCTGACATTAAAATCGTAGCTGGAATTGCATCCTGAAAAAAGTCATATTTCTGTGAGATGACAACCCTTTGAACCTGCTGTGGCAGGGATTTTGGGTCCGAATGTATGTTGTGTGAGAACGCTAATGGTATTTCCTCACTCATTATTTCTGACTAGTGATCTCACTTTTAGGCTGTGCTGTTAAACAATTTTAAATTGACATTTTTCCCCCACAATTTTATTTGAGATTCCCTAAGGTGATACTGAAGTCTGTCTGGTTTTTATTCACGGAACAAGATAATTCAAGAAATACTCCTGTGGGCCAAACTAACGGTCCATCTACCTCTATGCTTATTTTATGACAGTGCTAACAGGGCATACAACTGAGGGATAGCACACGGGCCTCTCAGCTTTCAGGGATCCATTTTCCTTGTACTCTCTTGGCTTCCATAATTTCTGGATTTGTGATGTTAGAGGGGACATCCCTGCCTTACCCTTCAGTATCTGTTCATGGACCTCCTGCCCACGAATTTTTCCTTGAGCTTGAACTATCTGGAAGTTAATCCTTTTGGTATTGTGGTCCAAGGAATGAAGTTGTTAGGTGTTCACCTTTCTGAGAGTTATTCTGAGTTTTGGTTTCTGAGCACCAAGTAGGATGACAAGTACTCATAGTTAGTTCTGCTGTGGTAAATAACTCAGTTTTGAATTGTTCATGCTTGTGTTCAGCAATCTTCCAAATATTCTGTAATTTGTATTTCGTTTGGGTTTGGATAAAAACTTTCGCCAGTTACGCCTCTCATAACAAATTTTGTCTAAACACTTGTGTCACATGAAGAATTGTTCAAATGCTTGTATGTAAACAGGATTGGTGAGAGGTGAAGAAAACCTTCATGACTGTGTACTGGTCAAATCAAAACTCTCAAAATATCCAGTCCAGCCTGTTACTTGCTGCAAAACCTGGGATAAACCTACTTATCTCTGCTAGCACTTCCCTCTCAAAGCAGAGAAACAGCGGTAGAGTGGTTACACTTTTCCCATTTTGTAGTTCATATTTGGAGGATTTCAGGTAAATTTTTAGGATTCAAAAGCAGTAAATTTTTAGGATTCAAAAGCAGTGAATTTTAAAATATTAGTCAATTGTTAGACCATATAGTACAGTAACTACACTGATTTGTCTATGGAGATGAGGGAGAGTATCAAATTCCTTCTGATTTTAATTTATTCTTTGTGGAGCAAAATTCTGTAATTTTTCCACCTGAGAAGATGATAAAAATACATATTTGTGCTTGTTTGTTTGATTTTAATGTTTACATTTTACTCTTCAAGTTTTTCAAGCATCTTGCTTAAAAGATGTAGTTAAGTAGCTTCAACAGAGGTGGATTGCCAAAAAACATCTACCTATTTCCCCAAGTTTACATCCTTTTATTTTATTGAAAGTCAGGATTTTATTTTCACTGCTGAATGTTACTACAATCTGATTTTTCTTAAAATAGCTGTTGCTCATATGCCAGACTAGAATAACAATTATCAAATGGTAATTCTGTCAAATCATTACACAAGCACTTGATTTTTGAGAGAAAACTGTGCCACCTTTAGTTACTGTGGGTTTTAAAGGCATACTAGAAGCGCCATTTTCAATACACCGTTCAAAAGTACCATCAATGAATAATCCAGAGAAAACTTCACAACAGGGAGAGTGCAAGGTATATAAATAGGATAGAAATCTGAAAACTTAGTTATGTATGTGGTTAGGATTGTTTCTGCTATTATCTGATATCTCAAGATTTTTTTTAAATGAAGGAGCTGATTATATTAATAAACAACAAAATAAGCTGTTCAGTGAGTTCAGTATAGGACTCTCCAACTGAGGTATTTGTTTAGACATGGTTAGTGAAGAGTATTTCTAGAACACAACAGATTTCACCCAGTCAGAATCTCTAAAAACAGGTCAGATGAATCATGCTGTGAAATGTCTCACTAATTCTAAGATGGACTGCAGTGACTCGCTCAGAGACACTGCTTAAAACTAGGTAAGATGAATTTCATCCAAAATGACTGCGATCCCAATGATCTGATATGTCCATAGATGAGGTGTATGCCATTTAAAAATGTACAAAGTTAGACCTTTCAGGTAATGAAGTAAAATTATTAATGCCTTCATGAGAGGCACCAGAATGACCTTCCCAGGAATACTGCCAAGCATTCAGGGTGCCCAGGTGTAGGAAGCATGAACTTAGGTGTAACAAAAGGGGAAATGAGAGTAAAACAAATAGGGGGAAGCAAAAGGTTATTGTGAGGATACTAAAGCCTTTATTTCTCTTCAGTAAAATAAAGGCCAAGAGAAAAGGTACACTGTGGGGAGAGGACAACTGTGAGTTAAGGAGAACAATCATTTAATCTGAAGAACAGAGCTGGGACAGAAATAATTGGCAGAAAATCAGACTGGAAGTTAGAAGATTTCCAGCCATCAAAGCAGTAGTGTTCTGAAGGAGAGTCCCAAGAAGGTGGTCAGGTTTTGTTTTTCCACACACGTCTAACTGTTTGCAAGGTGGAAAATGATACATTTATAAAAGGAATGTGAAACACGGTTGCCTCCGATAGCAAGAGCCTGGACTTGAAATGCCACCACTTTGATCCTAAAAGGGGATGTGCATGCATGACTGCACTTATTGAAGTGACAGTAATTATGCTGTAGATATGCCTATACTATCAATGTGAATATGTTGTGGTGCTTCTTTAAACTTGTAATTAATACTAATTGAGCTCTCAGAAGCAGAAGAGTTCCTCGTTTAAAAATCCGGTGCTTTTGCCGAGTGTAACAACAGTTTGCTAACTTAACCTGCTCCTTGAAAAACTGTGTTAATGAAAGGAAGGTACTGTATGTGATATGTTGATAATAAACAGCTCAAAGCATTTCTTACTGTGTAAGCTAAACACATTTTCCCAGCATAGTGCTTCTGCTACATGTGTTTTCCCTTGGTATTGTATTTACTGTACTAGACATGTGATTGTAGATTAATACTTTCCCTAAATTTTCTGCTAAACACAGCTTTGTGTCTGCTGTGAAGAAGTCAGCACAAATGAGAAAAATTATAGGTTTAGTGCATAAATTCAAGCTATGTGTTTTCTAACAATCCATCGAGAGGAAAAAAAAAACGATTTTCAGGTGTTAAAATTCGGTCTAAGAAATGGAGCTTGTTGGAACTTAGTAAAAGTCATAAAATCGTGACTTTATTCACTTGCATAGGTCAGTACACAACTGAATGTCCAGCCAGCAAGAGTGCCCCCAGTTTGTGATGTGCTGAAAGGTTGTGGGGTCTGCAAGAGAGATGTCATGATACCTTATTTTGTTGCTTCAGCTGCAGGTACATGACAATCCCTGTAAATTTGTTAACGTGTTGAAGTTCCTCAAGCCTTGAAAAAAAGCAAAAAGATTCCTCTTTTTTTTCTTTATATTTTGTAATTCTGGGTTATAACATTATATCTCTCTTTAAAACAGGGTTCATTTAAAAATAACAGGTGAAACTCAGCCAGTTTATTGTGTGAGTCCTGTTCCTCGTTCTGATGCCCTGCATCTTTTCCAGGTGTGCAGCTGCCATTCTGTCTCACAGCAGGACCGTGTTTGCCACTTCACGAGCTGCAGGTAAGCCCTGAGGCCATTACCCAAAGGTTCAGAATCCCAGTCACCCAGAGCACATGGAGCTGTGGGCAATGCTGAGGTTCTTCATCCCATGGCAGTTTTCCCAGGATGGGGAGGAGACAATCCCTCTGTGTTTGAAATGGCTCCCAAGGAGCTCAGTCATGGTGCTTCCCCTCACAGCACAGCGCTGTGTTTCAAATCAGAATGTGACATTGGACCATGTAGTTTAAACTCTTTAAGTTTTTACATTTTGTGCCCTCTTGTATTTTGTCTTTGAAGCAGGAAATTATTTATTTTTATTTATTCACTATTTATAGCAAGAATGGTTAATTCCTGAAACAAACTATCAGAATTTGTGCCTTTTACCTAATTTAAATTTGACCAGCTTCAGCTTTGAGCTATTGTTTTCTGCTGGCACTCATGGATGGTATTTGTTTTCCTGTAATCACTGCTGCATATTTGTTTAAGTCAGCTAAAATAGATCTGATATCTCTTAAGAATTTCATTGTAACACATTGCCCAGTATCCAGTATTTGTGGCTCTTCCTTTACCTATATTTTTTCCCATATCCTTTTCAAAATATATGGAATTTTTCTAAACATAACTGTAGGATTACTACTGATACTGCAGTTGGAGGAAAAAGCAGTTGCCTGTCACTCCTACTTCACCAGTGCTTTGAACATCACAGGCTTGTGCTAAACTTTTTATGCTGGGCCCATGTGTTGAACAGTGGACCCCTGTGCTTTACTCTGTTCCCTTCAACAATGACTCATTTGGTTTCTCTTTCTGATCTAAGGATGGATTTTGAGTGCATGGTTGTTTACACAGGTTTGCATTTTCCAGTTCAAACCATTTTGAACAGGCTCATACTCAAAATTCTTTGATACCTTTACTTTTCCTCTCCCTTCAGATGTTAGGAATGACTTTTGTGGTAGGTTCTGCTCATACTTCCAGCTGATGTGAATGTGCAATCTCAGAAGAATATCAAGCCATAATGAAAAATTTATGGAAAGGTTTTTTGAATTATACAATATCTAGACATTATCTTCAGTTAAAATGACACTAATTTGGGGTGCTGGTTGTCTAGTACACATCCATGTAAATGGGATTTACCTTTTTGGTTTATTTAGAGGAGCTGGCTATTAGAAGTGGAATATTCAGGAATATTAGCCTTAAGTGTGAAAGACAAATCTGCCTGGCTGCTTAATGTTTAATCAGTGGAAAGTAGGCATATCACTGTGTTCTTGAAAAACAGTATTTCAGCAGCCTATTTCAACTGGAGCAGGTGACAGAGGCCTAGCTTTTTGCATACGGTGGCATTCCTAAAGCCAGGCCTGATAGCCACACTTAGGCTTTCCTTCTCTCTCTTCCCAATGGCTTCGCAATCGTATTTTCTTTCCCTCCTGCTTATGTTTCCTCCTTTTATTGTGAATCTTTTTTTAAGGTCTTGGTTCCTTTCTTTCATTTTTTTATGTGTCTAGGACCAGTTTCTTTTTTGCTGTCGTTGTTTTCCCTCAATTTTCTGTTTATCCATAAAGCCTGGTTAATATTTTTGCGTTATTTTTGTGGTCTTTTTTTAATGTTACCATACTTATTTGTTTTGTATATCTGGAGAAAATTTTGCTCTACTTTGTCTTTCTGCTGAAAAAAAGTTCATGAAACTAAAAAAGGATCTTGAATCCCCACTTGTAGGATGGTGGAAGCCACCTGTCCAAACAGACTGTGTATTTTGTCATAAATTTACTGGAAGATGAGTGTGTTTTATTAATAAGAATGTGCACTTTTGATATTATCTTTGTAGTCAGAATAGAGATGAATATAAACCCAGTTAATCATTCTGAATACCAATATTAGTAGAATAGGAGTGAAGTCCTCTTTTTATAATATAGGATATTTTGTTCTGGAAAATTTCTTTAAAAAAATGGGAGAAGTTAAAGAAATAAAAAGGGGAACAATAATCTTTCGGCTAAAATCAATTATTAGTTGCTTTTAAAGCTGGATATCCTGCAGAGCAGTCCCCATCCACTAGATTACATTATTTTATGATGCCTGGACTATGTTGAGAAAACTTTCCTGCTTTTTTCCAGTAGAAGGAATTGTCAGCTCTCACATTGAAGGCAATTTAGCCTCTATGTAATATAGTATGTTCTGCCTGGAATAATTTTGCAGTAGATGTTGCCTTGAGTCACGAAATCTGCGCACTGCATATTTTTGTCAAACAATTATGCACAAGGTTTTTTCCATTTCCCCCCTTCTTTGGAGTCCTTTAATCTTTTTAATTGTCAGCATGTATTGTAAAAGTCTGTTTATTATGCAATTGAAAGTTACCCAGTTATTTCTGTTTGGGAATTATTTTTGGAAAAAAGACAATTACTGGAAATAACACCTGCACTTCTCAAATTTGAGAAAATTGCAGTATACTGAAAAACACTCAATGAAATGATATCTGTTTTAAAAAAAATCTAAACAACTTTAGAGGCTACACTGATCAATGGTGAACTTAGGTGTTAGTAGAACACTTCATCCTACAATTTGTCATTAAATAGAGGGAAACTAAAATAGCTGTACTCCACATGTTCAAAAACCCAGCATTCCCTCTTAAGGGAAATCCCAAATATAAGGAATGCCATTGTTTGCTGTGCGTGTGGTGACCGGTTATATTAAGTTGAAGTTACTGCCATCTGGTGGGGAAAATGGTGTTATATCCCGATAGTTGGAAGCAATTCTGTTAGGGTTATGCTCTCTGTATGTGTGTGAATACCGTGTGTGCCTCTGTGTGCGTATATACACACACACCCCTATACAGAAATAGATATAGGTATATTTATTATAAGCATTCGGTTGCTGATTTTAAAGAATTTTCAAATATTCAGTGATACAGAATGGCCTGCTGAATTGGAGATTAGTTAAGGATAGAGAAATGTAGGAAGGAAAATAAGTAATACATAAGAGGCAGAGCAGACTGAGATGTGAAATATGTGCTGTGGTACTGCCAGTGTGCCCACACTTCTGTTCTAGATTAACATAAATAGTCATGTATAAAACTGTCCTCAGAATATTTCTTTGTATTTTGCACAGCTGGAGATACTGCAGTTTGTGTAGTGTTTCATGTAGCACTTCCTATCGTCATATCATAGCATCACAGAATGGCCTGAGTTGGAAGGGAATTAGTTCCAACCCCCCTGCCATGGGCAGGGACACCTTCCACTAGACCAGGTTGCTCCAAGCCCCATCCAACCTGGCCTTGAGCACTTCCAGGGATGGGGCATCCACAGCTTCTCTGGGCAACCTGTGCCCGTGCTTTACCACCCTCAAAGCAAAGAACTTCCTGCTAATATCTAATCTAACCCTACTCTCTTTCAGTTTGAGGTCATGCCTCCTTGTCCTGTCACTCAGGCCCTTGTAAATAGTCCCTCTCCATCTTTCTTGTAGGCTCCCTTCAGGTACTGGACACCACAATTAGGTCACCACAAAGCCTTTTCTTTTCCAGGCTAAACATTCCCAATTCTCTCAGCCTTTCCTCAAAGGAGAGCTGTTCCATTTCTCTAATCAACTTGGTGGCCCCCTCTGGACTCTGTGTTAGAGGTGACCACTAATTATTGCTGCAAAAGCATCTGTGCAGTTTCTGCCTTATGCCTCCATTCTTTGCTTATCTTTTCTCTTTGCTGCAGTAAGTTTGCTCTTCCTTGAGTCTTGACATATACTTGTATTAACTATTGTCTGACTCCTGAAGGTTCAGCCCAATAGGAATGGATTTGCATGACTAGTGCATCAGGGGAGTCGGTGGGGCATTTTACACACTTCAATTATTTATGTTTTCTCAAGGAGCTAACACTCTTATGTTAGATGTGCCAGTGTAATGAATGGTAGGCAAAGTGGTAAGTGAAGAAAGATTCAGTTGTGGGAGATCATGTCAGGTGTTTATCTTTAGTAAGAAATTGCTCAGTAACCATGTGATAATAATAATAGTGTCCAGAATTTGTTCTTATTTCATTGTTACGGTGTCTGAAGACTCCAAATAAGATTAGGTCTGCTTTGTGTACAAATATTAAATTGGTTTTGTGCTTGTCATATGCTGTGCTTTATTTTGGTGGAGAACAGTAGAAGTGATCCTTTGCTCTCGATATGCAGAAAAAGTTGCCATTTTCTCTACTATTAGGTTTGTATCAACAATGTATCTTTAATCAGCATCTTCTCATGCTCAGAGTCAAGGAAAAGTTAGGGAGATCCAAGAGTCCCGTGGGCTGCGTAGTGGTGAGGTCAAATCCCCAATTTGGACTGGTCAAATCCAAAGCCCTCCAGCTGCATGATTAGTCTCTGATGGCATCCCAGCTGCCACTGTGCCAGAGCTGAGGCTGGCCAAGATTAGGCTACAGGAGGCAGACATGGCTTCAGTGTTGTTCCTCCACAGTCTGTGGGCCCTCAGTGGCACGTGGTTAATGATGAACACGGGACATGGGATTTGAGTGGAGCTGAGATCCCTGGATTCTGAATCCTGCCAGTTTCAGGTCACTGAGGAGACTTGCTTCAGGCACTTGAGAACATCATGCCTTGTGCTGAATTGGAGAAGCAAAAATCAGTGGCAGAGTAGTATTAGATTCCTCTTTAAAGGGATAACTAAGTGCTGCCACCCTATACTATATTACAACATGTATATTGTTCTAATGACATCCTGTTGTCTTCTTTTTTTAGGGGGAGGGGGGACATCCTTACTTTGGTGGACCTTCTAATGCTGTAGTCTACTGAATATTGTTTCTTTGGCTGCTTACTGGCCTTGACAGTGACATCAGAGTCTTGCTGAGTGCTTGTCTGACTCCATGTTACATTCTAGACAACTAACTTGAATTGCAGGAGCTCACCCATTTGATAAGATTTAGGGTTCTGCTTCATTTATATGTGGGTTTTTCATTCCTGTCCTATACAGAGCATCTTATGAGGAGGTTCTTGGTATAAACCAACATTTACAAAGTGATTGGTCAAGTCTAGATTGTGGGCAAGCCACATTCTTGAAGGATCAGCCCAATAGGAATGGATTTGCATGAGTAGTGCATCAGGGAAGTCTGTGGGGCATTTTACACACATTAAATTATTTATGCTCTCATATCTGAAAACAAATTCTGGTTACAAAACCACATGTAAAGAGGCCTTATGATTTTTTAAATTTTTTCTTCCTTGAATCTAATTAAGCAAAAAACCTAATGATATTGACTTTATATACATCTCTTGGATGTTACTGAATGAGTTAAGTGTGGTTTCAGAAAAAGATACTTCTCATCTCTCATAATTCTTGTTTATTTTGTTTAAAGTTCTTTTTCACTTGGTTGGTTTTTGCTGCCTGTTGTAGTTTTTTGCTTGTATTTTGTCTTTCTCCTTCTTCTGAACTCTCTGGGAGCCAGAATCCTGCCTAGATAATATCTGTCAAAAGGAAAACCATTGACCTTGTAATCCTGTCATTCTGCTTTTAAGACTACATTGCACATGCAGGTGTCTGATTTCTTCATAGGTTTTAGAGGAAGTACTTTTTCATGACTTTGCAATGTAATTCCCTAATTGTTTTTCAAGGAGACAGACACTTTTCGCACAGTAAGATTCTTACTGGAAAAGTTCAATGGTTAGAGTGCTGTGGGATACATGACTACATATTATGTAAGTGCTTCGAACTCAAGGCCACAGCTCAAACCATACAGTGCAAAGATCTCTCTCTGACTTGCTCCACTTTGCACAAGACAGAAAAGTGGAACAGCTTTCAGAAGGAAAATAATCCCCGATTCTTTTTTCCAGCTTTCAACTCAACATAAAGTTCACTTTGTGCTGTTGATAGAAGCACCTAAGCTGATTTGTTCTTGATTACAAAACTGGCTGCTTTCTATTTTCACTACTGCTGGTAAAATGACCGGCAGTGAAGCATTCTTTGAAATCCTGGTCGCACTGAGATGCAAGCTTTCTGGAATATATTTTTCTTTTTTTCTGCCAGTGTCTTTTTTCATTTTTCTCTCTCTTTTCCCCTTTTCTCTCTGTTGCTTGACATATTTATTTATAATCCCCTGGGATTAATAAGCAGTTTGATAGCTAGAAAGTAATTGGTCTCTGTGCTTAGGATTACTGAACTGTAAGAGAAGCTTTTGTAGTGAAAGACGAAGTAATACAAGACAAGGTTAGAAGGATGTATCTTCTGAACCAAAAATGACCATCTTCTAGAGTGTCTGTTATGGTGGGATAGAGTTGTAGATGTTATATGATATGGATTATTCATTTGAGTGTGGAATGCATTGCAGTATCTCAAATTTCACCTCTTTAAATCAAAATTTATTATACACATGTCCTTACTCAATGAGTTGATACAGAAATGAGTGAATCCAGCTCTTTGAGTTCATTATGAAGGAAATCAGAACTGAGCACCACAGTGATCACAGCTAGCTTTGAAATTCTGTGAGGATGCAGATATTTCTCTCCAGGAGCACTCTGACAGATGTGATATTTCTATTTGATATTTGAATCTCCATTCTTGGAAATGTTCAGGATGTGACTAGACAAGCTACTGCAAAACCTGCTCTTAGACCTGCTTCAGCAGGGAATCAGATTAGATGATTCTTAGATCTTCATTAATGGAGTAGCCATAAATAAAGGGTTTGAGTGCACTCTCAGCAGATTTGCAGATGACACCAACCTGAGTGGTGTGGTTGACACACCTGAAGGACTGGATGCCATCCAGAGGGACCCGGGTAAGCTCAAGAAGTGTGCCCATGGGAATCTCATGAGGTTTAACAAGACCAAGTCCAAGGTGCTGCACCTGATTCAGGGCAACCCCCAGTACCAGTCCAGGCTGGAGGATGAACAGATCCAGGGCAGCCCTGCTGAGAAGGACTTGGGGGTGCTGGTGGGTGAGAGGCTGGACATGACCCAGCACTGGGAGCCCAGAAACCCCCCGTGTCCTGGGGGATTCTGCCCCTCTGCTCTGCTCTGATGATACCCCACCTGCAGTGCTGCCTCCAGCTCTGGGGTCCCAGCACAGGAAGAACATGGACCTGTTGGAGCGAATCCAGAGGAGGCCACCGAGGTGATTAGATGGATGGAGCATCTCACTTATGAGGAAAGGCTGAGAGAATTGGGATTGTTTGGCCTGGAAAAGAGACTTCAAGATGACCTGATTGTTGCCTTCCGATACCTAAAGGGAGCCTACAAGGAATATGAAGATAGAGGTTTTTGCAAGGGCCTGTGGTGATAGGACAAGGGGGGAATGGCTTCAAACTGGAAGAGAGTAGGTTTAGATTAGATATGAGGAAAAAATTCTTTACTGTGAGAGTGGTGAGGGACTGGAACAGGTTTTGCAGAAAAGGTGTGCCTGCTGCATTCCTTGAAGTCTCCAAGGCCAGGCTGCGTAGAGCTCTGAGAAACATGGTCTAGTGGAAGGTGTCCCTGTCCATGGCAGGGGTGTTGGCACTAGGTGACCTTTAGGGTTCCTTCCAACCCAGGCCATTCTATGATTCTGTGACTTTGACATCCCTTCCACGGTCATTTATTCTGGTAATTCCCTGATAGAAAATCTAGACTTCTAGAGACAAGATATTCCCAGAGAATAGAGATTTCAGTACAAGATCATACTTCTTATCTTGAAGATAGTGAGTGAATGTGAGTTTTAAAAAATTGACTTAATTTTGCGGTAGACAATCACTATTATGAATTCAGTTTATGAACACTGGAAATTTTTAGATGCTTTATAAAGCTTGTCTCCTGAGCCTTTTTAAGGAGTGTTTGGGATGGTGGGAGCCACTTCCTATGGAAATTTGAGTGCAAGGCACAATTCTTTTACATAGCAGTGTCTCTGACACAAACATAGAAGTACATGTATGCGTTTATTAAAATAATAAAAGGAATCTTATCAAAACATTATATTTTATACTTAGTTTCCCCCTTAGAGAAAGAGGAAATGATCTAACTATGACAGACACTACTTTTAGCTTTTATTAGACTGCTCAGGGTACTTTGATAGCCTGGTGCTAAAGGCAGTAAAAAGACTATACCTCTAATAGAATACTAAATATTTTTAATGGTGCTTTATTGTTTTTTAAAGCAAAAGAATTTAAATATCTCATAACTTTCAGACTATCGGTGCTTTATTTTAAAATCTTGTGCAATCTGAAGATCAGTAAAATGCAAACAATACTTCTGACATTCTTGTGCCGTCATCTGGTTTAGAGGGAACACCCTCTCTCTGGGGTAGAAAAGAAATTTAGTCTAGGACACTAAGCAATTTTGGCTTCTCTTGAAGAAATATCTCAAGTGAAACAAACTGTTATATATTTCGTGCTGTTCTTACTCCTATATACTGAGGGAACTTCAAAAAGTTATTCAGCATAGTTGAATTCAAGGAGCACTTTGTAAGGTGACATCATGTTTTCTTCATATGGGGTTAGATTAAGTTTTGGGGAAAATCAGTTTCAATTTTCCTAATGTTGTCCTTCCTTTTAGAGAGGGGTGCACAACTGATCTGCAAGAAAGCTGACACGTCATGTCTTTGAATTTAGTCTTGGCTGATAACAAAGAACCATCAATGACCTTAATTTATGTATAACTTAACTTGATCAACTACCAAATGAGTATCTTTTGCAGTGAGTAAACAAGATGGACAACTGAGCTACAGTTATCATTCAGTATATTGTTGTCATTCAGTTTTTGGATTAATCATGACACAAGTGCAGAGCCAGCTTGGGCCCATGTTTTTCTACCTTAGATCTCAGTGCTACTTTAATGTGTTTAAAACCATCTTTAATCCACAAACAGATTAGCTACATTCATGCATAAACTCTGTATGAACCAAACAGGCTCCATGCAGACCTGATCTGAACCTTCCTGAATCAATTCTCGTGGATGAGGAACGCAGAAAATAGATGCAGAGGCAAGTCCAGCAAGTATTATCAGTTTGGACTTGATGTCAACTGTCCCAATCCCACAGTGAATCTATCTGCAGTCGCTATCACTTCCTCCTGCTCCATTTCCAAAAGGTGTTATTAGGTCAGGTGTTGCAAACATGGAAACACTGAGAGGCAGCACTGGGCTAGAGCTGGTAAACTCCAGGAGATCAGACTTCAGTGCAAAGCCTTTTTCCTGCACTCCCTTAACAGCACACGAGCACTCAATAACTCGAGCACAGCGCTAACCCCACACTGGCAGAGTGTTTGAACTGTGAGGTGGGTTCCTGGCCCTCCAAGGCAGTGCTGTGCTGTGAGGGATGCAGAGCTTTGCTGCATCACATCCAGCTGTGTGGAGCTACTCCTTGGTCTTGTATTCTCTCTAAAACTATCCGTATTACCTCTGCATCATTTCATTTCCCTGCTCTCCCTCTCCAGTCCCCCAGTTTCAGGGGAATCCAGCCTACTGTTACCTTGGACAACAGAGAACTGATGATGCTTCAGTAATGAGGTAACCAAGGGGCTACAGTAATGAAGCATACTTACATAATTCCTATATTTTTCATAACTATTAATTTTTAAAGATTGACTTTAATTTTACCTGATTTTTAGTTTTGCATTTAAATCTAGAATGGTCTTTATGCTTCAAATCAGTATTTCATTTATGTACTGCTTTCAAACTGCTGCACAAAAGCAGGTTGTAACATCTTTTTTGCAGGTTATATTATGGAAAGGCCTATACTCTCATTTTCTGAGCCTTTACTTCCTTTCAGATAAAAACTTAATGGTGTTCAGAATGAGAATTGCCTTGATGAACATTTAAAACATGCAAGCTTTACTTTCCCTTATGCCTTGTGTTGTTTTGTTAAGAGTTTTTAAGTTTTCTGCCCTCATTTTGGAGCAAGTGTAGTAGCTCTCTGGAATAGAGTTTCAAAGGAAATAGAGGTAGTTAGACACAATGTTTTGAATGTGCCTGATGTGTTGGATTCACAGCTGCATGTGCATCTGTTCAAGGAGTGGGCTGGGGATGGGAGGAGAGTCTGGATCCCTCAGTACCAGCTACTGCTTCACATCTTAGATCCAACAGCAGCACATCTCCCTTGTTTGGATCATGCCTGTACTTATCACCCAGGAAGAAAATAACCTCTTTTAGGAGAAGTGACTGGTAGGTCAGAACTGGGTCCTCATCCTGTGCTTGCCACACCACTCAGGTCACATATATGCTGTATATACACACTCCCGCTCAGATGAACCCCATTTGTTCCTTATTGCCAGAGTATTTAAGGGAGGTACTTGTGGCATCCAGGTCAGCATCTGGGAACTCTCACAACTCCATCGAAAGAAATGGGGGGGATGAGTTTTGAATGTACAGAAATAGGTACTTTGAAAAGCATCAGTCTGTGAGAGGTTTGGTTTTGGTGCCCCAAATAAAGAAACGTTGATAATTTTCTGCCAGTCAAGCTGAAATGATACGAATGGTGCTTTTCCACACAGTGGTCTCATGTATGTATGTGTTTTGTTCTTCAGTGAAGGTTTGTGGAGTGCTTGGATAGGATAATATTTGCCAAAGAAACAGTCCTTCAGAAATTAATAGTAGCATGTGAAGTTTAAAGTACCTTCAGTAAAGGAGATAAAACCTAGAGTAATAAGACCAAAAAGAAGTGCTGAAAGGCTACTTAGGCAATGATAACTGTCCTTTCTGGGCATTGAGCAATGTCTGTTCAGATTATAAATTACGTATTATCCTCTAAAGACTGTTTTGTAGTCAGAATATAAACCAAGACTTACCATTTGGGACTGTCTTTGTTTGTTTTTTAATGTGCTTTCATAGTAAAATATGTGGATATATTATATATTAAATATATATTAATGTGTCTACATATCAAATAGCAAAACCTTATATTTTGAAGCTACTTTGAGGTTACAAAGTCGAGCACCAGAAAATAGTCTATAAATCTATGCATAGGTATATCTGATAGTTAACATGTAATATAATTTTTTTAATATATGGAATGCTTCAATGAACACTTTCTCTCCTCATGGGTATTGTATTGACATTCAAACTTGGATACACTTTCTGAATGTTTTCTGCTCAAAGATCCTTTAACTGTGCTATAGGTTTCATTTTAGA
>JAWWLV010000001.1:11904496-12015628 GCA_035041135.1 Platyrinchus mystaceus
ACATTCAAACTTGGATACACTTTCTGAATGTTTTCTGCTCAAAGATCCTTTAACTGTGCTATAGGTTTCATTTTAGAGAATCTTCTTAGAAGAAGTGATAGTTGAATATGATATCAGATGACAATTTGTGAGAAAACACATTTGTTTATTGGGTTTTTTAGGGCTGTCAGGTCTTCCAGGAAGGTTATGTTGCTTACTGAAGTTTAGTATTTTGATTTCTGAATAATCTTTAAAATTTTGTGATTTAGTTCAGCTCAGCAGAGATGCAGTGCAATGGGAGTCAGTGGAATTAATTTGAAAGGTGTGTTTGCAAAGTTGACATGATTATGCATTAGACTCTAACATCAGCACACTATTAAATCTGTACAAATAAATGTCTTACCTTTTTTATTGTGTTTTGCTTTAACCACTGGTATATACCAGGGATATCATTGTCTTGTTCCTGAATGGTCTATGTAATTATTATTGACATGGAATTCCAACTTTGCAAAACCAAAATGAAGACTGACTGACAAAGTGCATCATTAAGAAAAGTGAGGAACCATTAAAAGAGTAGGACATTAGGTGAAAAATTAAGAAATTTTATAACCAAAGTAAAGTTCTTTCCCTCCTTCCTTTCATTGACAAGAAGGTCATAGTGCAGAAAGAAAAGGGCATTTTCATTTGTTTGTATGATTTTGATGAGTTGTTTTCGTGAAAGACAATTGAATTACCAATCTGAAAACACACAGACCTAAATGTAATTTAAATAATAATTAAATGTAGGTAGAAGAGGACATATAGCTGACCATGGACTAGTGTTACAAGCGGTCTGAGCATCCAGTTGGCATATCTCTTCTTTTATTTTTTTGGAGTTATGGTAAATAAAAATTTTGAAAAAACATCTTACTGAGAGAGCCTCTGGTGGGAGACTGAGAAAGTGATAACAGACTAAAACATCAGGTAGGTAAAGGCACTTTTACACTTGTAACTAGCAGGATGGGAAGCTTGTGAAGTAATAGAGTAGTGCTTGGTCCAAAGCAGACCCCTCTGGAGATCCTCATCAGCGAGACCTTGCCCTAGGTGACCTAGGTGACCTAGGGGGTCACCAGGGAGCTAAAAAAGAAGTCAATGTGAACTACTGCGCTAGAAATATTATCTTTGCATCAAAAAAAAAATGGACAGATTTGAGCATATAGGTTTGTCAAAGCCAGAGAAGGATGCCATGACATAATTGACAGATGGTATTTTGGGAACATGGGAGAAGCATTTGTTTGAGGATATAGGTGGAAAGGCCATAGCTACAGCTGATGATATAAAAAGTATCCTACCTATGAAGACACAGAAGGAAATTAATTAGTCCTATCAGTGAAGGCCAGATGTTAAAGGTTTTAGAAAGATTGAAAAGGATCTTATTGAAGGGACTTCTGTGAGACAAAATCTTAAATTTTTCTTTTAGTGATGCACAGCTTTAGTCAGTGGCCAGATGTTCATAGATAACTGAAAAGTAGCATGAGTTTGACTTGGATGAAAGGAATGCTACTTCTAAAACATTAAATAGAATGGGGGATGACATGAGTGTGTGAATTGTGCTGGCCATCTCAATTTATACTTTACAGAAGTAAAGTGAAGTGTTGTGTATGTTTGCTTTTTCACTGATGTGAGTGACATCTGGTTCATTTTTTATTGACCTGCTTGGAAGCCAGGTGGAGTTTGAGAGACATCTAATAGAAATGGATTCATCAATACTTGTATAAGCTGAGAAGTATTTACACTGACTAAAAAATGTTTCTTCCTTAATGTTAGGAAGACTAGACAACACCATGGTAGGAAAATTGTCTCCCTAAAGAGCGGATGCTATTACAAAATAAATTCTGAATAACGGTTAACGAGAGAACACACAAGATCATTTGTTTTTAAACCTTTTGTCTTCACTTTGCAATCATCTTCATTCAGAGCTGTTGGGGAATGGCATAGACAGTGAGATGTGGGTCAGGACTTGGTGGCAGCTTGAAGGAAAAGCAAATGGGTGAGTAGAAATATGATTTGCAAGTAATTTTGTGCTTTCATGTAGGTTAGGGAGTCCTGGTCAGAAGGGGAAAAATGCCTGGTACTGACATTTATTCTTCCTTTCAAATGAGGTACAGAAGATTGCTGGATATTTTTTTTTCCAGACATTGTTAGTGTAAATGTTAGAGAAGAGTTGCTTGTCTATTTTCAGCAAAGCTGATTTTCCAGATCTGAGCTCTCTTGGCTTCAGCTATTGGAATTGCATACCAGATAACCACAAAAAGCACAAGAATTCAGTGTTTTATAAGAAATCAGTTCGTATTCATTTAACTGCATTTGGTTTCATTTAACTATATTTGAAAACTTTGAAGCTGAGACTAATAGACCAGTATCAAACTTTGAATCTTGTTCATCTCATCTGTATTAAACATATATAAAGTATATATAAATAATGGGTTCACTTTTTCTTTTTTAAAAATTTTCTTTTCCCCTTCCCCTCTCTCCCCTCTACTCAGTGTGGCAAAATATCCGGTACTGGCAAGAATGGGAAGATTACTTCCTTGTTGTTGCTTTGCTATCCAAATTCATTCTCAACATCTAAGTATGATATTCCACTGTAGCAAAGCAAATAGCAGGTTCAGCTGCTTCACTGATGTTTTTGTGTTCCTTACATTTAAGTAGATTTTCAGTATAGTTCCTTAAAAATAACTGGATTTAATTTCAGTGTATATCCTCATGTGACTATTCAGAAGGTAATTGAAGGTAGCTAAGGCTATGAACTGCTTTTGTAGCCTCCATTTCATTTACAGAGGTTTGTTCAAAGCAGTGGGCAGTACCAGTACTCAGTAATGCAGGGAGGTTGGCTTGCTAAGGGAAGTAATATAAAGATCATGCTGAAGAGATGGTACAAACTGTGAAAAGTCAGTGTAAGAAGTCAATTGTATGTAAAACATTGGTTTAGTTTGTTGTGTCACTGTGCTGTGATATGATATACAATTTAGTGGGGTCACTTGCATCTTAGAAACCGGTCTTGGCATTAGTTTCTGCAGGACTCAGCCAGCTGCAGCCACTTCCAGCAAGAAAGAGGAAAAGCCTCTTGGCTGTTCTGCATGTGGGCATTAAGGACATAAATGCAGAGACTGACTGACTGAGTGGCAGATGTATTCTGGATCACTGAATTCTGTGAATATTGCATTGTTCCAGTTTTAGTTGTCATCTGTTCCCCATCCTTTGTTTCCTTAATGTTTTCGTAGATGACAAACATTGACCAGAGGGACTTTGGAAACATATCTTGTTGAACTTTTTGAGAAGTACAAGAAGGTAATCTGAAGCTGACTGTGTTAAAGGTTTCAGGGTACAGTGTTTAAAAAGCATAGGTAGGAAGAGTGATGGAGAGGCAGAACTAAAACAGAAAACAGGATATTTCAATCAAGCACAGTAAAAACTTGAAACAGCAGTAATGACAATCATGGGAAAGCTGATGTTTAGAAATTAACAATATCAGCCTGGATAACTGCATAAGATGAGAAACAAAGAGTATTTTCCTTTTCCTGGGGAAAAAGGTAGACCTGGGACAGAAATTCATCATCTGAGGGAAATAAACAAAAGGGAACATCAGCTACTGACAAAATGTTTTTTAAAGGCCTATATGAGAACCCTGGAAGTTTGCTGTGTGCCTGATCTTCTCGACTTTTAGTGCAGGCTGGGGGTTGCTTATTTTCCATTAATTAAGCTATTTGTGGATTTTTTCCACCTCCATTTATATTGACTTATAGGACAGGATTACTACACCCATTTTATTGACCTACAGAAAAGCCAGAGAAAGAAGGAGACCAAGGCTAAGATCTTCACAAGTACCAACTTCCACAAGGGAAGTTTTGGGGACCTTGCTGTTTTTGTGTATCTGTGGCCCAGGGCTCAGCTCGTAGCTGAGAAAGTGGTCTGGGCTGAAATGAGGGATTCAATCTACATCTGCCATCTTAAATCTAGTACCATAACCCCTAAGACCTCTTTCTGAGTTTTTGTTGTGTTGATCATAAATTCTTCCTAGAAAATTAATTTCAAAGTGTTGTATTTGGTGTGCCATAATTGTAGCCATTTGATTTGGCATTTGTTTTCCAGATGGATTTCACTAGCATATAGAAATTTTTGCCTAAAGAATTAATTCAAGATTATGTCTAGATGTGATTAGAGAAAAAATTCCAAATGGAGATGATCAGTTTTCAAAAACAGATTCTGATTTTTTCGTCTTCCTTACAGTTCTGTCTCAAATGAATTATTTTCTTACAAGACAGTCTAATATTATTCATGATGAAACAGGCAGAACTACCTGACTTTTCAATAAAAAATTGTACAATATAAGTAGCATATTTAATTGTTCTGCGGAATAAAGAACAACTTTGTCACAACTTTATTGTTTGTACGAAGCACATTGTTAAACTGTGAATATCTGAACACCTGAATCCACTTTAAATTCAAATGGACCTCTTTACAACAATGATGCCTTAATATTTTAAGTTTCCTGGGGCAATTTTTCCTGAAGTGTGATCATTATAGATAATAATGATAATTATGAAATTTGTTACATTTCAAACACTAGATTATTGTATGAAATGGTTATTAAAATATCTTCTGTAATATGTGTGAATTGTAAGGATGAGTGGCATAACACTCCTAATAGCTATTTAGTTGCATTTCCTAAAAGGAGATGTAACCATCTGAACAGGAATGGTAGAAGTCTAGTTTCCTTTGTTCATAAAGTTTGTTTCCTAGAGCAACACAGTGGAACTACTGCAGTTGTGCCGATGCTGTACTACCTCGCAATTAGTCTGTCTTTAATGAGGAGAGAAGGAGGGATCGAGGCAGTGTGAGG
This sequence comes from Platyrinchus mystaceus, assembly GCA_035041135.1. NCBI lineage: Eukaryota > Metazoa > Chordata > Aves > Passeriformes > Tyrannidae > Platyrinchus > Platyrinchus mystaceus. The sequence continues at coordinate 11,909,358 of JAWWLV010000001.1, forward strand.
AGACTTGCTGTTGCAGTAGACACTTTTAACTTCCGAGGCCTTTATCTAACACTTTTTATCTTCCTTCTCCAGCCCAAAGCCTGCACTGTTATACAGTGTTTCAAGCAGGTATCTGCACTGCAACCCTTCATCCAAACATTTTAGTGCAGAGCTGAAACCAGGTGCAATTAAATCAGATGCATGCTTTTAATTAAAATGTACATTTCTGAAACCATACAGCACAGACTGTGGTAAGTGTACATCCTTTACTGGGGAGCATCTATAACAGAATGACACATTATGTAGCGTCTGTATGTCTGCACTGTGCAGAAGATAGAGTTTTGATTTCTGATGTGTGCATTTGACTTGTATAATGGAAGAAAACGTCTTCTAAGACAAGTATACCACTGCTTGCCTTTTGAGAAATGCTCATGGAAGGCATGAAAGGGTACAGAGACTGTTTTTTTTTCCCAGCACAAACAAATTTCTTGTTACGTAACTTCTTTGGCTTCAAGCATCCGGCAAGCTGTTTGGTTCTATACTGGGATTTTGAACCTGCCAACTCTGACAGCTTCACATAACCATGTAACCGTTGTTTGGTGGTATTACAGCAAACATCTCTGCTTAGTTTGCTTTAACCTTGCCCTCTAGGTGAGACTCAAACAATGCTTCCTCTTCAAAGTTGTATCTGTCAGCAATTAATGTGAAAGTCAGATCATCTGTGCTGCAATAGATCTAGTTAAATATGGTTTTCTGTTACAAGTGAAAAGTAGGTAAGATTTTGAGATTGTGAACAAAGAGAACAAAAGGAAAAGAGAATTTCAGGCTCTTCTGTGTAGACATTTGTGAGGTTTTGTGTTTCTTAATAAAACATATCAAAATGCCATTAAAAACTACATCAAATTTAAATTTATTTGAAAGTGAATTCAGAGATTTCTCTGATGATTTCTCTAAATGCTTTGTATTCTGAAGAACGCAGGTGCCATCCTTTTATAATCAGGCCTTGATAAAAATACTTCTGTGTGCTGTTGGGTAGGTGAAGGAGGGACTTTTTACATTTTGCAAAATTTCCTTTTTTACTTTTATCTTTAAAAGGTGCTGTAAACGGGGTTTTGTTTGCTTTTGTGTTATATACAATCATAAAAATATTCTAGGCACCTTGTTAGAGTTCAAATAAATATTTCCTTATTTAAATGTCTTTTGAAACATCCTGAGGTGTGATTTGCTTTCAGCTGTTTCTAAAGAAGTGAGCATGCTAATCATGAACTTCAACAGTAGTTTTAACTGTTATCATTTTGTAATGAGCATATTTAAGCTCTTCTCTGTAAGTCTGCTTCTTCCAGATAATTTTATTAAACTTTTGGTCAGCACACTTTTATATCTTAGGAGACAAAGCCCTTAGATTTACTTTACTGTAAACCCCAGGAAAAAGTCCTCATCAGCCAAAAGTTGTTTTTTGGTTGGTGGGTTGCTTTTTACTTCTTTTTTTTCAATTTTAAACTGACCAGGCTCTTCCCACATGAGTGTGCCTCTAAATCCCTTCCAAATTAAACACAGAGATATAAACCCAGTGTGCAAACAATAGCAATGGAAGTGCATCTTATTTATCCCTTCTTGCTTTTTACTCATGAGCATCCTTAAGTGTGGTCTTTCAATATTCTAGGAGTGAGAAATACACTTAGATGCACAGCCTGCTTTCTCAAGTGACCTGTATTGATTACAGTTTTAACTGTAATCATTTAACAATAGAACACTGGGTCCTAATCTTCCTTGAAGATGTCATCTTTGGAGGGAGCTTGATTAGAAACATATTTTATCTCATCAGTTTGTTGCCCCAGTTGTGAGGAAAATGTAAATTGTAATTCAACCTGCTTTTCGAGCTTTTGATCTCTAAGCGAATTTAGTTGTACAGCTTTTTCCCATGCTCCAAACCAGTCCTTTAAAACCTGTTCTGCACTGATACAGAGACTATGTTGGCTATGCTATAATTATGTTATTAAATAAAAATAATTTTCTCATAGTAATGATAGGAATGAAAATAAGACCTATTCCAAACCCTATAGAACTGTACACAGCTTCTTATGTACAAGACTCATCCATGAAATTGTTAATTAACTTTAGAAGTATTAGTTTAATCTAACTGTAAGTTCTCATTGCAGCTAACATCAAAGGCATGAAATTAGTTGTAGTATTTCTTATACATATATATATACATGTGTGTGTTTGTCTGTAGGCATATCTATGTGGCAACTGAAAGTTTCCAAGGCTTGAATTACTCTTTTGGGGACTTTTTCCTCCTCAAATGTGATATGATCAGATCCTGTAATACTGAAGAACAGCAGTGAAAAACAGAAACCTTAGAAAATGTTGATAAACATGCAATGGAACAGGCAAGATTTCCTTCCTTACTATGACCACAATGATTTTCCAGAGTGGTATATAAGTGAAGTTTTGGAAGACTGTTGGACACTTGCCACTAGTTAAGAATAAAATCACTCAAGAAGCAGAATAACCACAAATATTATTCTAAATCCTTCAAATTATACAACCACAGTATGCTGGAAGGAGGAGGTGACTGTGCATTATATTATTGCAACTTTTTAACAGGAAGTGCCCAGCGCTGACAAACCAGATTGGTGTTTTTTAATGAAAGCGAATACAGTTAATCTGTGTATGCTTTCATTGACAAGGTTCTGCACTTAGGAGTACAGCACAGATGGTATAAGCAATGAATACTTATGTCTGACTGTAATTGATCCTATCAACAATGACATACCTTTAACTGGGTTGTATCACTTTACGTCACATATGGTTAATTAACTAAGAAGGGCCCAAATACACTAAGGAGATTTTTGTGTTTATACTTAGGAAAACAGTCTAGACAGGTGTTAATATAAATGAAGTTAGTACTTGTCAAAGGTGAAATTCTCCATATGTAGCCCTGCTTCAGTCTCCAAATAAATATAATTTGGCTATGTCTACATTATCAAGTAGGGAGGAGCAAGTAGAATCTGCGGAGTGAAACAGTTGGTGCTGAGGATCCCAATTCTCCACTGCAGGGATCAGGGGGATCTGGGAGCTTTCCTCAGGCTGACTCTCTTCTGGTCCCACTCACTAAATGCCCAAAAGTGACTGCAGAACACAACTAGATGCGGTCTTGGAAGGCATAATTTGGTTTAGGTTCATTCCCTGTATATAGTACCTTGCTGTGTATTTTTGGCAGCTACATTTTTTCGTCTGTAAAACAAAGCTTGCCCTTAATTTCCAACATCATTCAACCTCAATAACAAGAGATTTGCTTCCTTAAATAACCCCTCCATGCTTCCTGATTAGCCATCACAGACATTAATTGTCTTTCAATGTATATGACATATGTCACTATATATGTCAGTGTCTGCCCTATTCATGGTGTGGTACCATGCGGTAGAGTTTGTGTTAAATTATTTTCTTGCATGTGCATGTATTTGGATTGGCCTTTAGTTGGATAGTCTGTCTCTTGTAAAAATACTGTTAGAAAAATTACATGTCCTAAATTCTTTCCTTTTATGGACTGTTCTTTCCACTGCAAAGCACACCTTCCCTTTGCTTTCTCCAGCATGGAAAATGGTATGACAAAATAGAACTTGATGTGGTTCCAATTTTGGCCCTGGAGGTCTAATCTCGGTATTTTACCTCATTTTTGCTCTACTTTTTAAACTTTCTGCAATAGTTTTACCTTGAAGTCACTGAATGTGTAATTCTAATTATACATCAGAATCCAGTGGCCAGCAGTCGATGTCCCACAAGAAAATCTCAACTGTTTTCTGAGATGCACCTGCAATAAATGTTCTTGGATTTTAAATGACTAGTGAACATATTCTTCTTGGCTGATTATTCTTCCCAAACAAATATTCCTACAAAGATTCTTTCCTTTATTTAAAAAAAAAAAAAAAGGAAAAGTATGCAGGCCCTTTAAGACCTTATATGTAATTGTTCTAGAATGGAGAATGTTTCACACCACCCAGCCCTTTTTAATAGCAAGGTAGGGTTTTGTTTTACTTTTTTTTCTACTGGACATACTTTTTTTTTTTTCCTCAAGTGTGTTCCCCTGCCTTTGGGAGCAAAATCCTGTTTCTGTCTCTCTTTATCCTTAGCCCAATTGTATGTTCTGAAGGAGATCTCTGTTTTGCCTCACGTGATTTTTATCAGCTTCTCTCACTTGCAAACACTGTAGCTCCTTGAAAGCTTTAATTTGTCACTCCTGAAACACAGACTTTGTGGATGTCATGCCTAAACTTTCCCATCCATCCCAGGTGGCTGTGTAATTTTCAAGTTTTGATTAGCATCATCAGTTTTGGAAGCAGAAATGTTGATGTCATTCTGAAGTTAACATCATCTTAGCTGTGATAACCATTAGCCTGCTGCCAACATTTGACAGATGCAATATTTCTTTGAATGTTATCAACTTTATAAACTGATATGAAAAAGTAGTGCTAAAAATTATTTTACTAATACCTTGAATTTAGCAGTCTGCTTATTTATAAAGTGAAAACATTCAAAGGTGCTCTGGTTAGGATTGCATTCAGTTTTAAAATATATAATAACAACAATGTTATGAATTAAGACATACAGGACTATTGTGTAACATGGGATCAAATAGTAACTGAGTAAAAAGCCCAAACTCCTTCCATGCTGTAAGAAACTGATATTAAATAATTATGATAATTAATCTTGTAATGGGGGGGTTTTTTTCCAGAATAATTTATTTTCTAAAATAATTGTTTGTGTTGAAAATAGTTGGTTGTGTATTTCTCTTTAACTTGAAGACTAGTTTTTACATCACAGAACATTGACACAGAATTTTGAAATAAAAGGAGCAATCCCTAATAAGGGAATAGGCTCCTAAAGGCACATTTTGACTCCTATTTATTGTGGACAGTTTTAGATTTAGCCTTTTGTTTGCATTTGTGGTTTTATGCTTAAAATTGATGCAAAAGCTCTATTTTTCTATTTCTCTGTAAAAACAGCTGGCATTTTGTCAAAGCTTGTTGTAGTGTTGCTTGTACTTAATAAATGAATAGCAAGCATAGCATCCTAAAAAAAAATGGACTGAAGTAAATGTAACAGCAACATTAATTCCAGGTTTAATTGGAGGCTTTAATGTACATCCTGGGAAAGAGAAGGCTTTGGGGAGACCCAATTGTGGTCTTCCAGTACCTGAAGGGAGCCAACAAGAAAGATGGAAGGAGGTTATTTACAATGCCTGGAGTGACAGGACAAGGGGGAATGGCTTCAAACTGCCAGCGGGCAGGTTTAAATTTGACATTAGGAAAGAATTCTTTACTGTGAGGGTGGTGAGGCACTGGCACAGGTTGCCCAGAGAAGTTGTGGATGCCCCATCCCTGGAAGTGTTCAAGCCCATGCTGGATGGGACTCTGAGCAACCTGGTCTAGTGCAAGGTGTCCCAGTCCATGGCAGGGGGTTGGACCTGGATGATCTTTAAGGTTTCTTGGAACCCAAGCCGTTTTATGATTCTGTGGTATCGTTCAGACATTTTTCAGAGAGCTTCTAATCAGTTCTTAATTGGACTGCTCACATACTAGAGTATCTTGATAAAACAGAGTTTAAATTAAAAGGTTTGGGAAGTCTCAGTAAATCCTGAGCTTTTAGTATTTGAAAACAACAAAAAGTCCTATATTCTAGAAAACACTTTGTGTTTTTTTACTGTAGGGCCAATAATTCTGTGCTTTGTTCCCATTAAAGCAGTGTGTCTCTACTGTAAGTTTCCAAATAAGTTTAGCAGTGATATCAGACAGTACCCTTAGTACAGTATAACATTGTTTCTGAGGGGAAGGGTTATCTATACTTGTAAGAGGCTGATGGGGGCTGGGAAAAGAAAATTATTCTGATATAATTTTTCTTTCTTCTGTAGGAAGTACTTTTTTTTTCCTCCTTAAAGATGATCACTTAACTGAAAAACTCCTGTGTGTTATGATCTCTGATACAGGAAGTTAGTTTGTAGATAGAGCAACAAAGACATATGGGACAAGTTTCACATTTATATTAGATTACTTTTCTGTAAAATGTTTTGTTGTTCATGAGTAGCAAATTTACTCTCCATGCATATTTTATCAGATAGCACGAAGAAACTAAGAGAATGTTGTCAAATTTGAAACCAAATGTCTTCAGCCATGCTGCAAAAGTTTCTTTTTATCTTATGAAGATAAAAATCACTGCAAAAGGACAGTTAGGAAAAAGAACAGCAGCTTACAATTGAAAGATAAGTCTGTGTAGGTCGTTAACAAGTAGAAGAAAAACAATAAGCATATTTGTCTATTAAGCATTTCTTATGATTTATTTGATGCAATTTGATACTTGTGTTCCTTGGACTCAAGTTAGAAAGAATGGAAATCTGGGAATTACATCAGTTTTTAAGAGGAAAAAAGAAGGTAGGATCAAACTGTTTGGCTAATCTTAAATACTATTCCATATATCTGTTAAAGATGTGGTTGATCTGAAATTTACAAAATAATGAATTTTGCTTTGTCGTAATTACTGTTTTTCCTTTTCTGTTCTGGTAAAAATAGAAATATTTTCCCAGTAGTGTATGTGTGTGTTAGTAAGTAGATATCTGGTAGTGAAATAGGGGAAGGTTTTAGATATTCTCATAAAGTTACATGTGCAAGTTGCTTTTATAAATTTTTGTAAATATATAAGGCTTCAAAGCTAAAATAACATATGTGAGCATCTTATCCATATTCCACCAAAAAATATTTTAAGGTAATTTTAATGTCAATTGAAATGAAAAAACCCTACAACCCAACCCAAACCCAAGGTCTGCAAACACAGAAAAGGGTTATTAATAGTTATCGGTTAAAAGAAGATTTTCTCAGACCCTAAGCATGAAATTTTACAAGTTTTTAGGAAGGAATTTTTTGTAAAATTTGACACCTTAACTCTCAGGCTCCACATTCACAAGCTTCTTCACTGTTCCAGCTTATCTTCACCTGGAGTCATTGTACCTCCCTTACATTTCCTGCCTTGTTGCTGCATATATCATAGCACCTCTGTTGCTCTGCCAGTGCATTCCCTTCTCTGCATAATTGTCTTCCATTAATAAGAATGCTACTCCTGTGCAGCAAGAACCTACAACCTCTTCTTTGAAATATTGTAAGCTCACCTATTTCACAACCTCCACCAAAATGCATGACCTTATTGCAAAAACTGAACTACCGTTTACTGCAATGTTTGGCAGTTCTTTGTGCTATTAATTCTAAAGTGGCCAGTTTGAAAGCTTTGTGATTCACAAGGAATAAAGTTAAATTGCCTAAGGGAACTGAAGAACCAACCAAACAAAACTTTTCTGTTTCTCAGTTTCACCACTAACATTTGAAATTACTCGGGCTTTTATCGGTCTTGATTATATTCTGTGACCTAGGGATTACAATCAGTACTCGAGCCTTCTTGTCTGTGGTCCACAGCAGTGGTCTTCCAGGTTCTTTATTTCCAGGGCAGTTTCTGTGTGTCTGCCACCATGCTGTTTATAAGACTTAGTCAGGAATCCATCAGTCCTGGCAATGCCGTTTATACATTTTCCAAACAGTGAAATAACAAAGTTTGGCCGATAGCAGTGACGGAGTTCTATAAAAATTAGTGCTGAGGTGGATGCTCCTTAACAAATAAGCAAACCCCTCCACTGACAGCTGCTTTCTAGTTTGAGAAACAGTTTGAGAAGGAGCTGGTTTGTGAACTCTAGCATGAAAAAGGTGGTATATAAATCATATACAGTTGACTAAATAACTAAGGTTGCAGTCCAAGGACTTTTTTTTTTTTTTGATATGAGGAGAAGTAGTATCTGCTATTATGCTAGTGTTTCAGTCATATGTGATTCATATTGTGCTAATATTTCAGTCATATGTGATCCATATTCTTCAAGTTTACCTGAAATAATATTTTTCAGACTACCATAATCTTCCATCCTTTTTCAATATCAAAATGAAGATTAATATAATGCAGTACTCAGTTCAGGAAGGAGCACAGTAATGCTATACTTGGAAATTGAATTTAAAGTTGATACTTTTTTGTCCTGTTTCCACCCTATTCACACACTCCCCCCACCCCGGTCTCAATTATAGTAAACTATGTATTGTTAGATATAAAATAAAAAGGTGTTTATGGCTTATATATAAATTTATGTGAGCTAAAACATCAATAAGAGTTTAGAAAATCACACTCAAATACATTAAGGTTTACTTAAAACCTGAAAAATATCTTTTCAAGATACTGTTGGAAGAACATTCCCAGAAGTGTTTGATATTGTTATCTTGTTATCATTGTATTGTTGAATCCTGCTTGATAAAACTATCCGAGAGCTTTTTTCTTTTTTTTTTTTTTTAATGTTTGTTTTTCTCCTGCAGAGTAGCTTTGGTAGAGGAAGGGCAGGAAATATTTTTTGTTACTTCTTTTTTTATAAGTTTTCTGGAAATTCCTAAAACATCTAATTTTAAAGCTTAAGTATAATTGAACCATTGAGACTGCTCCATATGAATTTTGTGACTCACAAAAGTAATGAGAAATGTAACATTAGTTTTAGATCTAAAACATTGCTTCTGTTCCTGATTCTACACTTAGTGGGCTTTCTCTTTCAGCTTCTATTGTAAATCATATTTGTAGAGATTTAAGAACTTGACTTGAAAAGATTTGCTTTGGGTGAAAAACTAACATTAAAGCTCTAGTGCTTGGAATGAAGTTATCCCAGTTTTGAAACAGAAGACTTTGTGAGTATTAATTCTATATTAGTTCAGGATGTTATTTAGTGTTCCTGTAACTCAAAAATATATTTATGAACATTGATTTCTTTTTTGTTTATTTTACCACTTGAAGGATTTCTTCCTGTTTCACTCAGTGTCTTGAATCATCATTGGTGGCAATAGAAGTTCCTGTCATAAATTAAAAGAATGACAGAATGTATTCTTAAGGAGTTGCCTAAATCTTAAAAGACTGGGATAACAGAGCTGTCTTTTCTTCCCTGGATATATGTTTAGTACTGCAAACAAATGTTTTCTAGAGAATCAAGGATAGAATATCTAGACAGAGCTGTCTTTACAGCTGCATTATTGCAATATGTTACTGACCGATGCTTTTAATATGCTGAGCAGTCATTACATGTTGGGGATGATCCATTTTTCAAACCAGTGTAAAAATGTCCCAAGTTGGCTTTGATCATATTTAGACATCTTGGGAGACAAAGTCAAATCCTAACTGATGGTTCACTTACAGCACGGGGATCCAACCCTTTCCATTGTCCAACTGAAACAGTTTGGGTTTGCTGTTCAGGCTGAAGTGCAAACAGATGAGTAAGTCAAGATAGGAAGAGAAATTTTTGAACTTGACCTCTGTCCTTCCATGTGTTACTATCCCTCTTCTCTTAAGTTTATTTGGCTCTGTTTGTTGACCAAATGTGGATTATCCTGCTGGCAGGAAATGTAAGGCATTCACACAGTTCTATGCTACAGAAATGATTTTGTGCTGGTAACATTACTGTCATATATTTTTATTAAATTTTATTTGTTAAATGAAAAAAAGTCCATGATTGCTTTCTTAGTAAATCTTCAAGGAATCCTTTTAGTCTTCTTCTTTCTTTTCCCAAAGAAATTAACCATGAGTTGTCATTGGGTGGTTATTCATTCATGCTAGAATGAATATCAGATTCATAACAGATATTAAAAATGTTTCACGTATTGATTTTAAAGGAATAAGCTTTATGGCAACATATCTGAAATTTAAAATTCATTATTTTTATGGGTTTACTTATTGATTTAGTTGCTGACCTTAAAAATAGCATTAAAAACAGTTCTGCAAGGAAGGTAGTATTCTGCAATAATCCAGGTGTCGTTCAGGTTGGCTTTTTGCTGTTTATTGAAGGGGTTTCTTTAAAGTTTTAACTTCACAGGCTAATCTTTTTATACATGACGCTGCCATCAAGTGGCTATTGAGCAGAACCTCTGTGTTATCCATCTTTAATTTAAATGTTAGCCTTGTTTTTAATGAACAGCTTGGTTTGGAACGAGGAAGCATCCTATAATTGCTAACTGACAGAAAACAATAATCAATTTGTTGTTCTCTGGACCAGATTTGTAGAGGTAGGTGCTCAAAGATGCTTTGAAAGATGCTTTAAAAGAATGGGATTTCTGTGGCATCAGATTTTATTGACATTGATTTTTACATCAGCTTTAGCAAACATTAGGAAGCTCTCTGGTCACCTTGCGAATTATTCTGACTGTCCTTTTGAATTTTCAGGTACCCTTATATGTGGGTACACCTTGTCTTTTGAGGTCTCATTTTAACCCATTCTACCAGAACTGCAAAGTATAGATGTAGTCTATAGTCTTGGGTAAGGACTTTAATGTGCTGGATCTAAAAGGCCAGAAATAACATGGTTCCTAAACTTCAAGAAATGTTCCCTTTAATCAAGGAGCTGATGAATAAATAAACCCATATCTTTATGACAGTCTCTTAAAGCAGACAAAAACCTTAAGATTTTCAGGGAGGTAAAGGCAGCAACCCAGCACCAAATGACCATTTGCAGTACATCACAACCCAAATATTGGCATTCACCACTGCTCTCACTTCACTTCCAGCAGTATGGGGCTGTTAACCAATTCTAGGCAAGTAATGATAAACATCCCCATTCTCCTGAAGATCATTTGCCTTCTTTCACCCTCTAGAAATAATAATAGAAAATCATGTGCACATTTGCATTTGTATTTACTGTGTTCGAATTAAAGCTGCAAACAGCTCTGATTCACTAATAACTGATGAAAGTGTCTCATTATTGAGCTACAAAACCTTCAACAAATTAATGGAAATTGCAAATCACCTTGAAAATTGCAGGCTCTTTAGTCCTATATTGAGTGCAGAGAAAACTGCATAAATAGCCTTGTTGCTTAACTCTTTCTTTTGAAAAAACAGCTTTCTTATTACATTTTTTAAAAAACATGGCCTAGTAATTAAGGCATGGCTAAACAACATCTCTTTTTTTTTTTTTTTTGCTGTGTTTTGTTTTCTGCACATGAACATATAACATATATTGCTATGTTTGGTTGCTTCCCTTTTATAGAACATTTGGAATCATGGGCTCTCTGTCTCTGACGCTAAGCAAATATTTTGAGCAATTTTCTCTCATGCCCCAAATTAAAGTATGAGATTTGGCATGTTCTGGTTCATTTCTGTAGATAATGAATTTTTAAATATATACACCTGTGATGTTTTCCTCCAAAATTACAGCTTAATTATAAGAAAATATTTAATGAAAAGAAAAAAACCCACACCATGTATTTGTTTGTTCACTCTTTCTTTGATTTTTACTCTTTCTGCATAACTCTGAATCCTAAACTAGTACATGTCACTTGCCATGAGGAAATAAGTATGGGAGCTGATCTCTAGCTGGTGTAAAATTTCATAGCCTCTTAGTCATAGAAATCTACTCCAAGAGAGTATCAGATGCATTTCTCTAAAAAATTGAACGATTTCTACAAGGAGCTAGATTCTCTCATATCCCACAGTTCCATGTTACAGCTGCATCCCTGAAATAAAGCGGATTGATTTAAAGGAACACATTTCAATTTAATGTAGATTCAAAATTTATAAAATCAGTTTGTAATTTTGCTCACTTTTGCTACTATTTGAGTCATCATTAGGTTTGTGATAAGTAATTTATCAACACTTTCTGCATTCAGTAGAGATTTTTTAAAAGGTTATAAGGCACAGCAGACAATCTTTTTATACACAGAGCTTCATGTAGCATTTATGATAGTGTAGTGTAACTACAGAGGATCAGAGTGTGCACTTAATGACATTTTTCTGCTATATTTGAAGTCACTTTGCTTACAGCAATACTAAAAGCAGTTGTGTGCTGAAACACCCTCTAGATATTGCTAGGAGAAAATCCAAAATTTAAGAAAATCTGTGAACCTCCAGTGACACAACTGCTGCTATTAGTTGGCAGGTGCCTTTTACTAGGAAACCTTTTCTGTGACTTTCCAAATTGGTTCATTTCTAGGGCTGAATAACCTGTGAAATGTCCATCATTAGTTCTATCCAACAATGGAACTTGAAGTAGCAAAGAATTGAAGTTTCTGGTTTTCCTGCCTCATTGTTGCAGGCTTGATGAGTGAGGGAAAAAAGGTCCCTTTCATTTAATCTTCCTCTTTTTATTCCTTCTAACCCACCACCTTCTGTTTTCCCTTTTGTACTTTCTTGGTATTATTACTAATGTATCCACAATTCTTGCTCATCATTTTCGTCCTATTCCACCACCCCAATTTTGGTCCTTTTACTCATGAGCGCTATGTTTGGTAGCATCTTGCTAGCCTTTTTAATGAAAGATGAAGTATTACTCCATTTTAGCTTCTTCATGTCCAAACTAAGGACTCAATTACTCCCAGGCAAAAGCTGTGAAAACGTTAATATTCTTTTGTTTGGAGCCCAGAAAACAGTTTTGCTTTCTTCTGTGTCTATGTTCCCTCTGCTGAGTACGTTCTCCCCACTCCTTAGTCACTTGAGCAGTGGATACTTCATGCTTTTAAAACACCATTTAGCTGAAGAAAATGAGACAGCTTAATACATGCACTTGTCACAGCTCTTTACATGCACTTGTCACAGTTTTGAAGTAGTTTTTGGTTAAATCTACTAAGCATATGTAGAAACTACATGTACCTGGAGGTGCCATCATTTTCAGCATCAAGTTGGGTGCAGGTGAATTCAAACTGAGCCGTCTTCTGTCTGTCTTCTCTTCTTACCTTGTATTTTTTAGAGAACATGATGTTTGAGAAAATTGTTGCATGTATGGAAGTTTGTGAAACCCATTCCTCAAATATCTGCTCCTTAAATATTGTGATGTTGGAGGGATTATTACATATCGAGATTCTACATTATGAATGTACACAGAGTAATAAACAAAACCTATATGTTTGATTGTTCATGATACGTGATTACTCATGAGACTCAAGTAATAAGCATGTGTTCCCCATCAGGACCTGCATACAGCTCTCTAATACTAATGGAAACTGTATGTATTGCGCAGATGTGACAGACCATATTCACAACTTGAGAAAGGCTTTGCAAGACCTTCTTCATAAGTGAATTCCTGTTTTCTGTGTTTCATGTTGGAATGGTAATTTAACTTCATATAGTGTAAATTTAAACCAACTTGTGATGATGTGACTAACTGCAAATTACTTTTCATAGCTGCTACTTTTTCAGCTGGGATGCAGAAGTTGCCTTAGATTAAACTTGAAACTTCTCCAGTGACAGTAAAGTTCTGTCTAAAATAACTAATAAAATGCAGATGGGAGTAGAATAAAAGCTGGGTTTAGGCATAAGGAGGCATTGTATCAAAAAGGTAGAGGTTAATATTTGTATTAATAAGCAAAAGTTATTGACTACAAAGTGCCTACTTTAATCTATGCAAGTTATTGTATTTCATGTTGGAAGTTTCATTTGACACTTAGTGGCAGTCATGAAAATTTAGAACACCAAAATAGTATGACAAAACTTATTAAGTACATTTTCTAACATCATATTTTATTGCTGTTGTTTTGATGAATGATCAAATACATTGCTTTCCTCTCTGTTCTTGTAAAATCTACTCTGTTGTACCATAGACCCCTAACCAAAGCCATGCAATGCTATGATTTTTTTTTACCTAACATAGTCAAGAGACTGTAGCTGATGGTCTTTTCCCTTGGGCCTTCACAGACAAGCAAGACAGCAGGTAATAGCTAAGCTTCATTATCTGCTGCTTATTTGTTTAAGTAGTTTGATTGGCAAAGAATAAAGGATTCTAGAGGTGTTCCTTTTGTGTCTTGTATTGGCTTTGGAAAGAGAGAGCTCTAGACAACCAGTTTGGCATGAAGAATACAATAGTAGTATTGTACGTGTTATTTCAGTTGCATGTTATGTTTTATCTACAGGCAATTTTTAGATGAATTTATAATATGCAAATAAAGGCTTTAATTTCCAACCCCCCTGCTGTAATATTTTGGAAACACAGCTATTTTGGTGTAGGATGCACATGAAGACTAGCTATTTTGGTGTGGGATGTCTGAGGAATTTCTCTCCTGTTGCCAGGTTTAATTTTGGTTGTGTCTGAGTGTGCAGCAGTGGAAATGCATGCTGAGCAGGATTTCAAAATCATCAGTGTATGCAAATCCCAACTGCCTTTTTTTTTCTTCTCCAGAAGTTTGAATAGAACCCAAGACATGGTTTTTTCTTAACTCCTGGTGTAGCTGGTAGGCTCTTCTGCTCAATATTAATAGTCAATACCATGATCATTCCTAAATGAGATTACTTCTTTTGTAAGTAATTAAAAGGTTGGTAAACAGGCTCTCCCCCAGACAAGAGCAATGCATGTGCTGTGTCAGCTGTACTTAAACAGGTGAGACTGAAAAACCAGGAAAGTGGTAACTTCTCTCCATTTTGGTTGTGTAGGGTCCTTGTTCTCTAAAAGAAATTTTTGTCTGAAAAGTTTATATTAAAAAGTGAAAATATTTAAAGAGTCAACACAGCTTTGACTTAAAGGCATAGGCATTGGCAGAGTGATTGGTTATTTAAGCTTTGCAGTGAAGCAGGTAGTTTAAAACTCTAGACATTAGAGCTTAGGACTCTCTTTGTGAAGCATGAAGTGAAAAACTGAATCTGATGCCCTGTCTCTCCAATTTACACAAAAATGGCTCTTCAACCAACCACAAATTTATTCTGGATATTCAATTGATCCTTGTTTAATATTTATTTCTACTCTAGATGATCATTGCAGGCAATACAAAATTAAGAAAAATTACAGGCTCAGAAATTGAATTTAGTTTACATTAATTTATGATTAAATGCTTTTTTTTGATTGCTGCAAAGGAGGATCTTAAGCCATTTAGCAAGAATTAATATTGTTTATATTAATACATTATTACTTACTTAGAAATTAATAGAAATATTTTCTGCCACAATTTTAGAGAAACTAAGATGTAGACAACCAAAGGCTTGACTTTGCACATCCTTTCACATGCCTTTTGAGCCTTGTGCATTTACATCAGCTGAAATCTGGAACAGAGGAGGTTAAGCTGGATACCCAGGTGTACCTCTTGAGTTAGGAGTAGGGTCAGAAATAAACACCCAGAGTCCAAATCTCTAGTCACCTTGGACTGCTGTATCATACTCCTTCCTAGAATTGCTAGCATCTCAGTATTTTGCAACACTGTAAATAGGGTTTGTTTGCTATCCATCTCATTTTTCATGTTAGCTTAATGTTTGGAGGGGTGAATTACCAAAAACCTGCTTTTCTTGTGTGTTTTTTTTTTCTTTCTTTCTGTGTCCTATTTAATCTCTTGGTAGGGAAAATAATAGAAAGTAAATCCATAGGAGATCTTTACCCACAGAGGAAAAACTGGGAAATATCTTCCTTTTTTCAGAAGTCAAAACTGCAGAAGAAATTATGGTGGTGGTAGAAGAGAGCTAAGCTTGTGTATAAGCTCAGGGATCTTGTGTACCAAGGCTGAACTTGACTGACAAAATAGTAGGGTGCTGTTTGAGGCAAGAACTGCCTTTTTGTTTGGTGACACAATGAGATCCTCTTCCTTGATCCTTGGATTCTCAGCACTACTCAGTATAATAACATGATAATTGGTCCCAAAGATGGAATGAGTAAGATTGGATGGGGGTCTTTAGGGGCCCAGTTGTGTTATATCTAATCTAATTATGTTTGATACTGACTTTTTAATACATATGGTAGCTATTTCCTTGGCTTGGAAGTGAGGCTTATGTGCAAGCTTGACGTGTGCTTGGTCTCTGTTCTAAAAGCACACCAGTTTTTTCTTAGGAGAAACCCCAGCTATATCTGTCTCATGTCATGCCGTATTCTAATTCAAAACTAAAACTGATTTGTTCCAGAAGATGTCTTGAAGCATAAATATGTTGTGGCTTGTGGACATGTGGGAGGTGTGATGGAAAGAGCAAATGTCTATAGATTGTACTTCAAAAAACCACTGCAACTTGCTACAGAAAAGACATAGTAAGTTATTGCTGCCTTGGAGCAACAATCCACAGCAGGCATTCAACCCTTTCCATGGGACAATATAAACATTTTAGTGGATTTATGAGCATAAAGGAGCATCTGGAGATGATGAGATTGTGTAAGACTAATTTTAGAGCCTGAATTATACTAACTCCATAGCTGCAAAAGTCACTGCCATGTTTTCTGCTCTTGTTTAAAGATGTCTATGGACTATGGCAATACCAGATTCCCTAATCAAATGGAACAGAAAAATCTAGTGCACTACTGTTGGTAGTGGTGTGGCAGGCATTGGCTTACTAAGAGGATTACGAAAATCCTTCATGAAAGATAGTTATGCAATCAAATTTCTGAGGCAAGTTTCTTCTCAGCTGTTAGCATCTGTGTTCCATTTTGCCGTGAATAGGTGACTGTCTCTTGAAATTATTTATGTTTCTCACTTTTTAATAGAAAGTATAACATTTATTCCTGGTTGGGGGGAAGTGTGTTGGTTTGTTGGGGGGAAGTGTGTTGGTTTGTTGTTTTCTTATTGGTGCTTTTTCTTCTTTTTTTTTTCCGTTTGTATTTTGCCATTGTCTTTGAGCTTAAAATAAGCATATTATAAATGAAACATATTGATAAAATCAGTGGGTGTGATGTAGTAATGAAGTGGGTAGGGAAATAAAGTCGTTTTAAGTCAGTTTTGGTTTGAGAATTTTAACTTGCTCCCCTGAAGTATCTGCAATACTGAAATGTAAGTTCTTTCTTGTGTTTAATTTACTTTTTTTTCCTTTTCCCCTGGTGATTCTTATCAATGAAAGGCTTCCAGCCTGGCAGCAATAGTTATTGAAAGTTCAGATAGTAGAAGGCTCAGTACATTAACAAATGCACAGAATTTTAGGAGCTCAGAGTCTCCAATGCCATTGACTTAAATGTCATAGTTTTGGCTGTTGCCTCTTCCAGAAGTGGCTGATGCACGAGTGGAAGCCGAAAGTTACAAATCACCTCCTAGTGTTAGGGGCACATTGCTCTGCACACATCATCTTCTGAGACCCTCTGGCAACATACTTAGGGCTTGGGGACAAAAAGGATAAAATCCTGATTCCTTTTAAATCAATTAGAGTTTTAAAATTGATTTGAAGTGAGGAATTATTTGATCATAAAGGTGCTGGACCAAAGTTCTAAACATAGAAGCAATGAGGGAGAAGTCACTCTGTGTACTTGAAACTAAGAAGCAAAACAAACAGATAAAAAAAGGCTTTGGATGATACGTTCAATATGTTTTCTACCAGCTCCCCAGGAAAACAAGGTAGTTCATGACCAGTGGAGCCTACTTTCCTATGGATTCATCTCTGAAGGTTAATTGAACTTTGATATTGAAAACAGTATGTGGGTCTGATGAACGTTTTCTCCAAGAAGTAGTGAAGCAGTTAGGTCTTTTCCTTCTTCAGATTTCCCATATTCGCACACGGGAATGCCAAAAAAAATTTCACTCCTCTATTCTTATACCTGCATTTGATATGGGATGGAGATGTCAGTGCTCCTGAGTTTCTAAAAATACACCTGAAAGCTCCAATCTTAAATTTGATCAATATTGGCCAAAAAATTTGAAGAGGTTTTAGTTGGCATAGATACACACAGTGTAATCACATACACACTCAGCTCCCTAACCTCAAAATCAGGGGGAAAAAAATGAATGTGTTATTTCTAACAGAGAACCCTTTTAAGAGCAACAAGAGATTTTATATAACAGGAATTGCAAATATGCTTAGCTGTACTAATGCTTCATTTATTAGATAATAAGAATTCTAAACAGTTTTCTAGAAGGAAAGAGATTTGTATTTGTCAGCAAAGCTCTACTAGTTACTGATTCCAGTGTTTCCCTTTGTTTCTTAATGAATTGACCAAAGCTGACAAAGGATTGTTTAAAAGTGAAAGAAATGCCAGATGCCACCTCCCTCTCCTGCAGCCACCCTGGAGCAATTATGACAAGAGGACCCATCCTTATGAACTGAAACAGGAAGGAGAAAGTTACCTGAGTTTTCTGCTAGTTATACTGTAACTGAATGAAAAGCCTTTTGTGTTCCACATTTAAGTGTATAGTCTTGTCTTTTTTTTACAAAAGTGTTTAAAGTGTCTATGCAGCATAATTTATCTGCATCCTGATCTTGTCCTATCTTGGATAAGTTCCTTGCTGTCTTCACTGAGAACATCCTTTCCTTTCTGTCATCTTCAAATTTTGTTACTAAATTCTTTGCCTGTTGATTTGGCCATATTACCTTCTTTTCTGCCTCAAGGAGCTGGCAAAGCTTCACTCCAGCCTGTGTTTTATTTCTTATCTTGTACTTCTGTTCTTTTCCGGCCATGCTAAGTTCAATGTTAATGTCTTTCTAGACCTAATGCTGCAGCATTGCCTTTCTTGTCTGGTGCAACACAAGCTGTGAATTCGCAGGGCACACTCTCCTTTCTGTGGAGTCACATTTTCTTTAAGGACCCTGCAAATTCATCTAATGGTAAATGTTTGTCTGTAGAGAGAGAGGAGAGGGACTGTAAAACCTGTTGGCTTTGCCTCACCAATCTGCTATTTTAAAATTTCAGATTTCTCAGGTGTAGGTAACTGCCTTTCTTGTAGCTTCCTAACTTCGTGTAAAAGTAATTGCACATTCTTTCTTGGCGTTTCAGACATAATGCAGGTCTGCTCTTCCATTTCAGTTCTCATGTTAGATAGGAACATTGACATTTGTTGTGCTAGCCATTACTCATTTCATTTGTAATCCTTATTCATTTTATGGCGGATTATTTAAGATCTTTTCTTAAACTGCTAATGTACTTGAGGACCAGTGAGGGGGGCAGGTATTTAGTGAGATTTGAGCTTGTGCGATATGAATAACTTCCACTGGTTTCTGGTAGTGGGCTCTTGAACAACTCATGAAAACGTGTTGGTGCACAGACAGCCTAAGACAGAGCAACAGGCTCAGCCTTTACTGTATAGGGTGGGGGGTTTTGTTTCAGGTGGTTTTTTTTACATTTCTGTTTTGTTCCCCCCCCCATTATCTTTGTTGAGTATACATATTTCAGCAGTGCTACGGAAAGCACTCATATGTCAGAAGCCAAACCTTCCACATGCTTCTATATTAGGGTTGGTTTAATTCTCTGTACCTTTTGATTTTAGGTGGGAGTATTGTGATTTTTTTTTTACTGATCAAGGAAGTTGTCATGACATGCAGTTTTTGGTACTAGCCAGCAACCCTCTGTGGCAGAGTGAGAGGAAACAAAGTTTTGGCTTAAGTACTGTGTCTGAGTTTAGGTGTAAGTGCTGCAAAACCATGCTGGCCTGTGCAGCATGCCCAGTGCTTCAGAGGCCTCCACTGGATTTTACCGTGTGTATGTGCTTTGTTTCTCTTGCTGAAACTCTTCGACTTTTTTTGAATTAGAAAAGACGTGCCAACCTCCATGCCATATGCCTATTACTATTAATGGTTCTATATTTTTTCGGTCTCATATGCTTTCATATGTAAATTGGCTATCAAATTCCACCCTCAGTTTTAACCTGTAATAACTTCACTGCTTACAGTGCAATTTGCACTGGTGTAATTTAGATCAGAATCTGGCTGGATATGTAAATGTGAGCATGTATGCACACATGTAATGCCTGCTTTCTTGCATATATATATATATATATATATATACATGTATTTATACACACACTTTCATTTTACAGTTAAAAATAAGTGAGAGGGAGAATCTGTTTATTATTTGAATCGTTTGAAAGAGTAGACATATTTTGGAGCCATGCATGCACGTGCACACCTTTACAATGTATGCTGGTTCTTGTCAGTCCCAAGCAGGAACTTTTCTCTTTCCCCTGACTTGCGAGCCTCAAATCTCATTTTCAGTTGACTTTGGGGAAAATGGAGGCAGAGATATTTAAAAAAAAAAAAAAAAGGAAGAAAGAAACCCCCAAAACAGCAGCCACCCCAGCCCCCTCTTCTATACCACCAGTCCAAACGTGGAACATATTTTAGCAGAAGTGCCCCAGCTCTATCATATGTGCTGTGCAGAGTCATCATGGCCATGGTGCATAGCTGAGAGCCGGAAAGCAAACAGCTGCTGTAGCCTGATTTGAGTTAAAATAGTGTCAGTGTTTAGTCTGGCGCAGTGCTTCAGGAGAGATTGGCAGCTGGGTCAAACAAAGTCATTCCATTGGCTCCCTTCCCAGTAAGCTTCTGCTAGTATTTAGGTACTAGTGCAGCCTAGGCCCCTTTTCTCAGGGATAGCCTAACATCTGACCGCACCCTCTTTGCTTTTTAAAAAATGCCTTTTCACTCTTTAAGATAAATCCTCTATTATACAATCTGCCACTAATTGTGTGTTAAGACTGTTTTTCTCTCGAAAGCTGACGCATCCTGCTCTCAACGTGGTGTAGAAAGCAGGCTGTTACAGTGCTGGATTAATAAAAGGGGCCTTTATGGTTTGTGAAAGAATATCTCTGTGCTTAGGCAGGAAACTTTTTGATCCACAGAAAAGCCAGACGACATCTAGGTAAGGCCGTGTATCCAATCTGCTTTTATGGGAGAGTGGGGCAGCGAGCGCTGTTAATTGCGATTGCTTCATGTTTGCATGCCCGTTTTGATAAGCTTTTTAGAAAGTTTAGGAAATAGCTGCTCCCGCGTCTCGAGCCCTTTCTCTCCTCCCTCCTCCTCACTCCTCCTATGCCTTTACTGCCTGCAAAAGCTTGTAATGATCTGCTTAGTTTTCGCTGAAATACGCACGGGCGCCTGGCTTCTCTTTGGAGCAAGGGGTATCTTGCAGAGGCGTGCAGCAAAAAGTTCTGCTGTCGGACCCAAATGCTGTTAAAAGTGGAGTGGCTGGGGAGAATTTACAGGGAAAGCTTTCCACTGTTACAGACTGCCTGTGCAATCATTTAAAAGTAGTTGAAAACTGCTTTGAACTAACAAGGGTTTAATTACGGAAAAGTTTAACGTGGCGATGGAAGGAATATTAAGTAAGTTGTCTTTGTCTCATACTTTTTAATTTTAGTTGTTGCTTTAGCCTGTTGGGTCACATTTTTTTGTCAGTGCTGAAGGCTGCCATGAATTGGTAATGAGGGCCCCTTTTGCACATGATTTTGGCACTTGGCCAAAATCAACTTCCCAAGGCAAGCTTTCTCTAAAAGAACCTGGAGCATTTTTTTGTGATTAGGAATCATGTCTGAAAGCTGCCACAACCAGTTGTGTAGGCATGTCAAAATGACTTTATACAGTATATCTGAAGCATTTGGGGGGGGAGGGTCTGTTTTTTCCTCGTGTACCAAATTGTTGCTATTATCATTCTAAATTTCCGCAGCTTACGCACCTCCAAAAACCAGGCTACAGAGAGCTAAGGCATAATGAGGATCGTTGGTACCTTTGTATTTTTCAACATGCCAAAGCAGCACTAATTGTCACATTTAAGCAGGATACAGTATTAGGGGTTGCTTAAAACACTTGTGGATGTAAAGCAGATGAATCTTTAAACTTTTAATCTCAGTAAATTATGCTCAGTGAACAGTAAGTAATGATATTTTCGAGAAGTTTCTTTGTTTGAATTGTGTGAGTGGAGCTTTTTGATATCTATTTAAAAAATACATGCCTGATCAGTTTTGGGGGGGAAATTTACAAGGAAAATCTTGGATGTGCCTTTGGATTTATCCCAATTCTTTGAAATCTGGGTATGCGAGACAAGGGAGTAGGAGCTGGGTAGTCTTTTGTTGTTAAAAAGGGGAAAAGGGAGTTAGTCTAAACATTAATAAGGAGCTGCAAAAGTTCACGTTTCAAGTGTGCTCGGAGTTTTGAAATTTGTGGAGATCATCAGTGAAATAAATGAGTGATTATTCCTCGCTGATATGTAAACAAGTCTGGCACTGTAAGTGAATACATTATTATTGTACACTTGAACGTTTTGTGAATTTAATCTGTATTTAGCAAAGCAACCCAGCAATTGGAAATTAAGGACCTCCTATTACATGCTGTGTATACTCTACCCCAGTGTCGTTTCCACGTGCGTTCAATGTAAAGACCAAGTGCATTGGGCAGATATTTCGTTATGTATTTCTGTTTTACATTTCTGCACTTTTGGCTGTAGCCGAAGGAGCTGCTCCTTCCTTCCTTTATGTGTTGTTTATTTTTAAGCAACACCACACTTCGGCAGCAATATTGATATGGAACAGCCTTTTTGCACCTTCCCCTGCCCCTGCCTGCCCTCCTCCACCACCCCCCCCCAGCCTTGATCCCTTTTGCAGTAGTTCCTGCTGTTAAAATGGGCTTTACAGGTATTGTCTTTCTTCTGTTAAACCATACATTTTCTGTAAGGTGTTTGTGTGTGTGTGTGTGTGTGTGTGTTGCCTTTATTACATAATGCAAGACACTGCTAGACTGGGAAAAACCTCGAGCTTTATAGGCTCTTCAGTATCTGTACTTTCATGTAACTTGTCTGGGAGAGTTTGTTCATTGTTACGTTGCAGGAGACTGAATTACAGTCCTTGAAATTCTCCTATGAGTTTGACCATAACATGTATTTACAATGAAAGAAAGCAGACAAGATTAACTTGTTGGAAAAAATAGATGAAGAGCATTAGTAAAATAAAACCCATAGAATTTAATTGCATTTTTTTCTGTTTTTTTTTAAAGTTTTTACAGCGGTGAAAAATACGTCACAGTGGAATCGTATTTTAATGTAAAGCACTGCCAGAAAATGACCATACTGGGTGCAAAAGTAAATGTGATAGTAGAGTTTTTGCAAATTGCTATAGAATTTATTTGCTGGTCCATGGAAGTAATTTCTCCTGAGTTACTGAATTAAGTACAGTTAATTTAAAATATGTACTTACCCATCTTGTTACTGCAAAGCTAACTTTCAAATGTTTTACTGTGATATTCCTAGTTTTGCCTGCAAGGTTTGCTTGTGAAATAATGAGCACATGCAAGTGTACTACTTCTAAAGGTTGTTGTTTCTGTTTTGGTTTTGTACATTTCTGTAGCTGTGTTATAAATCACAGCAAGTTATGCTCTGAAAACTTTGTGAGCAGTTTTAAATCCAGAGTCTGTATCTCGTAGCGTGTCAGAAGTGTAAAATCTAATCTACAAAGTAACAGTTTTGCATAAAAACTTAAAATATTATAAATTTGGGTTTTGAATGCAAACACCAAATTAACATTTTCCTTCATCAAATCTATTGTCTGTATGAACATACAAAGAAGTTATGTTTCCATGAGATAAATCAACATTCTCTATTCATAAGTTTAAAGTTTAAAATGTGTAGATACTGTATTCTGTTTCTAAATCCCAAACCAGTAGATTAATGTTTCTTCTTTATAGTTAGTCTGATAAATAACTGTTAAGTTACTTTTCCTGAGACTAAAGGAAATAAAAGATGAAGAATATTAAGTATTCTCCTTTGTGCCATTTTAATTTTTAACAGCCCTCAGGAATAACGTGTCTCTAATCTTCCTACTTGGAAGGCTTTATGTTTTCTATTTGTTTGCAAACATATCATGAAAGAGTGCAATTATAAAGCTTAACTTTGTTGTAATTTTGTATCTTAAGATTTTGCTCCATGGAACTGTTGAACTCTCAGTTACCCATTTCAGTGCAGTAAACCAATTTATTCTCCATTCAAAATACAAATTCTTGCTTTTTAGTTGGCATTTTTACTGACTATTAGACATTAATATTTCATATTTTATTGGTGCAGTGTAAGTGGTACATATTATTATGTATTTGAATAAAAGTTACGAATGTATTTACAAAATTCTTTCACTTATGTGAAAAACAAAAAGAACCCTAAACATTGTAGAACACTTTCAGTTTATCAAGAAAACACTGATATTGTAAAAATAGCTTTATTCCTTGGTAGATTCTGCTGCGTGTTTTAAAACTTTAGAAATGAAACAGGATTGTTTTGTTTTGTCTTGCGGATTTGCTGGGGCGTTTTTAGCAAGGTTTTCATTCATATAAACTAAGCACTTTGTTCTATATGTTCTAAATTCCATCAATGAGATAAATAAATTGCTGCATTGGATGAAACATGATTATTGAATTTTGGCAGAACTTCAGTGAACTCTGCCATGAAAGATTAATGTGCACAGTGCGCTCTTAGATTCTAAAGTAACAGAGTAAGATAAGGGGAGTGCATAACAGGCTCCAACCTTTGTGGTTTGGAGAAAATAGAAAACCACGGGCAAATGTTAACTTTCGGTATAAACTGCTAATGATAGTGTTTTGTCATCTGGTTGATAAAAACTACAGGAGGGGACAAGAAAATCCAATTTAACACAAATTCTCTCCACTTCTTTCTTGCTCTGCTTCCCATTTTTAAGTGTTAGAATAGCCACAGTTGCTGTGTATTCTTACAAAAAGGAGAACATAGCAGGCAGGCTACTTGCAGTATGCAGCCATGTAATGTGCTAATGGAATCCCTCCATATCAGCACGTCGTATGTGGGTTTTCACTACAGTTACGATTTTGGTTTGTGATTATGCTGTGTTGATCTCAGAATACAAGTAAAATTGCACTGGCTGGATGAAAGCTACATGCAGTTATAGTAGTGTTTGTTATTATTATTCCCCTCTCTCTTCTTTCTCTACCAAACCCTGATTGCTTGAAACATTTGCTTCAATTGACAAATTGTGGTTATAATCACAAAATCTCATTCCTCCTGGCTTTTAAATAATTGCTGTGCCCAGATAATGTTTTTAATTGAGAACAAAGATGCATTGTCCTGCCAGTCAAGCTCCCTTGGCAGAACCAATAGGATTGCAAAGACTTTTTAGTATTTTCAGTCAGTTCGCTATAGGAGGGAATGGAGGCGACATTAACCCTGCTCTGGGGAGAGCGGCTGCCGCTTTGGCAGTGGTGTCCTGCTCCCGGGAGCAATCCCTCTGCCTGCTTGGCCTGCCCAGCACCCTGCACCTCAGCCCATGTGTTTTCCCTTCTGCAGATATGTGCAGCCCCAAGCACCAGCCCTGAGCCCGGAGCTGGTTTCCAGTGGGTTCAGGGACAGTGGCATGATGGGCAGGCTCTGGTCTGGCTGCAGGCGTGCAGACTGCCTGATGGAATAGTCATGGGGGCACAGCTCAGAGCACCCAAAATTCCTGGAATCAGAGGGAGTCAGGCGGGGAGGATGCACCCAAGGTGGGGTTTTTTTCCTCTATTTTTTTGCTCCTTGCTTCTGGACTGTTAACCTGCTGCTAAGGCTGAGTGTGTTCAGCTCAGTGTTTTAAAATGGCAGGTATCCAGAATATTGGATATATTTCATGACTTCAAAGGCATTTCTGCTCTCCTTCCCAGTCACATCCTTAAGCTCATGATGACAGCATTAGGAATGGGATAGTTAAAGAGGTATAAGGGCAAGGGACTGATCTAGTGCCCATTGCAGTCAGCAGAGAGAATCCCCCTGACTAACATCTCTTTGGATCCCACACCCTGTGGCCTGGCTGTTCCAGGATGCCAAAAGCTGCCTCTTCCCGCTTAGATCCCAATGACACTAGCATGACTAGGATTGCCATCTTCTCAAGCAGCTTTGTTGTCTTCATTGTAACTCTTCAAAGAGGAAGGTTTACTGAGTAAAAGCCTTGAACGTGCCTTCCTTATATTCTAAATAAAAAGATGACTGAGTGCTTATTTTGCCCATTTGCAGTCCTTTCTCTTGTCCTTCTCCCCGTCTAGAAATGACTCTTGTGGCTGATCTTGATTATCAGTTTATGTCACCATTTCAAGCAGAGGTTCAGTGTGAGCAGCTACCTGACTTCTGTTGTATCCCTGTTAAAATGCTGCATTAGATATATGTCCAAGATGAAATGATATGCATTCTACGTCTATTGTTTTGATAATTAGACACAATTTTCTTTCAGTAAGGTTGACTTTATCTTCAAACAAAAAAAGGATATTTTTGTCTTTTGTAGAGTACCGTAGAGTGCTTTAGTCTTTGTTTGACCCATAGGAAGGTTTTTCATTGGAAAACCTTTAACAAGTTATATTCGGAGTGTGTCTGTATTTTGAAGAAGACAATGATCATTTTTATTTTTAAGTAATTCACAGAAATGAATGTTTTTATTAGCAATGTAAAATTGTAACCACAGATAACAAAAGAATAGAAGTAGAAATGTTGTGCCTTGTTTGCCTGGATAATAAATATATTTGCAGTGTGAAATCAGGTTATGTTTTTACAGCAGGGGGCTTATGGACTGTTGAAATACTCAATCTTAAAATATTATGAATATTTTTGCAAAGTATGACCCAGTGAACACCCCCTACATAATTTTAATGCATAATAGATGGGTGAGTGTTTAAATGCCTACCAGGTTTCATATGTGAGGCTCTGAGGTAACAAAAAAAAAAAAAAAAGGTGCATTAAAGCAAAGCTTGCTGTTCCCTCACTGCTGACCTGGAGAGTCCTGCCTGCCACAGCAGCAGCTCTCTGGGTGGTGTGAGACGGGGGCACCGGGACACTTCTGTGCCTTGGTGCAGCTGCGCATAACAGAGCGGGGAGAGTGATAGGAGGGCAGGAGAGAAGCCAAGGTACTTGTGACTGTACAGATCAGTTGTTGTTCTGCCTGGCAGAGAGGGAGCACAGCGGCTCTTTTGGGATCCCGGGCTGAGGTCTGCTTTGAGGCTTCCTCCGAGCAGGACGAGTTTCTTTCAGCTGCAATCCCAGAGCCCTTGGCAGTGTGTGGTGAAGTTACATGGGCAGAGCACTGGGAGACGGCTCAGTCCTGTGAAGGATCCTCTGTGGCTTCATGAGTTACCACAAAATTTAAGTCCTGGATTATAGAGAGAAAGTAGGAGACAGGTGAATGTGGGTTCTTAGATACATAACAATGTGGAAGCCTTTCTTTCAAGCATAGTAACGGAGAAGCAGATTAAATTATACTAAAGTGATTATTTGGGGGTTTTAAAGTCCCCTTCACATTATGCAGGCCAGCATAGCAAATTATCTTAAAGCACAGTCTGCAAAATTTTGGACTTTACGTCTTACAAATTTGTACATCCTGGTGTCCGCTTCTGATGTATCTGTCCCTGGGCATGCCACATGTCTCTCAGTGGCTGAGAGTTGCAAATGTTCGACCTTTCCCTTCCACTGCGACATACAACATTCTGCATGTCAACATTACAGCCTTCCAAAATATAGGAAGAACGTTGTGAAGAGGAAAAGGGTTTCACAGACATCTGAATTTTTTTTTTTTAATTGTCAGAAATGAGGAACAGTGATATAAAAAATATGTTGTGTTTGGGTGGGGCAACGGGTTAGTAGGGGAGGAAGGTTTAAGTTAGAAAACCCAACATAGTTGTGTAACTCACAATGTTTGCAACCCATGAAAATTTTGATGATGGAATCGAAATAGGGTCCGGCTGGCAGATCACAGTTGAAATTTGTAATCTCGGAGCGTGGCTGAAGCAGCAGAGTGTTTGGCTAATAGTAGGAAAGAAACAAATACTGGAAAGGAATTCCGAAATGCTTACAGGGTATCTCATTTGGGGACATACATGAGTTTGCTAAATTCCAATTCCCAGACTGGTAATAATGATTGTTAATGTATATCTTTTATGACTTTCAGAGCAAGAGAAGCCAACTTTAGGAGAAGGCATATTGTGATACCCTCACTGGTAAGTACCCTAACTGCAATCAAGTTTATTACATTTTTGTAGAGTGGAGGCCTTTTCAAGACCACACTTGATGCAGCTTAGTCACACAACAGCTTCAGATGACGTTCTGGAACAATAGGGTAGTAATGTGATATAGTCTATAATGAAAATCAGTGTAAAGCACAGGTGGTTGCTGGTGTTTGTGTGGCCAGATATAAAACCTTCGCTATGGGTACAAGCTACTGCTTTCCCACTTGAGGAAAGTATAATTAAAAGTGGTTTCCAGATGTGCTGGCATGCATCTGCCCTTTCCTAAAAGTGAATTTGGCAGAAGCATACTGAACTAACTGTGTTGCATTCATCATTATAAAGCTGTTGATGGTTTTTCAGGTAATAAAAAGGTTGAAAGCATCAACACCCCCACTGTAAAACTGAGGTGTCTGTAGACAACAGACAGTAGCATTTTATGTTCACATTGTGTTCTTGGGATTTTCTGTGAGTAGTTCAGAGCTGAACTGTGGCAAATATACAAAATCTGTCAGGACAGAAATTAGCATTCGTTTGATGAAAATATGAGAGGTGATCCTTGCTAGTGATTTCATTTTTTACTGTGAAGAAGAAGCAAATTTGGGTGGTTTTGTTTGTTTTCAGTACAGTGAAATAAATGATACTGTAATATATTAGATTTCAGTTCCTTTAACCAAATTTTCAAGATGTTTAAATAGTTAGAAAACAAGAAAAATATAATGTGCTGAAAATTGACCTTTAATTTGTCTCTACACAAAAAAGCAGAAGAAACTCTACTTATAGGCTTAAATGATGCTGATGCATCCTTAGTTGAACCATCTGAAAGAAAGTAAATCAGAACAAAATTCAGAAAAGGTGCTAGATTTTAAAATATTTTTGAGAGGAGATTACGGATCTTTTGATTTAGCTAAATAATAAAAAATATTTTTCCTAATATCCCCTTGACTTTGTTAAATGGAAATGCCATTAAAATAAAATCCCAGTTTCAGAAGAAAGTTTTTGCAGTTCAGAAGCTTTAGTTACTGCTGCTGCTTGGAACAAGCACAAGGGAAGAATGTTGTGGCTGCCATCTTCTTACTGACTTTTCTTCTAGCACTGCACCTATGATACTGCACCTGATACCTATGTCTTTTGAGTTCATTTTGAAAAAAAATGAAAGCTGGGACCTACTAGCCCGAGGGTCTCAGACTATTGACCAGGCTGCTAAATACTAAGGACGATGTTTTAGGATACCGTTAGGATACTGTGTATAGGTAGTGCCTGACCTTTGCATGTATTTCCTTTACTTACTTCAGCGAATGTGACTTGTAGGATTCTTTGTCAAGTGAGAGTCCAACACTTAGCATTTTATTTTAGGGAAATACTAACACGGAGAAAATCAAAAGCTTTTGGGATGTCCAACATGGTTGGACTCTTTTGTGTAGAAGTTGTTTTTTCTATTTAAATATTTCTTTCTTGACTAAGCAGAATTGTTTTGAAGTGTGTAAATATTGGAATACTTTGCAGAAGATCGAGTTAGTCAGAAAAGCAGCCGCTGAGATCAAATAATTTTTAATCTAAAACTTAACATGTCCGTACCTAAATTTCTGGGTTAGCTTCTCTGTCTGAAACATTGCATGTTGTTACAAAGGCACTGATGGATTCAGTGAGGGACTTAAAAGGCAATGTTGGTAGGAAAGATGGCAAACTGTCCTGTGTGCTTCTTTTTTCTGTAATAACATATTAACTCGCTATGGTCCTGGTACTGGTAAACGAGGGTGTTCTGGATTGAACATTTTCATGTCTCTGAGACAAAGGGTCCAGACCAGCACACTGCATCTGCTCTGTGCCTGGAGTATCTTGATGAAACAAACAAATGGATGATAATCAATAACAAGGACGTTAATAACTTCATAATGAAAATGCTGATTTCAGCAATATTGGTTGCTTTTTTTCTTTTTTATTTCCCTTATGTTACAATGGCTGTGATATATTATAAAGGTTCTATCTTGACATAAAGACTTCAAATTTGTGCTTCCAGTGACTGTTTTACAAGGATGTATTTACTAACATATGCACATACATTTAATATTAATCACATTTAAATCACTGCCCAGGAGGTAGGATTTTAGCACCAAACTCTTATAAGTGTGGGTATTTTTCTGGCAAAATGGCATTTGACACCAAACTTAGAAATGACTACAAAAATACAGACATTCAGATGTGAAAATGTGCAAAATGAACACTACTTAGGCACTTAACTCACAGTTTGATTGCAATTAAGACTTGTTAGTGGTCAATCCCCTGAACTGGCTACTCACGTCAGAGACCAGCCCTGGCCAGACCCACAGCCTTGCTCTCAGTTTGTACATAACCATTTCGTACAAAGGGTCAGTTTCCACAGAAGCTCAAATGGGTTAAACAAATAAGTAGCTTAGTGAAAAAAAAGAGAATATTTGAATATTAGGGGGTTGCATCCTTGGTAACTGCAGAATTTTGTGTGCTTGTTAATTAATCATATTCTTATTAGTTGAAAAGTAAAACGCTGACCTGACTGGGGGAGATGTCAAAAAGCCCTTTGGGGCTGTGCAACAAGGGACATGAACAAGACAAAGATCTTTCCTTGACCGATAGATGCAGAAGACAACCCACCAAGGCCGTATCTCCCCTTGAGTGCAGCAGACCTGTCCAGTGTACTTCAAGCAGATGAGTGTGATATAAACTCCTGTGATATAAACTTCTGCCAAATGCTGAGTGCAATTTTATAAGAGGCCAGTGGGTTGTGAGTGGAGAAACTGTTACATATATATGACACCACTGCTCCTATTTATTGCGAATTTTGCAAGGACTTCCTCTTGTGAACATCTATGTCCTTGGTTTTGGTAGTGTTCCTGATGCTGCATTTTATCTCTAGAACAATTTTCTTTTTTGTCTTGGTCTTTTGAGTTGTTGATTTAATACTTTCTTGTGAATCAGAATCTTATGTCTCCCAGATAACTATTCTTCACCTTGAATTAAAAACTGGCTGTGGCTTCACAATTAATTGCTGTAAGAATATAGTTTACAACATTAGAAATCACTGACGAAGGCCTTGGGAAGAGTAAGCTACTAAAAAAAGGAGAAATCTTTAATATTAAGACTATTTTTTAAAATGTATATCCCTAATGATGAAAAATTCAGGAGGGAGAAAAAAAGACACATTCAAAATATTACTAAAAATATTCTTCAGATATTTTAATGAAATGACTTTACAGAACATGAAGATGGAAATAATTATCATATGTGTCAAGAAATTTAAAAAAGATAAATACAATTTATTTTATAAATAAAGGTTGGGATAAGGTGAATCAGATCAAGTGAAACATATCAGTAGGTTTGAAATATTTCATTTTGGTTTGTTTTTCTACACGTCTGTATTAGTCTTTAGGGGAAGAAACCCAAAACGATAGTTTTGAACTTTAAACCAAAACTTTTTCATCTTGAAAATATCTAAATAGAATATTTGAGCAATTTTAAAACACTCTCTGCCTTTTTAAATGACAAATGAATTGGCACATTTCCTTGCAAGTAACTTTGTTTTTAATGAACTGGCTTTTTTTTTTTTGAGGCAAACATGTCTCAAATGTTTCCTACTAACTGTATCATGTGACAAGCATATATTTTGCACTCCTTTAATCATTGTGCTTGTGGTTTTGTACAAAGTGAAACATTAACAAATTATCAATTTAAGCCCTGAGTTTTCAGGTTCATTCTTTGAGAGAATGAAGTAGGTGATAGCAGAAATATATGGAAAATCTAGTTTGAAGGTTTTGGCTGTGGATAAGGCTCATATACTCATGTAAATAAGGCCACTGAAACCACCAAAGTGTGTGTGCTTAGTGATTTGCTCAAGGCCAGTATATGTTACAGCACACATGTCATTACACCACAAATAATCCTGAATACAACCATACAGAAATTGCTGCTCTGAGCTTTCATCTCCTCTGGGTTTTTCCCCCGCAGCTGGGAAACCTGTACAGGACATGACTGTAGCCAAAGCAGCATGACTAGCAGCAAGACAGAGTCCTTGGGAAACCAAAGGTGGCCTCCAAGGAGTCTCCACATCCCACTGTCCAGCTGCATGACTTTGGTTCACTTACCTTCTCCCAGCATCAACCCTCCATTTAACTGGGCTGAAATCCCTTGGTATTTTGCTGTTTCCTAATGTCATCCTGTTGAAATGTTTTAGTGATGTTTAAGGAAGGCTTAAAGACAGCTTTTAGTAGGGTTGTCATTCAAACTGATAATACCCTTGCTTTTTAAGGTTCTTATGAAGGAATATCTGCTTTCAGCAAGAAATGTGAGCACTGTGCCTTCTATTCTTGTGCAGAGTCATCAATTGTGGCACTAGCACTGAAGACAAATATATCCTCTCCTCACCTGTCTTGCATGACCATTTCTATTGTTTGCTAATCAAGAGCTTCAGAGTTGAGCTTCTAAATATTATCTTAATTTTTCTGTGATGCAGCACAGTTAGAACTGGCTTCCAAGTTCAGATGATTAAAGGGACATTGTAGATCTCTGAGAGGAGAGGTTTAGTTATTTAGGAACAGGACATGAGTTTCTCTGTCGGTAGTTTAGTTAAAATGTGTGTCTGTGCGGAGAGTGCAGTTACTGTTGACAGACACTCCCTGCTTTGTTGTGGCTGTGTTGGTAGTCTGGAGCACGATATCACGTTTTGGACATTGTACAGCAAGAAGGAGGTAGAGTATAGTGATGATAATCAGGGATCTTGAAGGCCTAATTTACAAGGAATATTTTAATGGAGTAACTAGCCAGGTATCTTAGGAAGGACAAGAATAACTTGTGCTGCTTTGTGGAAACATGGTGGACTAGAGGTTCCCTTGTGTTCTGTTCAGTCTGCCTCTACATTCTCTCCATGATTCCCCACATTGTCTTATTACTTCACCCAGCCCACCCCAACAGACGAAGCTTTCTGACATTTCAGGGGGAATTTCTGCATAGTGATTCTTGTTGTTAAACTTGTAAAGAGTTGGTCAGAAAAAAATTTTCTTTCATTATGATAACATCTCATGTCTGGCGAACTGATTTGTATGACAACAACTACTTTAGTGGATGGCATTTGGTAAAAGAAGTCTCTTCAGCCTTTATCATAGCTCCTAGTTTGAGTTGTATTTCCTAGTACACTTTCTGAATACCTGCAGTGCTTTCTGAAATAACAAGGAACAACCTTCCTGGAGCTCTTGGTCCAGGAGCAGATTCTCTGTGCTCCATTTGTCTCTATCCTTTGTTCCCACAGGCATCTGAAATGTGTTGCTGAAAATACAGGGGGAAAGTCCCACTTCAGAAAAGCTTAAATAAAGGGGAGTGCTTACTAGCAAATTGTGGATAGATGAAAAAAAAAAAAGAAAAGACAACTCAAAACCCAAAACCGAAAACCCAGACAGGTTATACGTATTTCAGCTTCAGCGTGGCAGCTTCCTAAATGTCTAAGAAAGTGCCTATGGGAAGGTCCTGTACTAGCAAAATAGCTGAAGATAAATTGGGATTTGAAACACTGTGGTAATTTTGTTTGGATTTTACTTTAGCCTTTTCTTACCACTAAATGAAACAGACATGTACAATGCTGAGAATGTGTGTCTAATGCTAAACAAATCCTTTTGTACATAAAAGATGAGTACATGGAGTCTGTGTTTTGCCAATGGATTCAGTAACATACTATGAATAAGCTTTGAGAACAGGCAAATGACAAACCCTTGATAAAAAAATGGTAAGCTGCAAAGTTGTCTTGTGTTACTTAAAGCTGCAGTGGGCTACTGTACTTCTTTGAAATATGGCAGATATTGGACACTGAGAAATGCATCAAATACCATCAAAGCTACATAGGTAAATAGGTAATTTTTTGTCAAAAGTGTTAGAAGTAATGTTCAGATTTTTCTCTTTTGATGTGAACTGGGGAGTTTGTAGGGCAGAATGTGCCTCATAACATGGTGAATAACACCTGTTTCTCCTGAGCAACCAAGTATCTTACTCATTTAGTGCTGACTGTTTGCCTCTGTGCTCTACAAAGCAAATTTACAGCCCTTGTCTGCCAGGAAACTCTCCAACTGGAAAGCAAACATAGGATGAGGACAAAATACACTGGGACATCCAAACCACGTCTGTTAGAGCAAATAGAAAACATCAGCAAAAATAGATGGAGTAGGGGAGCAGAAGGTGCGTTGGAGATGTTTGTTGTGTTGCAAGAAAACGAAGAAAATTCCAACTTGTGGTGTTTTGAATACAAGTGGACAAAAAAAAAAAAAAAGAAAAAGAAAGCCTAACTCTGTGAAGCACAGGAAAAAAGGTGCTAAAGTTAAACAAGAATATAATTTATGGTAAAGACCACCTGGTCTGAAAATATAGCAAGAATATGGGCAAGGCAAGGATTCTAGAAAGTAAATTTAGGTAGAAGCAGGTTTGCATATTATTTCCAAAAATACTAAGGACTGTGAGGTTACTGAGTAGAAGGTGTGCATAAAAATCTATGTGTGCACTGAAAACTAGTGCTTTCAAAGGCAAATGAAACTCTTTACAGTTAAAGACATATATAGATAACATTAAAGGATGACCAACTGATCACCATGGTTCCCAGTTCAGAGCTGGAGTTAAGTCTGGTAAAATTCATCTCAATACAAATTTAAGTTAGTAACACAGTATGTCAAGAAGAATCTTGGAAAAGAGGTTTTCTAGTCAGTGCCTGCTGAATTTTAAGTAGTGTAATCCACTTGAGTGGTGTGGACTTTGAAAAATCATTTTTCTCTTTATTTTCTCAGGTAAAAAATTTTCTGTTCAAAAAAAACCAACCAAAAAACCCCCAAAAAACACCCACAAAAACCCCCCCCAAAAAAACAAAGAAGGAAAAAAACAGAGAAAACATTCCCAAACCACAAATCATTGCATGCTTTAGAATTTTCATGTGCAAGACAAACTTCTCTTTCTGCAGTATTTCTCCCATTCACTTTTAAGTTGTAGAGAAGAGCATAGTTGCCTGTTTCCTTCCATAAAATATTTAATTCCTCAGTTTTCCCAGCATTTCACTGCTAAATTTAAGACGGGGTTTTTAGGATGTTTTGGACAACAAATTTGATGTTGTCTGCACCATGATCTTTTCTAGTATGTGGTTCGTCTGCTGAGGTGCTGAGAACTTCTATTTGAACACCGCAAAGATGACAAATGAGGTCAAAATAATGATAAGGCCAGTGTAGGAATGAGGCAGTATCAGGTCTTTTTGCTGCCCTTCAGTGGTGGGCTTGTATTTCACTCAAAGTATTATTCATTTTTTGAGCACAAAACAACTGTATTATTTTTTTTTTTGTAGCAAACTTTTTTTTTTTATATTCCTTTTAAAAATTAAGAAACTTGAGAAGAATTGTTATTGCCAAAAAAAAAAAAAGTCCTACAGAGGATTAGTATCAAAGTAATCAGAACTTAGAAATCTGAACTTGCAATGGGAATTGAAGGAAACTCCACAAGAGTATCTCTACAATAGATGTCAAACTTGTGATGAGATTGTAGAAATCCAGGAGCAGAAAAGGAAACAAATGGGGGTCTGTTGTGCCCCAAAGTTATGAGAAAGGGAGGAGGAAGGGACACGACAAGGAGGTGGATAATCCTGGATAAGATTTCAAAGTTTTCAGAGCACAACCAAATCAAATGTCTGTGGTCCCTTACATTTTGCCTGTTATAAACCAGTGCAACATTCCATCTGAGAAGAGTATGTTGAAAAATCTGTCTTAAACTGAAATAATTTGTTAGAGTGTGTTCCTGAGTAATGAGCCAGTAAGCAATGAGGAATCTATGACACAGTCTAGAAAGTGATTATGGCAGCATGGGAGACTGATGATGTACAGCCCTCAGACCACAACAACTGGTGAATGAAATTAGAAGGGAGACTGCTGCTCTACTCCATCTGTGAGGTGGCATTTCTGGAAAACAATGTAATACAAGATTTTTAGTGCTAAGAACCCCATATATGCTTCTTCCCCCTCCCTTCCTTCCCCCCCCCCCAAAATCTGAGATTAAACATCAATATTGCTTTCAGAGATACAATTTTTTAAATGCCCTGGGGTGAATCATGCATCATCTCAAAGAACATTCTTCCAGCCAGACCAGAGTCACTTTCTACCTTGTGCCTCATTACCCATGTTGTGTATAACTGAGAACAGGAAAAAAGCTTTCAATGGGAAATATAGGAAATACTTGAAAAAATATTTACAAAACAGAAGGGGAGGCATCAGGCCCATTATCCCAGAATTACAGTACTAATTCAGCAGTTTTCTGTTTATTTTCTACTCATGCACATTCATTTCTGTTTTTCTTCTTGATAACTCTACATACCCAAAGTCTCACAGTTAAAACAGGAAAACAAACTCTGATTTTTTTTTTGTTTTGTTGATTCTGTAACAACTGTTCTCTCAGCAGTTTAATGTGATATCACAATAGTTAGCAAAATGGGCTATACAAGATTGTGTGCACCATGCCCTGGTGGAAAACATACCAGAATAAAGTCAAAAGGATTTATTTCCAATGCATTACTTGGGAAGTTAGGAAGGAATACTGGTCTTGTTATACAGATGTGTTTCCATCAATTTGGGTTCACTGACAGCCAAACACTTCGGTCTTTACCTCTGAGAGCATAAAAGTGATGTCAAAGTGACTTTCAGCATCTTACTAACAGCAGGCAAGCAGAAATCCTAATTGAATTTCAGATAGAATTTAGTCTGAAATTAAGGATTCAGTTTTGAAATAAAAGTCTTCTGTGTATGGTACCCATGTTTTGTTCATGAGATTTTTTTGTTTTCCTCTGTCATTTGCTAATTTAGCTGCTGTACTCTCTTTTATGTTTTTCCTTAGAGTTCTTTCTCCAAAAGGACAGTGCACTTAAAATTCAGCAATATAGGCCCGTCACACTAGAAATCTGCTGAGGTATCACACCTGGGTTACTTCCATTGGCCACATCTTCATTTTGAAATCCAGTCGGGAAGTTGCTTTTCTGGATTTTGAAACTCTCCACTGCTCACTGTAATACCACTTTGAGGCATCTCAGTTTTGTCCCAGAGTCACTTCTACTTTCATCTTAGTCAGTTCTGCTCAACCCCTTCCTATTGCTCATTCCCAATGGTGCTCCTGCCTCTTTTTCCTTCTTGGAAACAGAGTGTAACCTTCGTGTCACCTGTTCACTGGGTACTACTCTCTTTGTTTACTGATCTTTGATTGTTGCTTTTGCAGAGCTTTTGCTAATACTGGTTTTGAGGCATAGCTTTGGATTTTTTTGTTTAAAAAAAAAGAAAGAATTGGCATCCTGTCATAAGGTTCTTTTGCTCAATTAATTTATTTCAAGTTCATATTTATGCAGGTAATTAAATGAGATCCTTGCCAGTTTTTCTTACAGTGCAGTGCTTTAGCTCAGCTGGGTCTGCCTTTACCCATGTATTTTCTAACAGTTTGAGTTAATTCCTTACTTGTATAGTTCAGTTATAGCTTTTGAAGAATTTCCTGTGGTTTCTAGGATTAAAAGTGTACTTACTGTGCCCTCAGTGGAGGCAGACAGAAGTAGAAATTAATAATCACTCATTAGAATCCTTTATTTTGTGATATGGTTCTTGGGCACCCATTCTTGGAGAGTTTGGGGAACATATCTGTAATCTGATGTTAAAAGACAGCTCAGAAAAAGAGGTAATTGGAATTTCCCTTTGGAAGACCCCTTCTCTGCCTATTGATGGGCATGGAAATATGCCTTTTTAAACAAGGTAAGTTAGGTACCGGAAGCTGAACTATAGAAAAATTACTGCCCTTTGTTTTGAGCTCTAGTAATGTGTGTTATTAAGCTTGAGGGAAATTAAAGGAGGATTCTCATAACTGGCCTGAAGCAAATTTCCGAATTCCCACCTCTCTCTCTTCTCCAAGAGTTGAAGTAGTGCATAGTCTTCTCATGCTTTGAAATTTGCATTGCTTTTTAATTACGGAGAGTGCTGCGTGACTCTAAACAATGATCCCTCTCCTGTATTTTAAACTGGAAGGAACAAGTTCTGTGTCACAGAGAACATATTGCATGATGATATTTGCTGAAAGTTTGTACATTGCAAAACTCTCATTTATGTATTTCGACACATATTTTAGTCAGTTTTATTCCTGGAGACCAACTCTGAAGTCATTACAGCTTTTATTACAATCTAAGAAAATGTCAATATTGCATCTGAAAGACGAGTATAAATATAGGAGTTGGCTTGTACATTTACACATACAGTGCTCATCATAAGGATGCAAAAGCTGCCATTTTTGTGTGTTTCAAAAAATAAGCCAAGCATATAACATGAGAGTTGAAATGGAGACTGTACTGAAAGAATTGCCCTTTGCTCTTCACACAGTACTTAGAGTTCATTCCTGGTTTTTTTCTGCTCATTGTGAATACACAAATGGCATCCTGCAAAACCTACTGTAATGCATTTTTTCTAAATGCCATTCAGATAACATATGAAGAGCTCTCCTACATATCAGAGGGATAGGACTGGATGTGAAAAGCAGACATGGTCTGAAATACCCTTGTGTAGTTGAGGAATGGCATTTCACAGCAAGTTGGCCACACCAGGAACTGTGAGCACAGGTATTTTCAATATCTTTAGGCATCATCTCTCTCTAGGCACAATGGTTCTCTCTGTTTCTTTGAAAGCAGCTGTCATATTGAAAAAAAATTATCTAGTATTTCATTACTGTGATGTGAAAAATTTACTTAAAGCAATTTTTCTCTAGTTCTGCAGGTAGAAGGTGAAGCCAAAAAAAACTCTGACAGGTGCAGGTTGGGGTGAGTGAATAACAATTGTAAAACGACAAAGCAAACCACATAAGAATGTGGAAGTGGCAGGTAAACTATATTCTTGAGAAATTATTGAGCCAGTGAGGTCTAGAAATATATTATTTCAGTGGTGTTTCCTTGATTTTATCTCATAAAAGTGAAGTGTTTCTGAGTTAGTTTAAAATAATGGATATCCCAGACTTATTATATGGACTCTCAGAAGTCAAATCAGCACACATGTTGGGAGCTGGATTTTTGCATTACAATGTCATGCTCTGTAAGATGACTTTCAAGTTTTGCAGTGCTTATACTCACAGGTACAGGTACTGTGTGATAGGGCAGTAGATAGAGCTTGTAGCTGTACTGAGTTTCAATAAATCCTGTAGCAATAATGAAAGTTGATCTGCTTTTTCATGGCTAAACATGGTTCTGGGTTTTCAGTATGTTGTGAAGCATTGGCTTCTCAAGCAGCCATATGTTTTTAATTCAGCAGTTTTAATTACAGGAAATTTAATGATAATGAATAGTAACAAAAAAAAATATAGAGGAAGAAAAGACAAAAGAGAACTTAGTTTCCATCCAAAAGAAAGAAGTATTTTGGTAATAAACTGGTGCCTTTACATCGGAAAATTCATTTGTTGTACTTGAGGCATATATGCTAAATGTTAGCAGTAGTCCTTTATTTTGGTTTTGCTTTCCTTTTTATTTCTTCTTTGGTTTCCTTTTTATGACTACAAATATCTATTTAATAATTGGAAAAACATTATGGTAACATGTGATCCTAAACAGGAAGGCAGCTGGTGTCTTAGGAGTTTGGAAATAGGATATCAGATTTTGTCACTGCTGTAAAGTCAGTAATAAACTTAAGCAAAATTTTGGCCCTGCTGAACAAGTGTTTTGCCATTGACTTCAGCAGAATCAAAATTTCATTGCTGGGGGTGATAAGTAATATCCTGAGTCAGAATCTGTGGCAGGCAGAGTCTATTTGGCTTGTCTTGGCTGAGGCCTGGAGCTCCCTCCTCTCTGCTCCATTGCCCGTGCTTGGACTCAGATGTTCGTAGTCCCTGTACCTGAATCACAGAGGGATCCAACCTCTGCAGCTTGTACCTTGCCCAGTAGACTATCTGATGATGGAACAGGGAGAAAGGTATGTAGTTTTTTGTTTGTTTGGTTTGCTTTTGTTTTCCAGAAGTGCTGTAAAAGCAGTTTGGAGGATTTGCTGTTGCTGTGTCCTCTCTGCTTGAACTTTTAGTAAATAAGTCTTCCGTTCTCCCAGTTTTGCAAGACATCAAAGAATGAAATAACTAAGAAAGAAGTGTTCAGCAATTGGCACCAAATTAAGCATAAGGATGATAAAGTGTAGGATCATAAGCCTGGAAAGCTGGCCAGTTAAAATACCAAATGATCCAATTGCAAACAGAAGACAAATTCATACTATTGTTGGGGAACTGTTGAGATCGTTTATTCGTGGTGATTCACTGAGTGAAGGAGTTTGGCCAAGAGCAGCAGCAGCTTACACTAGATTTCAGTCAGACTTATTTTTGATATAGAGTATAATCAATTAACTACAGTTATCCTTATGTCAAATGTTACAGCAAATTGATTAGCTTTACCTAACTCTGTTGGTAAATTTATTTATGGGCTGCAACTTATATAGAGTTAGGATGATAATAATAAAAAGGTGAACTCTTAGTGATGTAGCAGTTTGTCTGGTAGCCACCTTTTTTTGCATATGGAATCAATCAAATTTCAAAAAAACAGATTTTCAAAAGGCTGCAAATTCTACGTGATGTCTGACAGTCCCATTCTTAATTTTCCACACCTTTATTAAAAGCATCTATTGAATTATTTTTTAAATTGAAACTTCCTTTTAACTTCAGTGTAATTATACTTCCAATTTAAGAGGTGTTTCTTCATAGCCCTTACTATGAAAAGTTCAGTAGTGACAAAGAAGATGTTAGAAACTTTAAATACAGTAAAATTTTTAAACCTATTTTGTAGTCCACGGTGTTGTTTGAAGAACAAACGAAAACCTAAAGGGTTTGCTTTTCACACCTGAAATGCCTTAGGTTTCAAAGAAATCTCAGTGCTTAATTTCCTTTGAAACTTACAAAAAAAAAAAATCTGGTATTTTTAAACCCTGAGGATCTAAACTGAATTTCACCCAGTCATTTCTGGTTTCTCTGTACATGCTTATGAGCAAAGATCAGGACACTAAGATAATAAGGCTTTCTGCCATTTATCTTTTTAAGTTAGAACATCTTGTTTCCTTATTTTGTTGTTCTGGGTGTCATGCCCTCAACTGTGTGCTGTAAATTAACTGAAAAGATGGGAAGACATGTTTGTAAGCTAATGAACTTTGGCCATTTTAGTTTCTTATGTTTAAATACGACACATTATGTGCGTGATGTGTATACAGAACTAATGTGATGCAGTATAGAAGATGAAACTAGGCTCAGTGGTATTCAGTGAAAAGATGATAAGCAATTCTACTTAAAGATAATTTGAAAAAAACACAATTTTTTACTCTGGGCATGGCCAGCAAGGAAGCAGAATGCTCAGAGAGGCTGTGGATTCTCCATCCTTTGAGTTATTTAAAACCCAACTGGACACAGCCCTGAGCAACCTGTTCTGGCTGAGCCTGCTCTGAGCTGGGTTGGCCCAGCAAATCTCCAGAGGTGCCTTCCTGTCTCAGTCTTCTGTATGAGTCTGTACAATGATCTTGGCCAATGTAATAACTTTAAAAACTTTAAAAAGGTGATTTTAAACTAATAGTCTTACAGAAACACAAATTAACCAGAATCTGAAATTGTACTATGTGATGTAAAATATATAGCTAATATGTTTTTAGGACATATTCAAAGGCAACCTTGAGCTAGAAGTTGGTAACTGTTACTAAACTACAAATCAAAATATTTTTATTGTCATCATAAACAAGAGGATTATGAAGAGTAAAACCATAGAAGTTGAAAAAACAGCGAAGTCACAATGTTAATACCGTGTTTAAAGCCGTGTCCTGGAGGCAGACATTAACTAGCTGAAAAGTATGTAAATTAGGAGCTTTTAAAACACCGAGTTGCACAAATCAGTCATTAAATTGCTGAATGTTGACTTTCCACTCCTTTTTTTTTTCTTTTTTTTTTGTCTTCTGTTAAAAGTGAGTTCCCATCAAAACTGCCCCAGTCTTGTAGGAACTGTGCT
This sequence comes from Platyrinchus mystaceus, assembly GCA_035041135.1. NCBI lineage: Eukaryota > Metazoa > Chordata > Aves > Passeriformes > Tyrannidae > Platyrinchus > Platyrinchus mystaceus. The sequence goes on from JAWWLV010000001.1 coordinate 11,951,017, forward strand.
CCGTCCCTGATTCTGAAAACTCTACAGTGTGCATTTATGTGTGTCTTGAGCAGCTACAGACTTCAGTGGGGTTCAATGTGCAATATGATGATGTTGTTAACATATTTGTTTCTTGTGCTGTGATGGTGTTCAGAGTCTGAGCCCAGAGCCCCCCACTGTGCTCTCAGCACACAGCAGGAGACTCTGCCTGTCCCAGGAGCCTCTCCTCGAGCACACAATCCAGGTGCCTCAACATGTGATATGAGTGTCCTCAACCTTCCCCCAGCTTTCCAAAGGGCATTTTGGGGGATATCTTTTCTTGGATTAGTTATAATTTTGTAGGGGCAACATTCTTGAAGGGAAAAGGGACACAAAAGAGGAAAATAAATTAAGGAAATGGAAGTATGACAACATTTGGAGTGTCTGAATGAGCAGGTGGAGAAGTGTGTCTGATGTCTAAAATTTGGACAGTGTGTTTGCATGCCAAAAACTGTTTTTAAAAAGATTCGTTGTTGTTATGTGCTTGTATTAGTTGATAATGCAAAAACTCATTTCTTTCTTTTTTTTTTTTAATTTGTAGGCAGCATATGCCAATAGTTTTGTGAGGAGATCTAGCTTCTAAAATGGTGTCCTTTCACTGCATCATTATCTAATATCCTTTTTCAGTGAACAAAGCAAAAAAACACCCACAAATTTATAACCAGTTCTTTTACCTTTAAATTAGCATTACATTTTTAGTATGTGTTTGTTTACCTTTGGAAAAAAATTGCCTTTTTTTTTTTTATGATAGTTTAAAGTAATAAACCAAAGCTTTGAATAGCATGCATGGACGTGCTTTAATATATTCATGAGTGATCAAAATACAGTACAGAAATCACATATGCTGCTCTGCTGCAACTTTCAAGGTTCAATCCATCATTCTGGAACCCAGGGGGCTGAGATTTGACATCCTGCCTAGAAACCATACTTCAGATTGGCTGGAACTGTGCCATCTTATGTTCAGGTTAAAAGAGCAGCTGTAATTTGTCTGGGTAGCACTTTAACTATGCACAGCAAATCGTAAAACCCATTTTCAGTAATAAACTCGAAGATAAAATAGGTCCATTTGCTTCATTTCCTGATCCATACAAGATTTTCATCATTTTGATACAATACCACTTGGAGTTTGATCTTACAATGATGTAGATTTCTGTAACAATCTTTCTCAGATTAGCAGTTTTATTTAGCATATATATACTGTACGTGGAAGATTTATTTTTTGGCATTTAGTGTTAGCCTTTTTCTATTGTTCTTTGGAACTGAAAATATGAGAATAATTTCATAGTAGGAGTTAAATTTATATGTGATTGCCACAATAAATAGAACCCAATTGTAGTCTTTTTTTCAATTGTAAATACTTGATCCTTTTTTTTTCCCCCTTTTATGTCTTAGCATGGCTTGCTTGCAAGGGAGTAGCAAATGCAAGTATTCCCAGCAACTCAGTGAAGGTATTTTAGGAATATATACAAATACGAATTTTATTTATGGCTTTGGATTGTAATGATTTTAGATTCCAGCCTTTTGTGTGCCACCCTTGTTTGCAAGCATGACTTTGCTTGAACAGCAAGGTCCAACTTGGGAGGTCTAGTTTTCTGTGTAAAAAAAGTGAGCTCCTAGGATAGACTTTCCACAGGGGAGTGTGCTAGTGAGCCCAGCTGTGAGGAGCCTGACCACAGGCAGGCAAACTCACCTGTACATGGAGGCTGTAGGCTTTGTTTCAGCTCCTCTTGGATGGTGCACAGTTTGGGTTCCATTATTGTCTTTTTTCTGATACAAGTCAGCAGAAGCTTTGTGTGTCCATGCACTGTAAGAAACAACTTTAAATGTCATTCTCCTTCAGTAGACAACTGAAGATTAGCCAGTCCCCTCTGAATCCTCAGTGCATTTACTTCACTAACCTCCCGCCAAGTGCCAGATAGCTGCATTTTCTCTTTCATTTATCTATTTGCATTTCTGCTCAGACTTCTCTCCTTCAGCTCCACACACCTCTCCCTTTTTGGTTTTATTTTCAAGTCTTACAGTTTGCCAAGCCGAAAGGAAAACCCCACATCACTCTTTCAAACCCCTGTCTGTCCCCCATCTCTGAGCTGAGGAGTTACATTCACAAGACAGGTCTGGTGCCCCTGGGTGCTGCCTGTGCACAGCCACTGTGGCTGGCACAAGGGAAGGCTCTTTCTCTTACCCTCTCCTCAGAACTGACACTGTTGGCAAGATGCTTGTCTCTGTTCTTGTATTGTTTTAGCTCAGCCTACGCTACTGAAAACGCATTCTTTCAAGATGTTTGTTTCCTTTAAATGATTTGGCCCTTTGAAAATATCTCTGGAATAAGAATTTATGGGAGTGTAGTGTACTCGTATTAGACATGTACTTTGCTGGGGTAGCCCAGCCAGGGAAAATGAAATGTGCTTAAGTATATTCCATCTTTCCCCACCATAGTAAAGTGAGAGCAGGCTGCAGGATAGCATTGTGTGTGTTGGTGGCCACACAAGCACTCGGTATTCCCTGGAGACTCGGCGGTACGACAGCTGCATATAAATATGCATAGTTGGAGAGATTCGTGTTTGTGCCTCGTTCCAGGGCTGATTGGCTGTGGTGCTGCCACTGCAAATCAATGAGCATTTCCCTCATCTATCAGCTGCTCGCTTGCTTGGAAGCAGACAAAATGGTTAAAACACCAACAGCCCACAGAGGGCTCCTGAGTGAGGGAGACTTGTTTGCTACAGCACTCAAAACATTTCCCTGAATCTACAGTAGCTCTCAGTAGATGAATTTAGCACTCAGCAGATTAATTTAGCTCCCAGTGTGCTGGATTTAGAAAGAAAAACTAATATAGATGAATACATTCTGTTCAGCCAGCATATTTTGTTTTGCAACAATACACATGTCTTATTTGAACTGCAATCTGGTTGGAAAGCATTTTGCGAATGGTGCATTGGTCATAAAAATGAGTCATGCTTGCTCATTTTTTAAAAAGCTCTCGACTAGTGCAGATTGGGGGAAAAGGTCTTGAGCAATTAGCTGGAGAAAGTATTGGAATTTTAGCCATCTCTGATGTGCTTTGGGCAGTTTTTTAAGGTAGACTTTGACATTGTGTTGCAAAAAAAGTAGCAGCTGCTTTTCCCGTTGTTACCTGTATAGCCTAGTATGTGGTGTGTGCCAGCCTGCTCATGATGGCTTTGCTCATTTGCCTTCTGGATTTACAGGCTGGAAGCTGAAAGTATGCCTAATGACAGTTTGGAAGAGCTCTTGAGGAGGGAAAAACCAGGATACAAAATCCATTGTTTTGTGACTTTAGTGTAACCTTTAGCTTCCTTCCTTAACCTGGAACATGTAACAAGGAAAGCAGGTCTAGATTGCTTATGTATGGTAGCAGTACCTTGCTTATGATAACAGCAATGTTTATTATTTCAGGAGCTGAGAAACTGAATAAAAAGATAAGGACATAAACTAAGACATAAAAAAACCCTAGGAGCTGAGGAGATCACTTGAACGGCTTTATTTGAACATAAAATGGTCAAGGAAATGAAAAGAAAAATGCTGTGAATGCTTGAAATGACAAGCTGGCTTTCTAAAGTAGTATCCTCAGTAAATGAGTATCTCATATGAAAAACTAACTCCCAACACATCTTCCAGAGCTGCTGTTGATAAAGTATTTCCACTACCAGCAGCAGAATGATTGTTATAAAACATTCTTTCAACAGTCTATTTTTTAAAAAAAACATTAAAGAACGAGTTGAAGAGCAAATAGCTCCTTTCAATTGAGTTGGTGCCGTACAGTGCAGATCTTATTTACTCAGGAGGATCTCTGCTGCTACAGTGATGAGTGCTTTATAGTAGTGATTCCCAGTCCTATTTAATGAAAGGGCTACTGAACCTTTTAGAGAACAAAAACCAGAGACCTTCCTCTTAGTGATAGTGCAGTGGCTTTCATTTACCAATGGATAAAAATGAAGGCAAAACATTGGAATCTTTTTTATGAGGTTTGTTTTCCCCACTTGTTTGTGTATGGGCTTGCATGTGCAGGGATATGTATATGTTTTCTTCTCTCCGTTTTTAAATCCTACAATATTTTTGGAATTTATCTTGCAATATCTTACAGGCTACCAGCAGCTTTTAGTCAGTATGTTGAGGAGCATTGCTAGGAGGGCCACAGAAGGCTGGAGGCCTGGTTCCTATGTTTGCTAGGAGCCTTGCCCATCAAACTGCAAAGCCTTCTGTGTGCAGTTGCCCTCTTTCTCCTGGATGGTAAATGTTGCTTTCAGTGAGAGACTGTGAATCATGGGATTTTACCAGCTTTCCTGTGTGGAGGATGATGAGGCACAGCGGTGCATCCAGAGGGCACTGCAGAGAGGCAGTGGTGACTCACCATGCCTTCTGGCTCTTCTTTTCCAGGAGGAGTGGGGCTGTGTTATGAGTAAATCCTCCTCGAAGAGGAGAGTGAACAGCCACTATTCCACATGGACCTGATGAGGTTGGCCATGGCATGAAGGCTGTGAAGCAGACACTGTGTTTATTCACTGCCTGGATGCTCAGAATGGCAGAGAATGTGGTGCATATATATCTATGAATACAAATTATACATGCAAAGGTCATGGGAATGTCCCTTCCCCACTTCCACATCATGCTTGGTTTCCTTAGTTGGGGGCACAGGTGTCCAGTCCCGAGGAGAGCTGTGAGAAACCTCGGGGGGCTCACCCTCCTCTTCAAAGCTGCATTTCAGCTCTGGTCCTGACACACCACAACCCTTCCCAGCCCTGGCCCCCGCTGAGCTGGGTACCACCCTGACCCCAACTCTATCCCATCCCATCTCAGGGGCTGCCTTCCTGGCCAGCTCCAGGGCCTGTGGTGGCCACTGGGGATGGCTGGGCCATTCTTGACCCTGATCACCATCCCCAGCCTGGCCCAGCTCATCTCAGTGGGGGCTGTGGGAAGGGACAGGTTGGGGAGCGATGGCTCCCCACCACCCTGGCAACCCCATGTCCCTGGCCTTGCCCCTGCAGTCCCATATCCCCAGTGGAGGGATGCAGAAGACGGTTCTTCATTACAGTGACGTTTGGGCCATACTGGAAGCAGGGAGAGGTTTCTGCTAACTGAAGTCCGGCTATTTATTGGTTCTAGTTTTGAGTAGCACAATCTTTTCATTTCCTTTACTACGTTAAGGTGGTTTTGTAGGTAAATACAAATCATGGAAAGCTAATGCTGATTCACAAAGATGCAAGCTGTGTAGAAGGCCTTTGTGACTGCTGCAAGGTTGAGTACCCTGGAGCATTACCCTCCACAAATATGTCGGGGGGGGTTTGGTGGTTAAGCTTTACTTTTGGTAGTCTGGGATTTTGCAGGTGGACCCGTGGACCCTATCTGCCATGGGAGGACACCACAGCATCCTGCTGCTGCGAATCCTTACCTTCCACATCCTGCTTCATTCATCTCCTCCTCTTCCTTTCAGGGTTTCCTTGTGTTCTTGGCAACAGCTACAGAGGAAATGAAAGGCTTTATTTCCAGACTAGCTTCAGATGTCACAAACATGGAGGCCAGTTTCTGAAAATCCAGTTCTAAAAACTTCAGTGTTTATTGTTTTCTGTGCTTCCCTGCCAAGACCTTCTCCCTGCTGTGGCAAAATACTGCCATCTGTAAGATATATCAAACTAAATGTTAGCATAGTAGTATTTGAGAATGCCATGTGCTCATTCATAGCCTTGTTATGGGTTAAGATTATGCCAGACTTCATGGCATGCAGGGCCTTGTTTTGAATATCTGTTTTTTCTTCTTGTTGTTTGGGTTTGTGGTTTTTTTGGGGGGGGCTTAGGAAGGTCCCTTTAGATTCAGTATGGCCCAATTTAAAAGTTCCAGCTTTGGACACATCAATAAGTTGGGGTAATTTCATCTAGATCTACTATTATACATAAATGGACATTGTAGCTCACTTGTGTGCATGGAAACAAGGGATAACATATATTGATAGAAGTGAGTTGCCTGTACATTTTAATATTATAGCATGTCTCCACCAGGATAACAGTAGTGCTCTGATGGCTTCTCATAAAGAATATTTGCTATTAGAATTTTACAGAAGTTAACTAATCTCAAAACATGGTCTTCCTTGATCATTACAATAGTATTTATTGTTTTATGCAAAAAAAGTTTCATGATCATATTAAATGAGTTAGGAACAAAATTGGCTGTTTCTTCCCAGGAACACAGTTGGCCATTTCTTCCCATTCCTGTGATACAATTTTAAGTTGCTATTTTCAACATTCTTGATATTGCTTAGTAAGTTATAAATGATAAAGTGGACTAGATAAGAGATGTTCAGATTTCCGCCTGAGCACAAACTACACTTTGCTATAGGAAAATGACAAAACAAGCAATATAGGTGTAGTCTAAGTTGCTTAAATGGACTACCCATCACCAGTTGTTCTTTTCATCTTAGCTTGAGAAACTTAAAGAATAAGAAGTGGACTTGGATTGACTTGATCAATTCATGGGATGTGGAAAGTATTCAGTTTGAAGCAGATGCCCTGTTTAATAAAGTTGCTGCTATTTAGAAAGAATATTTGTTTTGTTTTGAAATTCATATTAACTTGGACCTAGAGGTTGTATAGTTTTAGTCCTGGGAAATAAAGATTTGGTTTATTGTGGAACAAAAACTATTTTACTTCCAAAAGTTCTGCCTGTTCATTGGGAATAATTTTTATTTATGATTTTGTTTGCGTTAGGCAAATGATTTGCAAACAGCGTTTGTCACCTTTGCCTCTTCTTTCCCATGTCCCTGCCCCTCACTTCAGCAGACTTACCTGTCTGATACAGGTAATAATTTATAATAACTTTGTATCTGAGAAGTTGTACTGGCAAAGTCATAGGGGATACCTCTGGCTGCTATCTCTGTGTGGGCAGTATTTCTTCATGAGATAGTAGCACTATCTCATTTAAACAGACTCCAGAACTGTTCAGTGCATGGAGAAAATCCCTGTCTTCAGTAAGGAAAGCTGATGTCATCATCCTGAATAGAACAATGCTTAGAATTTTGACTTTTTTTACTCCATATTTGATGAAAGCTTTGACAAAGGATGCTGAGCAGTGCACTGTGATGGGCCATAATTTCCAAAGGAAAGAAGTTGATACTGAAAACAGCATAGATTTCACTGTTGCTTCAGAATTCTGCACAGAAACCATATGTAACATGTTCCTTCCTCTTCCCCTTTCTTCTGTTGTTTTTTTTCCTTTAACAGCATCTGGTAATAGCTATAGGCCCATCCATTTTTGTATCACAGCCTAAATTAAAAGTGCCACACAGTAAAACACGAATTACTAAACAGTTTCTGGCTAAAGGTGTACACAGGCAAGAAAAGACACTCCATTTCTTTGCCTTCAAGCCAGCCAAAATAACTCATCTGTGCACAGATCATTCCAAGGGCACCAGGGGAGAAATTCACATACATAAGATTTGCTGAACCCTTATCATTCAGGAATTAGGAGGAATAGTCTTTAGATTAGCATTCTAGTCTGGGTTATCAGAGACTTAGTTCGGTTTCTGAGTTATTGCAGATATCCTGCCATTAAGTAGCATAAGTAGTTTTCCTATGCCTCAGTTCCCCATCAGGTAAAAATAGGGATCTCTTACAGGGCTGTTGGGGGGATAAATACCTAAAGCTTGTTAAGTGCTTGGATTATTCAGTAATAAAGCTTGTCTAAGTACCTTGAAGCCCTGTTTAGGCTGGAATGTGTATATGCTGTATCTATGCACCAAGGACTTTTTTAATAGCTTGGAAGACATGGAACCAATGCACCTAAGAGGATGGAAAGATCAGCAGTGTGCTGAACTGCACTTGTGTCAGAAACAAGAGACACTTCTTAGTGGAAGACAGTTCTTTGTGCTGTGGCTGGACATGACCTAAGTAGAAAACAATTCAATTGCCTGGTCCAAGGAGATGCCAGGGAACAACAGAAAACTCTTATCAAATGCCCCATTAAGAGAGGAGTAAGTGGAGGAGCAACACAAGCAAGTACTTTGTAAGAGGGAATATTTCTAGATGGTTCTTCATGGAAGTCAAAGATACAGGAACAGGAATAAAAAATGGAAGAAAATGAGGGAATAGGATAGAACAACAGAAGGATTTTTCTCCTGGTAGGCTGCATAGCTTAAGACGTAACTGGGGAGTTGGAAAAGGAGAGGGAGAATATGTTGGAGAAGTGGGAGAGAGTGACAGTAGTGGTCACTGGAATACATATGTCAATTTATTGTATTTGACTAGTGAAAGACCAATGTTGTGGATGTGCAGACAGGGGAGATCACAGAAACATCAGAAATCAGAGTATTTATAGTTTGCAGCAAAGACAAACATTTTGTGTGAGATTTCTGTGTCAGAAGGAAAATAATTACTTCTCTCCAGCTGAAAAGCCTCTGAAAGGAGTCTGTCTGTGTTACCAGAGGGAAGAAGGGTGCTCTAGAGATAACGAGGCTTTTTCAAGGTTAAAGGCAGAGGTCACGGCGGTGCTGTAAATTCCACCAGCTCCAGTTGTCTGTGTTGGGCCCCAGGAGGAGACCCCGGGCTGGCTGCGAGCAGCGAGCCGGGCTCACATGGGCAACAAAACCACAGCTCTTTTCTTAGTCACGATAGTGCAAAATGCATTGTAGGTAAGTGTTTGGCCATGCAGGCAACAGGTTCCTGATGTAAAAATAGTTGTGGGTGGGGGATGTGACTTATGTGGAAAAATACTGAGAGATGAGGCAGTCAACAATAGGGTAAGCAGCGGGAATGCTGAAGCTGTACCGGGAAAAACTGGAATTTATCTAGGAACAGATGTCAAAGTTTTAAGGTAGAGAATAATCTTTAGGACAAAATGTAAGTACAAAGTGTTTCTGACTGGATTTGGAAGATGAAATATTCAAATAATGTCTTCGAGAATCTCTGGGATTTGAATTTTTTCTTTATTTTGTGGTTTTAATTTCTTTACTTTGCTAAGACCATGCAGTTTCATAAGGAAAAAACAAAGTACAGAGTGACATGTCATCTCATCCCACCTCCTGTATAACACTATATTTGGATAGATTTGTTAGCTGAGGTTTTTGTTTTGACTTGTTTGAGGGGGTGAGCAGCAAACAGAATATAATTTTCTCCTGTTTAGTCACACTAGTGAAAAAATGAGCAATTTGGTGTTTAGATTCCAGGTCTATGTACTGTTCCTCTGCAAACCTTTTTTAAGAAGAATTTAAGTAACTACAAATGAAATATTGAAAGCACAAAACATCTGGAATGTTTTAGAGATGAACTGAAATATAATGTCATTAATTTCTATTATTTTAATTATACCTATTATGAATTAAAACAAATTCCACTTTGCAGCCATTGTTACGTAACTTGTGGCTTTGCCATTCTTTGAAATGCAGCTTTCCATTCATGTGGTATATTAAAGAATGTTACAAGACAAATTACAAAGCTCAACTAAAATAATGCCAAAAATCTTAAACAAGTTACTCTACTGGATAAATAAATAATGTAATGCTTACTGTTCTGCTTTTTTTCTTTTTTTTTTTCTTTAATAAAAAAGAAATGCTAATGTAATGAGACAGAGCTGAGAGGGATGTGTTTTGGTTTTTTCTGGTTTATGGTTTAATGGAGTTACTCTGCACCTACAGTGAGGTATCTGAGATCAAGTTTTGAGCTCAGCTATTTGGTATTCACCAGCACATTCAGCTTTGTGCTGCATGGACTCTTAAGTGTAGCACATCACTGAGTCTGAATGTTCTGGTGTATAAGACAGGGGTGAGTTCATGGTAAGGTTTTACAAACTGCAGCATTCACAGTCACAGCAAAACAGGGTGAAGCACCTTGTTGTACTTGTCTGGAACAGGCATCTAGAATGTCTTTGCCTTTTAATAGCATTTGGACAAGGGTGTGGAATTTCTTCTCCGTGGGGAGACACTTTGGATTCTGAAAAAGCTGCAGGGAACAACAGGAAAACAAAAATCTGCTTTTGCCTTCTGAAGGGCAATAAAGATGGTGGTTTCCAGGATGGTGCCCCACAAAGTACCTGCCCCGGGGAGCGAGCTGCAGGGGACAGTGGCTGTGTGGGAGATGTGGATGTGTCTTCCGATCCTACTCCAGATTCAGTGGAGGTTTTACATCTCTTTTTCTGCTATAATGGGCTTACAGTGCAATCCAACCCCTAGTAAGTACGTTAAAATTAATCCTGTTTTAAGTAGTTTAGGAGGAAAAAAGACTTTTACTTTAAAGACTGTCCTTTCTTTTTAGCAGTGAGTGAAACTACTACGAAAAACCAAAAACAGTTATAAAAGCTTTGTGTTGGTAAACTGGTCACTGCTTGTGTATTATTGTAGGAATCTGATAGTAATTAGCAGGCCCAATGTTTGAGTCTAGTTTCACCCCTAATTTGAGAACTGAAGTGAACTTGAAGCCTTACAAAATAAAATAGGTTTTGCTGGGAAAGAAGTGTTAAGTTCTCACCCTCAAATCACTCAACATTTGCAAGGGCCTTAAAGATCTCAAATTCATTTAATAAAATGTTTGTTTAATTTTTCTGTATTATGCTTCTGAGACACAACTGTCCACAAAATAAAAAATATTAAAAAAAACCCCCTGGAACAAAAAAGAATCCGTATCAAGAAAATCCCTCTATATAGTTTGTCTTTGGTCACACGAACACATGAGAGAGTTTGGTTCTTGTCATACTAACATACTTATTTCAAATTCAGAAAATATCATGAACACTTTTTTCACTACAAAATTATTCAATCTGGTTTTAGTGGTATCTGAGGTACTGGTAGGTGACTTCTTTAGGGTTTTCTGCATTAAATATGACTTTTCAGTGTTTTCAGATTGTCCCTGTTTAGCTGGAAATATACATTACAAAAAAGGGATTTTTTTAAAATATTACAATTCAAAGAGTGTCAGCATTTTCAATACCATTTAGAGGATTCTGTTAAATCTTTATGCATGCATTCATTACCATCTCCAATGTTAGCAGTCTTTTCCTCCTGAAATGTGTAAGTTTGTTTTTGAAAAAAAAGGCCAACTATTTTATTTGAATTAACACATTTTTAGGTTATTTTATACTGTTGAGTTCTGCACCTGTAATATAACTTTTATTTTGTTGTAGCTCCCTAGGGGGGTCAAAACTGGTCTTGTCTGACAAACCTGCTGTCATTCAGTTGTGTGCCCTGCTTGAATAGTGCAAACTCTTGCATGTTGGTTGCATTACTTTTACTCTAAACAGCATAAATAGGTTTGCCAGAGCTTTTCCTGATGAGCAAAATTAATTAATTTAGATGGGACTTCAGTGCTGGGGTGTTGATGGTCTCTCATAGCCCCTCAGGAGCTGCCACAGTGAAGGTTGTGTCCACACCCACCTAGATGGAGTTGTTTCTCACTGTTGGTAGAGTTCAGCTCAGGCCCCTCCTCACTTGTTGCAAAGCCTGAGCATCTTTCACTTTTATCAACTGTACTTCTATTTCATGGGAGCATCAAGTTGGTACAGCCAGTCTAAGGTCCATCTCAAACTGTGTGTCTTTCCTTCAGTCTTGGCAGTGTATGTACAGGCTGTATGTACAGTGTATGTACAGGAGGACTGAGATGGAGAAACCAGTATCTCTGCCTTGTGTCACTGCATGCTGAGTACAGCCATTAGTGTCTTGGGGCCATTGGGGTTACTCTGGGAACCCTTGCTAGGTTCAGCTGGTTGCTTTCCAGGAAAGTCTTAGGGATAAAAACTGTGAAAATAAACATCATTCTTCCAAGAGTGATGTATTATGATGTATCTGAATCCACCTTGAGAACAGAAGCCTGATTCCAAGCTGGAAAGCCATGGGTAGCTGACACAGGGAATAAAACAGTTTCATGCCAAAAAGCAGGAATGTGCTGCTCTCAAAGTTCACTGAACATATTCGTTGTTGTGTTTGTAACCGGCCCAGTATTTTGCTGGTGTAAGAAAGTGTATGAAGCCCATTGCAGTATTACACATAAAAAGGCCATAAAAACACCGTGCAAAGAAATATATGCTGTCCTTAAATGCCTCAATGCTATTACAAAGGTGTTCAACTATGACTCTCATGTTTCCACAACTTTTTTAAGCAAGTATGTAAATTGACAGATTTCTTTTATCCGTTGACTTTACATTGTTAGCTGGAGGATTCGTAGTGCCATTTTTTATAGAAAGACTTGAGTCTGTAATAATAAAATAAGGCAAGTTCTAATACTTAAAAAAGTCCAACTTTAATTAGCCAGTGTCCATTTCTGTTGGCCCTCCATTCTTAGTTGTTTTCCTTTTCTCACATAAATGGGTGTGGAAGTGGATGTAAGAAGTTTAGGCATTATAATGTACATTCCTGGATTGTTTGTGCTGATCTGACTTTAATGTCTACAGACTAGAGTCAGAAAAGCCAGTTTAATTATGTACAAACATCCAAGAGCTATAGACAAGAGCTCCAGTCTGTTGCTTTTAGCTATTGATAGGGATAACCCCAGCACTGATGACAGTTACAAAATAAAGATCCCCCAGAAACCCAGTTAAAGGCATCTTTGTTCCTAACCTGTGACTTTGTAGAAGTCCTAATACTTCAGGTTTTAAAAATTATTAATGTGGACCTGAAGTGAAAATAGTACTTTGGAAGTGGGGATGAAACAAACTCTTCCCTTTTCATCTTTCCCCAGTGATTTGCAGGCAAACACAACCCCAGGCAACTTCCGAACTTCCATAATTGCATTGAATTCCTTGTTAATTGGGCTTTTCTCTTGCTATTGAGTTCTTTCTTGAATAATGCCTGTTTTATAATGATTTGTGTGCAGACAGTAAATGTAGAGATTTAATAGGATGAAGGCTGTGGCTCCATATAAAGATATTTAGCACTTAACTCCCATTGAAATCAATACCTTTGCAAATCTCTTTACAACTTAAAATAAATATGCATAAAATAGGATTGCTATTAAATGTATAAAGAATAAGAAGAGACTAAAAACACTGTTCTCCTCTAAAGTGACCGCAAAATTTGTGTCTTTAGAATTGCATGATGATTGTCCCAGTACCTTGATGCTTTTTATATCATATGTGCTCAGTTTGAAAATAAGAAGTCGGTGACTATGTCTGCAGACTCTGCAAACTAGAAGGGAAACTTGCTTCATTTCTTGTTTGGACTTTATCACAGGTAAAAAAACCCCTGTCTTCAATTGTCAGACTCCTTGTAATGCCTGTTCCTCCAGTGAGACTGGTGATAATAATTTGGTTTTGATTCATTAGAAGGTAAAGAATCCAAGTTACTTTCTCTAAGCAATAGAGAGAGAAGTGGACCAAGGAGTGGTGAGCAGTATCTTTTGCTCTGAAAGAGGCTGAGACATAATTAATGAAGGAAGTGGAGCTGCTGCTTTTATTTCCCCAGAGCAGAGTCATATGTTCAGTACTTTTGGCTGGTACAGGAGTGCTGGCAGCAATGCCTGCATCAGCAGGGATGGGTGACCATCACAGTTTTGAGACGTGGCCAAGATAAGTAAATTGCATCCGGTCTGTCATTAATGCATTTACTCTTGCTTAGTTTTCATGTCTATCATCATACTGAAAGTAACAACAAAAGTACCCAGAAATCTGACAGGGATGGATAGTTTCCTCTCTAATTCTAAACAAATATAATCATCAGGACTATCCATATTTGTTTCTGGAGTCTAACCATGGGTGATTAAGGGTGGTGGGATATAACTATTGTGGCTAGAGTTCAAATCCAAAGCTTCCCTTACAACGTTGTCAGGAAAAAGGTAGAGGAGCACAAAGTAGTAGTCTTTCTCAGACAAACACAGCTGTCTTTAACATAAAGGAACAGGTATTCTCCTGAATGTCTTGCTGTTCTGGACGCATATGGACTATTTGTCCAATTGATTGCACAGCAGGAGATTCTGGTTGTGTTTTCTGTTGGTTTTAAGTTTATTTTTTGTTTGGTTGTTGTTTTTTTCATAGTACAACTCATTCCACTCCTGTGTAGGACCTGAGAATAAAGGATTATGTATGACAAATCTTACAAAAGCATAGTCACCAGTTTAGTTTATCCTATCATCAGTCTGCTTTTCACTGTTTTTGCATTTACTAAAGTTTTCTTGCTGTTATACTGCTCAAAATTTCCCTGCTATTAGATCTGAGCAGAGGAGCTGTTTTATCTACATTTACCTGCACAGTTCAGTGGAACAAACCCAGTAACAGGGCTGTAGTTGGGACTGGGAGGATAACTCAGGTGATCTGTCCTTCTGAAATGAGGTAGATGTTCTGAAAAGTCACAAACAGGCAGATGGCAAAGGAAATTAAGGACGTGACCCTCTCATCTCAAAGATGTTTGACCCAAATCCCAGTTTTTAAATTAAGTTTGTCTGGCTACATAAGAAGAGTGCTAATGTAACAAGAGGAACCCTTGTTTTGAGCAGGATACTAGTTTTTGCTGATAATGGGGCTGATTTGACAGGGTTTGCAGTTTGTCTGTACACTGTCTTGTCGCTATTTATTGATCCATTCCAAAATTCTCAGCACCATAGTCATTGGCTTCTCTTTTAATGAAAAATGTGAGGCTTGTTGGCTAATACTCATATATGGAATGATGTTCCATATGCCAGAAACTGCTGTCTCTGATGAATGGAAGCGAGGTGATAGAACTTTCTGTGTTATCACAGCCTTTTTCAAGAGCCTTTTGTTGACATTGTTTGACACTTACCATTGTGAGACTTAATTTCCGGAGTCCAGGATTGAAACTATGTTTGTTTTCTTGGGGTCAGTAAGTATTTAATGAAACACTACCAAACAACTCTTCTGTCATACCATTTTGCAGAAAGGGTGGTATATGCTGTCAGTTATTCCCCGACCTCTTGGAGGATCATCTACATGTTCCAGCACTGGAGTTGGTGATTGTGGTTGGCAGATATCATGCTTCCTAACACAATTTCTGAAGGTTTTATGCATTCCAAACACCCTGATTAGACATTTACTTATAAAGAAAACCTGTGTTATAACATTATTGAAGTGGTAAAGTCAAAGAGTGCTAGAGTGGCTTGTGCAGCTTGATGTAACCACCTTCTGCAAATGTGCTGTGGGAATTTTTTCTTACTTGGTAAGACTTTTCTTTTTCATACTGCTCTCGATCCAAGCAGTGGGTGGATGGGCCATCTTTGAGGGTGAATTTGGTTTGTAGTAATGGAGAGACTGAGACCGTATCAGGTCAAGAAAAAGGAGTCTCACGACAAAGTTGATTAAAGCCCGGGAGAACAGAATTCAGTCCTCTGATTTACCATGGAACTCACACACCAAGATGTGAAGTGCATTGCACCAATTTTTTAGGGATGCTCAGCAATTTTGTGTTTCCCACTTTTGTAACCTCAGTTTGTCACCTGGTTTGCAATGTGATTGGTGTTAATGTCTCCAGCTGAAACCAGTGAGCAGGATCTCTAATGTATAAAGTCCAGTGTAATGCTGAGTCCTCTGAAAAACTGAGCCCATGTGACCCAAATTAAGTGTTCACTTTTCAGCTTGATCTCTTGGCACTGAGGAACTCATCTGGGACAATGTTTTTCCTGCAAAGGAATTTGCTGAACTTGAGTTGTGCAGTGTTTGCAACACAGTCAAAGCAGTATCATGATTAGACTTTATGGGCCACAGCAAAAACATCACCTTTTTTCTATCAGGATTTGAATTAATGTCTCTCCAGACCACAAGTTAATCAATGAAATTTACACAAAATATCAGTGCTTGAACTTCTCAAATGTCTGTTTGTTCATGGACTGAAGAAGAGTTCCCATGGAAATTCTGTGTGACTAAGTAATTAACATCTGTAGCATATTCCATACTTATTAAAGAAATAAAAGTTGCTCAGGCAGGCTAACAATTGGCATTTTCTGATGTTTATATAAATCACATTATAGTCTTAATAGTGTTCTTTTGATACGGTGTTTATATGAAATGTTATAGAAAGTGAATGAACTCTGTATATTTAAATGCCCTGAAGAACATTTAATGAGAAATATGTGTTTGGGTATTTTTTACCAGCTGGACATCTGAGAATCCTTTAAGGAATAATGATAGTTACACACTTGTATTTGAATAAAAGATTATTTTAAAAGTTTATTTTAAAATACGTAAAAGTTGATACCACCTACACAACAGATACCTTTAATCCTTTTTTGAATAGCATGGCTTGGTTTTTATTGTCTATATTTGTAATCCTGCCACACAGTCAGGAATCTTTTGGGAAAACAGTGACCTGCTAGATTTTAAGAGTCTTTTTGTTCAGAATTATTTTGATGCTTGCAATTTCTCTAGAATAGTAACCACTTTTTACTGTTTTGTCATAAAAAACATGACAAAACTTAGTAATTTTTTAATAATTATAATTTTTTAATAAAATAAATTACAATGAAACTTTTTCCCCCTCTTTTACAGATTTCTTTTACAATGCATTCTGTACAGGCCAGTGAATTTTGTTTAACTGTCGAGGTAAGCAAATATGATCAGTCCCTTTTTTTTTAATAAGAATGGTTCCAGACATTTGACAGCTAATTCTGAGATATTGGAGTTCTGTATTGTTGGAAAAAAAATTGCAAAATCTGTTATAAATATGTTCAAAACACTGTTGTTTGTTTGTAATTTAAAAAAAAAAAAAAAGTTGACATTTTAAGACTTCTATCCTTATCAATTAGAAAATGAGTTTATTTTCCAAATGTTTGTATTTTTACTATTTCTCTCCCTTCTTTTCTTTTGTCCTTGTTTCTTTGCATTTTGTGTTTTTTCAAAACCTTAAAAATGGAATACTTTTTTTCTGGATGCTGTCAGTCTCCCTTTACCTACCAGTATTTCAGCATTGCAAGCAAGATTGTGTGCTGACAACTCCAGGGATGGTATTTTAACATCACAGGCACGGCAAAGCAAGACTGTAGAGGGTGTTGGGAAGTAGAAGTGTCTTTGGAAATTTATAAACACCATTTCTGTACATCTGAAACTAATAAAATACAATTAGGAAATGAATGAAATTGCAGCTAATGATCTGGTTTGCTGGGTACCAAAGAAATTAAGGCAAAGTACCAATTTACACTCTTACTGTGCATAGGTTGGTAGGCTGGATTCTGTGTTTTACCTGTGGAATTTCAGTTGTTATAAGCTATAGGTAGTTTGCAGAAAAAACTTGGCCATCTCTTTTATTGTTATGGGTTTTAGTGAGGGAGTTGGGCAATATAATTTGCATACAGTACAACTTTAATGTTGCCTACACACAATTTGATCATTTTTTGATCCTTCCTATACAGTGATGTGATATCTTGTTCTGAGGGACAAGTGTGGACAAAATAAATTATAGATGCTATGTTGGATGGATAATGATGTTCACAGTATACAGATATGGTTTGCCTGAGATATAGAGTTCTTGTGCTTTTCAATAGACTCATCTTAGCCCTGGTTAAAATAATCAAATACAGACAAAATAATAAATAAGATAATGGTGTTCCTATGTAAGTCTTTCTCTTATTTCATGTTAAAGTGTTCCATAGCTCTAACATTTTACCAGTACCTTAAATTTCATCTTTAATCTAGATAAGGTGTTCTCTTATCATCTTCTCATCATTCTAACTTCTCATCTTTGGGTTTTTCTGTAGTAAAGCCAAATCCTAAAAAGCTTTCTCAATCTCAGCTCACCAAGGAGAAATTTCTTCCCCTTGGATCTTCTAAAAATTTTTTTCAAAGTCATTGTTCCCAATATTTTTTATTCCCTTTAAAAATGGATTTATGCTTCAGTTTTAGTGCTGTCATTTGGGTTCCCCTAGTGTGATATTCCTGGATTTTGTTTGCAAATTAGCCTGCAATCAGCCTTGCAAGCAGATAGGAAACCTTGGGCTAAAAAAAATTAGTGATTTCAAATGTCAGTCTTGAGAACTTCTAAAAAGCATTTCATATTGAAAGTTTGGACAACTGCTCAAAGAATAAATAAATATTGCTTCTTTTTTTTTTTTTAATCTCAACATTTGTGCCCTCTTGTTCTGAATCTTTTACATGTCCAAATTAGTAATTCTTCCAAGATTCATTACTTAGGCTCCAAGTTTTTTTTAGATAATTCATTAATAATATAATTTTTACAGCTCTAGCAAAAAACTTGCTGTTAACATTGTCTAGTCTTTTTCTTGTCATGGTGTTTGCTTTACAGATGTACATTGTAATTAAATTGTAATTCTTTGATTGATTTAGAATAATAACTGTTTTATTCATCAATATAAGAAATCTGAGAAAAGAAAGCATTGTGGCTCAAATAGAAAATTTATTTTTAACAGTCTTTGTTTCTTTAAACACTGCTAATCATTTTTCTGAAACAAAGATCAATATAATTCAGTAAAATTTCTTCAACTATGTTTTTGTAGAATGATTTTTGATTTTTTTAAATTAAAATAATTAAGTAAAATTCATCATCAAAACCATATTTGTAATGAATGAACTATTTTCTCCCACCTCTTCCCTGAACTCTCCATACTTCCTAACTTTGGCCACTGCTCTCAAAAATTGCCTAGTCTGTGTTTCTAGATAAAATATGTCTGTCAGTCAATGACTTTTTTTTTGAGAAAACAAGTCCAAAGGCAGAGATTAGATCCCTAAAAGAAGTTTCATACTGGATGAGTTTGGGAAATGTGCTCATAGGAATCCTGTGAGGTTGAACAGACCAAGTCTAAGGTGCTGCACCTGGGTTGGAGCAACCCCCGGTACCAATCCAGGCTGGGGGATGAACAGATCCAGAGCTGCCCTGCTGAGAAGGACTTGGGGGTGCTGGTGGGTGAGAGGCTGGACATGACCCAGCCATGTGCACTGGAAGCCCAGAACCCCCTCCATGTCCTGGGCTGCATCCAAAGCAGTGTGGGCAGCAGGGGAGGGAGGGGATTCTGCCCCTCTGCTCTGCTCTGCTCTGCTGAGACCTTGGGGTGACCTAATTGCAGCTTTCCAGTACCTGAAGGGAGCTGACAAGAAAGATGGAGAGAGATTATTTACAAGGGCATGTAGTGACAGGACAAGAGGGAATTAAACTGAAAGAGAGTAGGTTTGATTAGATATGAGGAAGAAATTCTTTCCTGTGAGGGTGGTGAGGCACTGGAACAGGTTGCCCAAAGAAATTGTTGATGCCCCATCCCTGGAAGTGTTGGATGGAGCTCTGAGAAACCTGGTCTAGTGGAAGGTGTCCCATGGCAGGGGGTTGGAACTAAATAATCTTTGAAGTCTCTTCCAACTGAGACCATTCTGTGATTCTATTAACTGTTTGCTCTCCTTATTGGCTTAATTTATGATCTTTTTTGCCCTTAATGGTGATGATTGTAGCCTTTATGAAGTAGAAGAAATTAGCTACAGTAGACACTTCTGCTCCATGGACATGATATGTCTTTGTATGTATCCTGTACAGATCCATGAATTAATGGGATCCCAGCTTATAAACATGTCTGTGATGAAGTAAGGGGGCTTGGCTGAATCCAGGTGATGATGAGCAGCTCAGCATGGAGGGCAGTGCTGATCTTTGATAGTGGTATTGAAATGGAAGCTGATATGGCACCTTTTGTATCTCCCTATCAACTTAAGACATGAATCAAAGTATTTTTAAGATTATTCTGTTTTGCTGAGCCCCTTATTCTGTTGACATTTGTGGAGTAGGAAGCTGTAAGCCTGCACGACTTGCCTAGTGACTGAGGTGTTGGGTTGCTGTTGTGATGCTGTGCAATAACAGAATTTTCTGTAGACATGTGGTCAACAACGATTCTTACAAGAATTAACTTGCTGCCAAAAAGCTGTATTTCAGAGTTTGCAAGGCTACTGATATTCTCAGAGGCTTTGAAAGCCTGCCAAAATATGGGTATATTGTTATTACACAGTTTCTGCGCAGTACGCAGGTTGTGGACCAAGCATTTCTATATGGACAAAGACAATGCAAAAGGAAAATGCTTATTTTTAATTCTTTCATTTTAAATCTACATTTCATGCTCTTTTGAGCTACTGATGGCATCTTGTATTTTCATTACAATGAGTGAATTTGGTTTCTCTATGAAATATTAAGAGCTCTAAATAGCTATTTTGGGGCAAAAATCTTAAAAGCATATTCCAGAAGACCTTTGGTAAATGTCATGACAATTCATTCAGAAGTTTTTTGTACTCCAACAGTGCCTCTTTGAAATGTTCAGAAGTTTTAGCAAGTTAGGACTATTCTAGCACATCAAATTCCTGGCAGATACAGAGCACATTATAAGGAAAAGCTACTGGGAGTGAAAATTGGAGACACACTTTTCACACAGGTTGCCAATGCTACTCTTGAACAAAACCACAGGATTCATCTCATTATTCTCCACTCAGGTTTCATACACATAGAGAGAGAGATCTATTCACAAACAAACTATAACCTAAAAAGGTATGCAAGCTTGAAAAAAATAAACCAGTGGCTCACCATAAATTGGTCTCACTTAAACCTTCTTGGAGGGCCTGCCTCTCTGAGAGACTTAGTGCTGGACATACTGGCCATAGGAGTCACCTCATGTGGTAGTTTCTATGTTGCTATTTTGAAATCTTGTGTGGTATAAAACTGTGCTTGTTTCTGTGCACCAGGCTGAGTTTCATACAGAATCAGTACAGATGACATTGTTTCAGTTTGCCTCTGAAAAATTACCAACCACGAGAAAAACAAAAGCAGATTCTTGACTAAGTCTTGGGGTTTGCGTGTATTTGCACTCAGAATTCCATGTATCGCTGGGTGAGTGCAAAATGTCCTTTAAAAGGCAGTATTGTTATTAAAAGAATGCAGTTCAATTCATGTGCTAAAAATTTGGACTATTGAAAATAATTTAATTCAGAGATATTTTTTCATAATGCCCAGCAGTAAATAATTGCTTTTCTGGGCTCTTTGTTTTAATTGGTGAGAAAAATATATGTATGTGTGCAATTTTAAGAGAGGCCTTAAATTTGTTAGAAGGGCTGTTTCTTTTCCAGCTTGGGGATGTAAGAATATGTACATTAGTACAAGTGATTATAAAAAGATTTCTTGTGGCTTTCACTCTAGCTAACATGGCATTTTCGTTTGCTAAGAGGGTATTTCTCGTTAATGGAAGACCCCAGAACTCACGTTAACTTTGCCTATGTATTTTCATTTGTGGTATTTTTGTTTAACTAGTCCTAAATTCAATTTCATTTTCCCTTCTTATGTAGTATTATCTACTGGTCAGCTAAGCTAATTCCTGTGGGTGACTTTTAGGGCAGATCTCTCCAGGTTTATTCTCTTCCAGACTGACTTCCTTTAGGGTGTTAGCACATACATCTGCCTTTTCCCAGCAGGAGGTTTCATCAGGAATTCTCCCTCACTTTGATCACCCATTTTATGCTTGCTGAGTCAGATGCTGTGCCCACACATTTAAAACACAGCTTTAGTTCAGGTGGATCAAGCCCTTCCTATGCAGATCTCACCTTGGCCCCTGAAGAATAAAAGCAGTCAACAATAATTGAGAGAGCTGATTAGAGAGGGGAAATCCAGCCTTCAGTGAATCAGGAGTGTGGTCCTGGCCCACTGCTTATACTTGAAAAGTCAGGGTCCAAAACTCTGTCTCCCTTCAAGTAGCTCTGCCACTAAGCATTCTCTTGGTCTTTCTTTAAGGAAAATGAGATTTCTTTGAGATCCTTGGAAACTAAATACAAACCTTGGAACCTTCTAATGGGTGTGGAATACACAATGTCTATTTTGTGCTGTGTCAGCAGACCTAGGAAAGCCTGACTGTATAGAGCCTTAAGCTAACTAACCAATTCAAATGTCCTTAATACTCTTTGTGCAAAGCTCACATATGAAGTTGTTAGCATATGCATATATGAGTTCTAGTCTTGGAGCTACATCCAGACATAGAAAGCCCTTGTTTTCAGACAAGCCAGATTTTGACAGGTCTTCGTATGAGCACAGGAGGCCACTTGCAGGGTCAGGCTCTCAGCAAACTTGGCAACTCTTTTCTCCAGCCATATATCTTTAACTCTGTAGCCTTACTAGTTACAGAGGGCATTTTCAGGGACTAGTTCTAACTTTAGATTCTTGGATATTCAAACAGTTTTTATGAAAGCAAGAATATCCAAGATTCAAAAGTAAGCACAAAGTCTTTTTTTCTTTCTTAAATGTCATCATTTATGCAGCATTCTTACAATAATTATTACAGGGAGAAGGAAGCCTGAAAAGATAATTTCATACCTTTTAAACAATCTTAAAGCAAGTATTGAAGTCAATTTCCCATTGAGCCTTTTTTTTCTTCATTCTATACTTTCTTAATTTCACGAAGATGTGGCAAGTGAAACATGAATTATCGGTCACCTGAAGTGGCTTATGTGAATATTTCAGCATATTTAAATCTGTAGAGCTTCAAACTTACTTTTGAAAGTTAGTCAGACATGTAAGAATAGGACAGTGTATGTAATTTTTTTTTCTCAAATATCTCCAGACAGTAGTATGTCAGAAGTTACAGGAGCTAAGAACTACAAGCCTCATCTTGGAACAGTAAAGCTATAACTATAGTGGCCCTGGCAATTTCTCAAAATGAGTAACTGCATGAGATACTAACTTGCTTCATTTTTACAGTATCTTAAAAACTGTCATATGTCCAAAGGCTTACTATTAAATAGTTTTTCCTGGAACATTTAAGGGAAATTTCATCTAAATATACCAGCAGTATTATTTTGAAGTTTGTACTGATATCTTCAGGATGCTATTTTTATGACTGCATCTTTTATGTCTGAAGTGACTTGGTTAGTTTTCATAATATATAGGAAAAACAAACACCTGTTCTGCAGTTGTCTTGTGATTTCTCAAGAGTTTCATTTTTCTAACCCTCTCCGGATATAGTTTTAAACAGTATTGACAAGGTTTTTCTGATCTACTTAAATGCAATTAATCAAATAATCAGGACAAAAATTCTAGAAAGGATGAGGAAGGAAGTCTTGCTAAAACTGAGTTAAAATATTTTCCAGCCTTTTTACAACTGCCCTGCTGGAATCACCAGCAGCTATAATAAATAAAAGAAGTTAAATTATAGAGGGTTTTTTTGTGCCAATTCTCTTTTAAGATGATAATATATCCTAAAGATTTTGTATCCTATTAACTCACAATGGTTTTAAAACAAAACAAAAAAGCTTTTTAGCAAGCGCATCTAATTCTTCCTGAATGGAAACTACACTGTGAAGAAATTCTGTTCTAAGGAAGTTGCTTATGTTACAAAGGGAAACATATGAAAGCCAGGAAACGGCAGATTTACAGGTCTAAATCTGTTCCCCATGTATCAGTCTGAAGACTGAATGTGGCAGGGACCTGCTAGAAAATGATGGTGCTGGAATGTATACTCACACATATGTCCCAGTCTCCTTAAGTCTCAGTGCTTGTAATGTTCTCTTCATGCTTCTGACAGTAAACAGAGCAGAAACCTCAACTGTAGCAAAGTGGTGTTGCCTTTAATGGTGTCTCATGTAGTACAAGAAAAACATTGCATATTTGTCATCCGTGGTTTACAGGACCTGTGGTACAATTCCTGCTTCCCACTGCAGATGGGTATCAAACCAAGTCCAAAATGCTGCCATTTAGTAGAAAAGGCTCTGTTCATATTGATAATGAGACAGACACATCCAACTCTGTGAGGGTTTTTTGTCTACTTCCGCTGAATATGGACGCAACCGTGTTCCATGTGCTCTGGGATGACCCTGCTTGAGCAGGGAGGTTGGACCAGGTGATCCACTGTGATCCCTTCCAACCTGACCCATTCTGGGATTCTGTGAATAAAATGCATGATATTTTTAAATCAGGAAAAAAAATGCAGCCCACATTTCATTCATATCGAGTTATGTATTTAGGCAAAAGTGTGGAGTGCCGAATAGAAGAGGTAAAAAATGTGGTAGAAGGTATATAACACCAAGCAGTAAGGATATGTATGGAACATATGCTTTGCTTTATAATTCTTCATAACTAAGGCTTTTTGTTTGTTTTTTAAACTCCCCAGTCCTATTTCTAAATTGTTCTTTACTCCTGTCTTACTTACCTCTTCTGCAGGTTGCCCACGGACTCTTGTATCTATATATTTATGTATGGACTTTGAGTACTTATATAACAGGCATTATCCAGAGGAAGAACTAATTTAAGAAAGAATATATGTGAGGAAGGGACAGAAGGTGCCTTGGAGCATCCCTTCACATGGCAAGACATGATTTCCTAGAACTTGATTTGTTTGGGGGCTTTCAGGTTTTCCCCACACACTGATGTTGCTTTATGACTATCTGGGTTGTCTTTCTTTCAAGCCACTTGTTGAACTGAGACTCCAAATGTCTGTGATAGAGAGATGCAAGTGTGCTAGACTGGGCCCACTGAATGTACAGATGCCAGACTTATTGGGAGTGACACTGTAAAATTAATATGTACACACTGCAATTTAAAGGATAATATTATGCAAACATTCCTAAGCATGACATGTTAAAAAGTGGTTACATTTTAGACACATCCATTAATATTTTCTCTTGAATATCAAGTACTTCTTCCCACCTGTCATCTCTTCCTTGTTTTCACTTGCTATGATGGTTAAATGTCATAAAGCTGTCATAACGCTGTGACTAGGCTTTTTGGTTAGTAGAATCCTGCACAATCTGCATTTATATTGTGCTCAGCATTTTAAAAACAGATTATACATTTCAAACTGTACCAAAAAGACAGATTTTGAATAAGTATTTCTTCCTATGGGGCAGATTCTGAATTGCTTTTGCTGTTTCTAGCATGCAACATGACTGTGTTTTGTCCCTAAGCAGATTGCGGGCGGGGGGAGAGGGAAGGTTAAATTGCTCATTCTGAATCCTCCTTATACTCCCACTTCAAACTTACATTTGTGCATATGATGGTGTCACTCACTTTGGAAAAGAAGCAGCAATTCTAGGTGCTCAGGGTTTGCTGGTAGAGATTTAGTTCACAAGTCACCTTAACCACCATTTTAATGCACTATTAAATAAGAATAGTAAATTTCTTCCTCCCTGGAATTTTATCAGCAAATTCTCCCATAATCACTGTCAGTGGGTCTTTAAAACTGTAGCTCTGCTGTTTCATATTGGACAAAAAGTAGCCATCCTGACTTGCAGAAAGTGTCAAGCATAGTTAGGTCATACCCTCGTCCTCCCCACCCCAGCCTGTCTCACACAAACATATACTTTCTGGTCATCTTAGTTTGTGAACATTTTCAGTTCTTAACACATGGATTTAAATGCCAGAATTCCACACTACAACTAAGCAAGCAGATGAATTGCCAAATTCTATAAGCAGTCACAGCTCTTATAGAATCTTGATAGCATTTGAAAGTCATTATTTTATTTTTCTGATCATGGCTGTCCATTAATACCATTGTACCTGTGCCCCAAAATACTATGATTTCTTTTCCCCCACCTGAACAAAAATGACTAAAGATAAGAAGAAAGCTTTGGTCGAGATGGTTTCTTCTTGCTGTTGGTTGGACGGTACAGAGGCTTGATGGTGATTTCTTTATAGACAAATAACTACATCCTTTTTTTCCAAGTCTTACTGGAAATTTTAAAACAAGCTCCTATTATAATACCAGCTTTGCCTTTTTACTGAATAGTAACAGGAAAGTCACAGTCTCTATGAGCATCTCTTGGCTGCAAAGGATAGGAGAGGCACGTGAGGACCCATACGTTTAAGGTGCTTCACCAAACCGTTCCTTCTCTTCCTACCATCCTTCACAAGGCTTGAACATCACTTTGAATTTAACCAGTGAAGGTACTTATTCATAGGAGTAGTCCCACTATTTTCATTATTATAGATTAGGAGTTTACATTTGTTTATTGTGAAGTACTGTGTAACATTCTTCATGGTCTATTCTAAGGTACAGAAACCATAATTCTAGGCTTCAATTCGTGTGCATTCATTTAGACAAATTAAATAAAAATAATTGCAGTATAAAACCACCACATTGACAAAAAGCTTCACATTAGGAAATGATGGTCAGAAGTCTTAATTGGAGACTTAATAAATGAACCAAGAGGCCTAGCTATAAGCCTGTAGTTGTAATGACAACATTATGAAAATATCACTAGGACCATCATAGCAAGATATATTAGCATTTGCAGTTAAAGCAGGATAAATATCCTCTTACATACTTGAAATTACTGAATTTTATCTCTGAACTGAGCAAAATATATTATGTGGAGCATTGCATTTTCTGATGTTTCTCTATTCATATTTGTTCAAAATGTGCTGCTCGTCAACCTGCTCATTCTTCTAGGGAAAAAGCAAAGCTACACTGGAAAAAACACAATTCTGAGTAAAATGAAATAAAATTATATATTCTTGCAAACAACTGCACACTACTTATTTAAGATTATTGCAATTATGTAAAATTATGTAAAAATTTGATATATACATGTAGGATACAGATAAAACTTTATTACTTATGTTAAAACAGTTATCTTGATTCAGCAAAACACAGAATTTTTTATTATACATATGCTGAGGTTTCTGGTTTTTGTACTCCAATAAGGAAGTAGGACTCTTTAGGTACTGATATCAGAAGAAGTTATAAATTGATAGAAATCTTGACCATTAAGTACATTTGACATTTTGAAGAGAGAAGAGCAAAAAAAGAGTAAGAAAATATTTAGATTAGACTAGACTATATTCCAACAGGAAAATGTAAGATGAAGTAAGAAGAGCAAGTGGACAGGTCTAATCCAAATAAATCATTTTGGCAGTGAGAAATTATGAAATACAGATCACATGGATTATAGAGCAATTTTTTTTCCCTGCACACAATATTTTGGCAGTAACAAGAAGATTAATTACACCTTATATTAAAATAAACAGTAGGTATCTGTGTGGTTAAGTATTTGAATGGAAATTAAATATTCGTAGAAGTTGTTATCATTGTAATAGACATGATTATACAGAGTAAAAGAATTCGTGTTAACCATTCTGTGATTTAAATAGTACACCATAGATTTACTTCCAGGAAATAAGTTCCCTCAAAGCACAGAAATCCAAATTTGGAGAGAAGATAAAACTGAACAGTGATTTACTTTATTCCATATATATTATTATACTGCTCTTATCATCATAGTATCTGATTACTTTATGGTGGTGCATTACATTATGGGATTAGCATTTCTTGCTTATTGCTCTGCTATTGCAGGATGAGACCTGTAGACTTGGAGGAGAGAGGAATAGGAAAGATGTGAAAACTTGCTTAAATATTAACAAATTCTACATATGGAAATGCTAATTCAGAGGAGAGAGCTGAAATGTTGAAAATTATATCCTGTTAAGTGAAAGAAACACATATACATGTCTTGCCTAATACTGCAGAGACTTTTGGAAATTAAGGCTTGCATTAAAGGGTTGACATTTGATCCTTGAAGGTTGGTGTCTGTTTCAAGAATAATTCAAAAAAGTGTGACAGATTGCTAAAAGGCATTACAACCTACAAAAAAAGGCCAGAATTTTCAACCATTGGATTTTAATCAACTCAATATTTAATTTGGAAAGGAACAAATTTTCCAAAATATAGTATCATTATAGCTCTTCTGTGAGATTATTCCAAGGCAGAAGTAGTTTTAGAGCCCCTTCCCTTTGGTAAACTCTACTGTGCCAAACAAGGATTCCTGGGAAACCTGTGACCTTGTGTTCTAATTAAGTGATGCTGAGGAAATACTTAGACAAACTGCATTCAGAATATACTCAAAGTGAGCTTTATAGGGAGAATAAGCAAGTGCAATTAAGCTAAAAAATAAAACTGTGTTCCGTGCACAAAAAACCCAAGAAGCTGAAAATATATAAACAGTCAGGCTGAGAGGACTCTGAAAATAAGCAAACACTAGCTAGAAAACCATGGATTAAAAAGAAAATCAAACTATTGAATGGACTCTTTCTATCAAATAGAAAATGAATTTGATATTTTAAAAACTTTTGCAATCCTGGAGTATTTTAGTGTCAGTTTCTTCAGGAAGGTCCAAGAAAAAAATTGTTTTTACAGTAATTACTTAAATGAACAAAATTCCTAAAGAATTTCTAACTATGTATATGTATGTATATGTATGTGTCAAAGAAATGGCCACCTATCTAAATTGATAATTCATCTTGATATGATGATAATAATATCAGACTTGAAAATTTAATAATTTAATTTTAATTCAGGTCTAACTACCTACAAACCTGTAATCTGAAAAATGGGTCTGAAACATGTTGAGAACAGGATGCCCTTGCATTGCTTTTATTTTGTATCACAGGTTATTTTGTAAATGTTGCAAGTGTCTTTCTCATGGCCATTGCACCATTCAGAGTTATGTCGAATAGAAAATGGGTGTTTCATTTTGCAACTTTAACCAGAAAAACACAGCATTTGAAATCCCAGTGTTTACTCTACTGCAGGTTTAATTCAGAAAACCATGTATGACTTGAATTTGGTCCCATTTTTCATATAAAAATTGTGCTGGGTTTTTACCCAAATCAGTTTATGCTGAATAATCTTGTTTTCTCAAATCCTGAAAAGGCAAACTACACATTTTCCTAGTACCAATAGGCATTATTTATTGCTTTGAGTGATGTGAGATGCTTAAGGGGTCAAATGAGACCAGCTTGATTCAGACTATAGATGGAAAAGGCATTCACATCTGGGCATATTATCAAGTGAGTATTTTCTCAATTGCAGTTTCTTACAGTACTGTGGGGACAATGCCAAAAGCAGAAAAAAAAGGATTACTTCTCAGCTAAAGAACTCTTATTTTTCTATAGCACCCGCTGATCCACTCTCTTGTGTCCTTTGCTCCAGAACCTAATTCCACAGAGAACTTCATGGGAGAGACAAGGTATGAGAGAGGTGAAGCATTTATTCTGTCACACACTGTACTCAAGAGAGTAATACATGTATTTCACTGCCAAGCAATATTTTCATAAGGGTTCTTGGGCTACATACATGTCTGTATGTACACACACACTGTAGTATCTACAGAGTAGCTCAGGATGGCCCATACACCTGTAGAACTGTGAGTAACTCCCTAATATCGAAAGTAAATGGGGGCTTGGTCACATTACATTGACTCAAAAGGCACCGACTTTTTGGGAGGAGTTGCCAACATAAACAAGTTTGTGATACATAGTTTTTCTCCCACAGAAGAAAAAGAGTTTTCAGACTGTGCTGTTAGAAAGTCTTGTTTGGCAAAAATGCTATTTCCTATGATAAATTTGGTTTACAAATACTTCATGATTAGGATTTACTTTATGACTGAATGTGTATACATATACTATATTTATTTTCTTTGTCACTGTTCGGTACTTCTACTATGTTGCCACATCCTTTGAGAGCAAAGCAGTACTTGTGCTTATTTATTTAGACTGTTGAGTCTCTCAGGCTCTTCACTGGGCATTCAGATGTTGTTATACCCCGAACAAGAAAGATCACTGATACTACTGAAGGCAGATAGAAGTGGATAAATGGGAGGAAATTCAGGGAAATAAGTAAGCACTATTCATGTCAAAAACAAATTTTTGCCAGGTAGAAGATAAGGAGATAATTTACTGGGAGATGCTCCACATATATAGGAGAAGCCACTTGGCTATTTATTTGAAACTTCTGCAAGTTGTCAGTAGATACCAGGATAAGATAGTGGTCTGAGGTGGACAGTGACATATTGATGGATGCTTTGGCTCATCTTAATGTTATCTATTGCTGTTTAGATCATCTCAAAGGACCTCAATAAAATAGAGGAGCTTTATTGTACTAGTTCTTTATGTTGCATAGTTAAACCCCACACCTGCTATAGGTGGCTTTGTTTTCAGGGCTCCCAAAGTGTACAAAGCTCTGCATGCTTCCTAATATTGATAGGAATGGTTCCTTTAATTTCAGTGAGAAGGCTAACTGTAGTACAGATGAATACAAGTGTAAGAGCTTGCATGATAAAGGCCTCGAGACATTATATAGACCATTCTTCTCCCAGAGCATGGAAATAAAAGGTTCACCACAGAACATACTGGGTGAGGACGTGGTTTCTGCATGCTTTGTGCACAACATTGCATTCTATCAAGTATATGTTGTTCAAATTGATATAGGATATTGGCATTCCTAGTGAAAGATTATTTCTCTTGACTTAGGAAATATTAGAAAGAAATTCTTTACTGTGAGGGTGATGAGGCACTGGAACAGGTTGCCCAGGGAAGTTGTGGATACCCCATCCCTGGAACTGTTCAAGGCCAGGTTGGACGGAGCTCTGAGCAACCTGGTCTACTAGAAGGTGTCCCTGTCCATGGCAGGGGGTTTGTACTGGGTGATCTTTAAGGTCCCTTCCAAGCCAAACCATTCTATGATTGTATGATTTCGCAATCCCATAGTTGTTATCAGTCCTCTGAGGACAGAACTAGATTCTGCTTGCAGAACTTAACTGCATTTTAACTAAGGGGACTGTTTTCTACATGTTGCATTCCACTTCTTTCCTGCTTGAGAAAAGCTATCCAGAAATGCATTCCAGAAATCTGGTTGCTTGGTTTCATGCTCTACAAGCAATGGTTACCATAGTGTTTTAGAAAAATACCTTTTCAGGAAGCAGAAATGTAATCAAATACAGTCCACTGAAGTTGTGCTGAATGAACCATCTGTTAACAAATTGGAAGTAATGCATTTATAGATTAAATTATTAGTAACCTTTAATTTCCCATTACAGCCAGAAAAATAGAAAAAAGAGGACGTGAGGGTGTCTTGAGAAGCATCCCTTTAGGTACCCTACCCTTTGAATGTACCTCATTACGAATGTCTTGTGACAGTGTTATAAACTGACTCTGTTCAGCAACTGAGCCTCTCTGGAAAGAAAACCAGACAGTTCTCTCCACACAGACTGAGCACATTTCTGTAGATACTTATCTCTGAGCCACTGGAACAATTAATGCCTCCCAGTCTTTAAGCCGGGATATGCCCAGTACTGATCAAAACTGTTATATTCATACTGGAATGCTCTTGTCCAAATGTTGCTTTACATGTTTTTGTGTGAATAAAAAAAAAAAGCGAATTCTTGTCTTTGATCCCAAAGACCTAGGCAATTGTACAAATTTAAAGTAAAATCCCTTTAATGTTCTTAAGTCCATGCAGTCTATGTAAACTAGTAGTTCAGAATTCCAGGCAGAAGTTGAAAGAGGACTCAGTACTCTTTGTCCCAATGTGAAACAAGAAATAAAGGTCTTCTATTTATTGCTAGGAAAGATAAAATTACCATCTAGGGACATGACCCTTGTTGGTCCTCTGAAATCTCCTTTGTGCTGTTCAGTCATTCAGTATTGAAAATTTCAAACAAATGACTCACACTGTGATATCTGGTTTTGGTTAATGGTCCAGCATATTTCATGTTCTTCAATAATCATTCTGTGCTTATTTATAATACATCACCCTTTGTCCAAGTCTGCAGCTTTGGCTGTCAAGTGTGAATTAGAACCACCTCTTAAATTCAGGTGTGTTTTCAGCTACACTATGGTAATATTGGCTGTGGGGAGGCTCCTGTCTCCCCATCAAGAAAACAATTTGGTATTAAGATGAAATTCACAGTGTTATATATTAACTGGGGCAGCAGATACATATATTATCATGGAATTCAATGAGCTGTGAAGTCATGAACCATTGCTGAATTCACTTATTAAATATGTATACATAATGTTTGGCATTTATTTTTATTCAAGATTTTCTAAGAAAATGTTCTTAACTTATTTGCCAAATCAAAACCTTACAAATGTTTTCTCCAGTAAAGAACTTAATTCTGATAGAGATGGATAATGATCAAGTAACCAAGGATCTGGTAGCTAAGATACTCAACTGATTGCATGAAAACTCGTCTCTGTGCTGAGTTTAATACCCTGTGCTGGTAAACTGGGAAAAAGTCTTGTGAAAGAAAGACTGGATGTACACAGGAATATTACCAAAATGTGTGAGACAAAAACTAAAGATATGTCCTTATGTGATTTCACAATGTGAATTTCACATAGATAGTGTGGAACTGTAATTTGTTAAGGAGAGAAAGACCTCTACTATGAGGAAAGGCTGAGAGAATTGGGATTGTTCAGCCTGGAAAAGAGAAGGCTTTGGGGTGACCTAATTGTGGCCTTCCAGTACCTGAAGGGAGCCTAAAATAAAGATGGAGACTACTTGCAAGAGCCTGGAGTGACAGGACAATTGGGAATGGCTTCAAACTGGAAGAGAGTAGGTTTAGATTAGATATTAGGAAGAAATTCTCTGCTGTTAGGGTGGTGAGACATTGGCACAGGTCTTTCAGAGAAGCTGTGGAAGCCCCA
Source organism: Platyrinchus mystaceus (assembly GCA_035041135.1). Classification (NCBI taxonomy): domain Eukaryota; kingdom Metazoa; phylum Chordata; class Aves; order Passeriformes; family Tyrannidae; genus Platyrinchus; species Platyrinchus mystaceus. The sequence continues at coordinate 11,983,343 of JAWWLV010000001.1, forward strand.
TCCCTGGAAGTGTTCAAGGTCAGGCTGGATGGGGCTCTAAACAACCTGGTCTAGTGGAAGCTGTCTCTGCCCATGGCATGGAGTGTTGGAATGGGATTATCTTTATGATCCTTTCCAACCCAAACCATTCTATGATTCTATGATTTTGAGCCATGTGTGCTCTAAATTTTCTCAAAAGCAATCTAATGTAATTAGCACTGCTTGACTCCGAACATGAGTTTTCTCTTACTCCTGTGAATTATCGCTTCCAAACAATGCAGTATCTTTTCTGCAATGACACCAACCACCCACAGTGTGCCTTTTTTTTTTGTTTGACTTTGTATAGAATATGCCAATTCATTGAAAAGAAAGCTGCTTGCAATAGCAAAATTTCCTTTTACAAAAAATATTGAAAAAGGACATTGGAAAGATACTGTCTAGATATTTTCAACAACCACAGTTAATTTTTGTATTTTAAATAACTTTTCAGGCCTGTAACCTATATTTAATGTATAAATAGTTCCCCTCTCCACAGTTCAATAACCTGTAAATTATACATGTATAGTGGAAGTAGGAGTTAAGATCCAGAGTCCTCTCCCCTGCCTTTGATCACTCAGAGCCTGCTCAATCTTATGAGAAGGCTCCATGCCTTTGATCTCCTCTGCCTCCTTCTCTATGTTGTTCAGGTTATCTGAGGATGTTGATTATTTTGAAGTGTACTTTTTCCTCACAAAATTATGCCAATTCAAACAAAAAAAAATTTGAAAGAGTAGCCATTTATACTAACAATACTGAAGAAGTCAAAATCTAGACTAAATATTTAAAATATTTTAATGTACAAAGTGTTAATTGCTCCAATATAAAAGTACTTCAAAATCTAGATTTGAAGTATTGTGCTGTTTGGAGTGAGATTATTTTGCAGACTTGAGAATTCACAGTAGAAAAATTGAAAAAGGGTATACATAAAACTGTTTCCTGTACAGTTTTAATGATTTTTGCTGCAAACTGATTGATCCTTTAGTCTGCTGAATCAAAAACATACCTTACCTTGGTCTATAATGCACATTTGTTCTTTTCAACTGAGAGTAATACCTGACCAGGGTTTTTTTAGCTAACAGAACTCAACCTGCTGGCAATGTAACCCAAAAAATGCATGCATCGTTCCCATATTTTTTTAATTAAATTAACAAAATGTGTGGGGTATTTTTGGATATGGTACATATATATCTGCCTGCGAAGCATTCTGATGTTTTGGAAAGTACTGTCCAGGTTTGTAGGAATATAAGGACCTAAAGGCATATGTAATGTCCTTCCTGAAATAATTAATCATGTTTCAAAAATGCTTATTTTCTCTCTTTGCCCACAAACTATGGCATACTGAGGTGTAAGACTGTGTCATTTATAGCAGCTGAGGGATAGGTGACACACAGCTTGTGTTCTACTGAGGTCTACTCTTGGCTCAAGGCAGCTAAGCAAAAATGCTCCTCTTAAATAACATTCTATAAAATCTTAAGGTATGAAGAGCCAGGATTCATACATGGTCATATGGGAAAAGTGTGCATTAAAAACATAAAAACTGTCTATCACTGATGAAAAAATCAATGTTACAAAGAATGCCCTTCTGAAACCCTTTATATATGAGTTATTCAGGCCAAGAATGAGTTCTAGGAAAAATAAGTGCCCCTGGAGGACCTTTGCTACACAACCTGCTGGACAGTAGGGAGCAAGAAGTCATCTGAGCTTTCCACTGAGTTACATCTGTGCAATGCCAGACCCATGAGGATTTTTTGTTCTGAAGCTTGGAGGAATTGCTGTTGTGATGGTGTTCTCTACATGTAGGCCTGCAGCTCTACTAAGCGTTGCTGCATTTTTTGGAGGGGTGCATTGGGATGGGAGTTACACTGGGACAGCTCTGGGCACTAAGCACGCTGCTAAATCAGGTATTAGTAAAACAATTTCTGTCTTCAATTCTGGCTGTGCTTGTCCTTTTCTTGAAGAGGTGCTAGGGAAAGAAGCAGACATTGCTTTTTTTTTGTCACAAGAAGAAGGTATGTAGGGAATTACTTGTCGTTTACTCTCCTTGATAGCTGATCCTCTGTGTGCACTGTCCTCCTACTCTAATGACCAGGAACTATATTAAGGTATCTTTGGATTTTAATTTTCAAAGCTAGAGGCCAAGTTGGTGCAAACTTTGTGGATGATATTTAGAAATCATCTAATTCAAGGTAATACTTATGATTCAGTGCAAAGTACTTAACACTGAGCAATGTCAGGTATTCTACGCTATGTACAGTAATGATAAATTGTTTATGAAAACAAGTTAATCTTTAGTTCCTTTGGCTCTAGAACTGGTAAAATCATTGAACTGCCATGTTACTTAGGGAGTTTGAAGAGTGATGTGCTAAAAGCTTTTAAATTTGGGAGGAAAATGATGCTACAAATTTTTTTCATCTGCTGAATGGTGATGATAATGCTCAGCCATATTTGCACTTAGATCTGGAAGAGACAAACAAGGTAAAGAGAATGCACAAAGTGTTTTTCTATGTCTAAGAGTGAGTGTATATGAGGGTATTGAATGTTTTACCTCTTGCTGTGAATTTATTTAATGTTTCTGGAGTGACAGTGGTGAAGTGAAAGGGAGCTGGAACAAGTATGTTGAAGGAAATGTCTGTGGCAAAACTCTTCCTAGCATCAGGTTTGGTTTGATATAACACCACAGTATTTTTGCCTGTCTGAGTCACTGTGTCATTGTTGTGGAGAAAGTGCAATATCTTTTTGTGCCTGAATTATCACCTGTAATAGCCCGAGCTTTTCTAAGATATGGGTAATGGCAATTCAGCCTGGCTTTTGCTTGGGCCTTGATATGGACTCCTCTCTGGACTCCTCCAGTACTGCAGACATGCTGCTTATTCTACAAGTATGCTTCCTTGTGAAGAACAGAAGGGTATCTCCTTTTTGTTCTGAGTTCTTTCTTTATACTGTGCAAGAGTTACTGGAAAAGGCTCATCTGAATTTTCAGTATCTGTTTCAATTCATTATATTTGTACCCTTTGAGATTTATGAATATCTGCACTCTTAAGGGAAGAGCTAATCTTAAAACATCTGTGAATAAGGCTTTGCTTGCATGAACAAGAGCACTGGATGTGCCCTATTCAGTTTTTGTCGCTATTTATTTTTAATTTTCTTTCTCCCGTAGCAAAGCAGAAAGAAGGTTGTGAAGATCAAGTGCCCAGCCATACAGACAAAGTGATCAAAAAGTTAAATAAGTTGCAGACAACACAGTGAAAAGTTTTGAGAAGGAATTTAAAACAAAATTGTTCACAAAAATTTCAGAAAGGAGAAAATTGCACTTAAATTGGTGATGAATGACATTTCTGGCTCTTACCATAGAGCATCTTGCTTAAGTCTCTTAATTCAGTGCTGTTAACCTTAAGGCAGAAAAAAACAGAAGGCATAGTGCCATTTGAAGATAAAATTAAAGTAACAAGCAGATGATAACTTTTAATTTGCATGCATTTTACAAATAATTTTTGTCACCTCTTTATACTAGGGCCTTTGAAAATGTAATCTGTAGAGCAGGACCATTTTGTTCTAGTGTTATGCCGTGCAATATAATATGTTAAAGTTATCCAGAAATGTGCAATATATCCGCCACTTGCATATCCTCTTTGCTTTGCGTGTTTTCAGCTTTTAACTTGTAGTTTTAAAGTTTTAAGCTTGTTAGTTAGTTTTGGTTTTGTGTTCAAGAAAAACCATATAAAAGAGCAGATTCCCATCATCCCCGTCCCTTCACTCTGACACTGTTGCTCTGTTTCTTTTACATTCTCTCTCAGGTTTGCTCTCATATCTTGTGTGGGTTGGCATTGCCGAGGGAAGGTTCTGATTTTTTTCTTTCCAGGTGGTTTGCAAACCGCCTCTTAAGCTAAGAAGATTGGGTTGATGGTTGCTCTGTGGGAGTTGAGTACAGACATAGAAACCATGTTCGTCTGTGAACAGAAACCCTCAGACCAGCCCAGATTTGCTGTCCTCTTTGTCTTCCCCTTTCTGCCTCCTGCGTAAAGGAAGGATTGGTGCCCTCTTCTACCATGGAGAGGTTGGTCCTGTGCAGCCTCCTTCCTCCCTGCCTTCTCCAGTCGTGGATAAAGAGGGCCAGGCGCTCCCACAGATATATCTTATTAGTTCCTTTTGTGTTGCCTCTGTATTAGTTCATAGGCAAAGTACTCTGAGGTTCATCTACATCTCTAATTGTTGTCAGGCACATATGCAAGTGATTTTTTTAACAGCTTTTTAACATCCTTCTTGAATATTGGTGAAGTCAGTACTCGTTATTGAGGGCTAGCCACATGTTGAAGTGTTTTTCCACACATGGAAAATAAAAAAGACTGTGTAGGATGCTGTGCCTGTCATCCCTCAAAAGCTGCTGCTCAAGTTTGCCCAGCTCAGACTGTCTATTATTTGTAATTAGTGGCAAACACCCTTCTGAGATCTGAAAGTCAGACTGTTCCCTTGTCCTTTTCACATACCTGTCATGGTTTGAGAATACCACCACTGATAATGATAGTAAATTTGAACAGGATATGAATTCATTGCTGTTTAGTTGGAGGTTTCTGCTCAATTCTAATGAAACCATTATCTTTCACAGTGATGCAAAATGCACCTGGGTTTGTAGGTTGCACCCTTGTGAGTGGTTCTGTTGGAGACACTGATGTATTATAGCCTAAAGATTTTTATGGCTGATGATAAAATGTAAGGTGGGATGAACTGGAGTCCCATATGCCCTATTAGAAAAAAAATGTAAGACCCTAGTCTGATCTGCTTGCTCAAATCAATAAGAAGCCTACTAAAATGATAAAATGTAATCTCAAGTTTCAGTTTCTGCATAATTGTTACTGAAAGACAATTGGCTGTCTGAGTTTTATGAGCCTGAAGAAATTAATTTATTTTTAAATAATCTCTAAGATATATTATTAAATCTCAAGGATATTTATGGGAGAATCCACCTTCATTTTATGGCTGAGGCATAATGACATGCAGAGTTTGCTTGTGGTCCTTGGAAGTCAGTGTGATCCCTGTGGTCTTGTGGCAAGTCGCTGGAGTGATAAGCATCATCTCCACTTACTGGTAGCACCTACTCAGCCATCTTTAGCTCATAGGAAAGCAAAAAAGGTCTCTGGACTCAAAACCACGCACATGGCATTTCGCTCTGGAAGACCATTTGAGAGAGCTTAAACCATGTCATTGCATCAGAGAGCTTTCCTCCAGCTGCGGGCCCTTGAAAACCTTCAAATCTGGAAAAGAGAGGAACTGAGCCATGGACTGGTTTACTGGGGCCATAGTAAGCTTATCTGGTGGGCATCAGTTGGCCAGAGCGGGGCTGACCCCAGGTGCACTGGCTCAGCAGGCAGAGAAGGGCCACTTCCATCCCCTGATGTTGTACCCAGCACCTCCTCACAGCCCCTTGCCACTGCTGGGCCATGGTGGCTGCATCTTCGCCCTAGCACAGGTCCCACCAGCACTGCCCCTTGTCATTCATAGAGGCTGCCCCAAGCACTGTCCTCCCAGCCACACCTGCCCTCCCAGAAACCTGGGTGGAGGCCTCTGAGGTGTGTCAGGAACAAGGCAGGGACCGACCCACACTGCCAGACTGCCCCTTGCACTGCCCTGGTCCCAGCTGGGGGTGCAGCCCCTGCAGCCCTCCCTCTGAGGGCTGTGCCACCATCATAACCATCTTCCTCTACTTCAAAGCCTCCATTCTCACACTTCCTTCCTTTGGTAATGAACCTTCTATTTCCTCCAGGTAAATAAAGTGAAAACTGGAAAGAACTGTAAAACAAAACATAAAAGTAGCTGAGCTGGAGAGTTACAGCCTGCAATGTCCCTGGGAATGGGTTTTCCTGTCCTCCAGCTGCAGTTCCTAGCCTGCTGTCTCCCACTTTGTTTGCCTTTCCTTCCCAGTGTTTAGCTGTAAGCTCTCTGGTGTGCAACCTCCTCCTCACAGGAGAATTTAGAGCGATGCTAATTGGCAGAGAGGCTCCTCCCATGGCTCCGTTTTTTATTAATGGGAGGGTCAGAGAAATTACCACATTTTTAACATCGCCTTTGCAGTAGCTATTAAGTTTCATGGTGTAGATACAGTGAGCTCATTTGCTCATAACATGGATCTCTGAGGTCAATTCTTCTGTACGAGGTTTTTGAGGTGCTGGGCGAGCATGTGGTTATTGCTCAGTAGGTTACGTGGTATTTTCATTTGGAAGTGACATTTTACGTGACATTTTACTTTAAAACAATAGCTGGGCAAAATTGAAATTACAGGTCTGTAGAGAAGAGTAATGTCTATTACTTAGTCTATTTAGGAACTTGCATCATTTATAAATTCTGCCTGATTGCATCTCTTTTCACAAAATCCAGTTTAAATGCATTTTGAAGAAGGGAGGGTGCTGGCTGGTTTCAAATGTGCTGGTTTGCAAACTTGCAGACCAGCTGTCCTACTCACTAGTGAAGATAAGAGGGCTCAGATGAAGGGTTTTGTGCTGCTGGAAACACAACCAGTTTTCTCAGGAGATTGCTTTGAGGGAGATTGCAGCAATATTGCATCCCCACAGTTACTGGTGGGTATTGCCGCATGCATGTATAATTTGTGCTAGATAAAATCAGGAGGTAATAAAGACAGGTAAAAAGAAAGGATGAAAGATCTGCTGTGTAGTTTCTCTTTTTTTCTTAGGGAGAAAAAAATGTCCAGGGGATGCCACATTAACTTGGGGAGAAGCGAGTGCTGCTTTAAATCAGAAAATTTGTATTATACCAAGTGCTTTATTTTGGGAACCGTTTCAGTATGTTATGAAGGAAAGTTGCAGACTAGGCATGTTTACTAGACCTTTAATTGCTACATTTAGGAGAAAGGCGCTTTTTTTCTTCTTCTTCCCTCCCCCCTCCCCTTTTTAACGACAAGAAGCCAGAGTTTGCTGTGCAAATGAAGCAGGCTTTGCAAGAATCAGATTCACTTTGGACGACTCTTCACATTCCTCGTCATCATTACATTAGGCAGCACAATTCCATCTCTGGTTGATGGGCAGAAAAAGTGGGCAGCCTGCCAGGTAGACGTTTCCATGGCTCCCAACCCCCAAAGGTGATGCGTTTTTCAGCTAATTCAATGAAGAGTGGGCTGAACTTTGGGTATAAACTAGACAATAGCTGCCTTCGCAGTATCAGCAGAATGGTTTATGGGAATGCACTCCACATTTGGCAGAGCATCATGTGACCTTACGGCTGAGATTTTGTGATGGTGCCAACGGAGACTTGGAAAGCGGTGCCCATTCTGACTTTTTTCCTCTTTTCTTACATGGCTCAGAAAATGGTGGATCTTAATACTTGACTTTAGCCAGACTCAGCAAGCGATTGAGCTTTGAAGCACAACTTTGCCTTTATTCTGGCTTTTTTGGCACACCACCAGGAGGCTGTCCCTTTCACGCCTGATAAATTCTGCTTCTTATCTCCAAATAGAAAAAAAAAAGAAAGAAAGAAAATATAAGCAGAATATTTATACTCCATAACTGCGTTTTAAAACCACGCGTTGTTTTGGGTTTTTTTTTTATTGATGGTGTGTAGTTCAGTGTCTGAAGGATAGAAGTTGGTTTTTTATTTTTCTGGTGGCTATTTTTTTTCTTCTTTTTTTTTTCTTCCTCCTGTTTAACGAACAGGCGTTTGAACTGGGCAAACGGGGCGACAGCACTGAACATGAGCTCATTGCAGCGTAGTGTAGCAAACTGGCACCCTGCCTTTTCACCCCTTTGCTTGGGCAGATTTGTGCAATCCCCGTTTATAAAACCGGCGCAGGGGCGAGGTGAATTTTCTGGTCTCTCCCCACCTCTTGTCCTGTGCAGGCAGTTGCGGCAAGGATTGGTGCAGCTTTTGCGCAGTGCTTTGTGCCTGGAATTCCGAGAAGAGCGAGAGAGAGAGAAGACAGGCATCCTGGTCTTCTTCCGAGAAAGAACAGGAGCCCTGAGAAGAAGAAACAAATCTGAGTTTGTCCTACATACAAGAGTGCAGGGAAAAAAAAAAAAAAGTGACTCTCCTGCTTCCAAAAAAAAAAAAAAAAAAAATCTGGCATGTTTCACTACAGAGGCATCAGGACATGTTAAAGCTTCTTAAAACAGTGTAACAAAATGAACATAGGAGATTTTAAGTAAAAAAAAAAAAAAAAAGGAATAACGAAAAAGGAAAGAAGGAGTGAATTTTTTGTTTGTTTGCTTGGTTTTTTCACTATTGCTCATATAGCAGTATTTGGCACTGGGTGAAAACGTACCTTTCATATCAGGTATAGCTTCTGTTTCTTTTTTTCCTATTTTTCTTTTTTTTTTTTTTAAGTTGTTTTAAACATGTTGTTTTGCAACTGAGTTCTTGTGTATTAATTTTAACGCAGTCAGCTGTTCACACTTTTTAAAACTAACTTTTTGGGTGTGTGTTTGATCTAATACTGCTAAAAATAGAAAGTAAACAAAAAATTGAGGGTCTATAGAAATAAGTGGTTAGGCACATTTTGTCTTAGCTAAGCCCTGGAGTTATGCAAAGACCTTAATGTTACATTTACTCAGTTGAAGCTTTGGTTATCTCTAAGAAAGTTGTGGGTATTTAGATCTGGTTGCTAAGGAAATTAAATTCTTTTTTTACAGCGTGACTCATGCTTTCACTTTCTAAAGAGGAGAAGTGGAAAAAAAAAAGTAGTGTTAAACTGCAGGAAAGGATCGCTCTTGTAGCCAGTATATTAAAGTTGTTATTGAGTTAATTCATATATGAGTTTCTTACAGTTTGTAGCTAAATCCATTACAAAGAAATCAGTGTGATAAGCACTGGAATAAAAGGCACATTATTGGGACATTCATGAAGTACGCCTGGTTTGCAGCTAGTAACAGTGACTATTTTAAGATGCTTGGTAAAGCAGCACTTGTCCAGGAATAGCTGAAAATAGTATTTAAAATACCCATTCAGAATGTTTGTGATAAGTGCATGTACAGTTAAAGTAAGTTTCGAGCATGTGACGCTTTGGTAGAGCTTTTTTCTTAAGGCGTTTGTCTGTCTGTTGTAACATATTCTTAGGCAATTAGAAGAGTGTGTAACAGAATTCATTCTGACTGACAGATTTTGAAAAGCTCAGCCAAATCGGTGCTTTATGTAGTTTGGATTTATTTATTTTTTTAAATATTTTCCTAGTCTTTTTAATTTATGTTAAAAATACATATGTCCTCAGCTCGAAATTACTTTGAAATTACAGTGTCTCTTTCATCAGAAACTCTTTTAGTTTGGGGTTTTTTTCAAGATGTTCATGATGTGTGCGTGTCTAATAAAAAGCTTTACAAATGTATTATGGCTTTACAAACTAGAATTGTTTTAACGTGTGCTTCATTTTTTGTACATTAATGATTAGACAGTAACTTCTAAGATTATATGCCAATTTTGCTACTTTATGTTTTTGTTGTTCTGCAATGAATTCTGGGAAATTGCTGAATAGAGACCTTATGTATATGACACATACACCTCCATATACCCGTTTTGGACCAGAAATAGTTTCTTAGATTTATGGTGATCCTGCCCTCCCCAGTAGTTTTGTTGGAATAGTTTTGTTTGTCATTTGTACCTAAGCCTGTTGAGAAAGCAAGGCTTGCATAAGCTTAAAATAACTTTTCAATATTCTCTATTTGGTCATACTAATCACTTCCCCCCCCCCCCCATAATTTTTGGCAAATATTTTTTGTTTTAAGCCACATACTTTATCCCAGTATTTTTGTGAAGTTCCGGAGCAAAGTACCTAATTCTATTCACTGTTTGATAAAAGGTACTCCTTTTTGTTAAGTTCGCTCCTTCCCTTCCGAAATTCCTAATGTAAATTAAGTATTTGTGGGGTGGAAAAAAACTAGGAAATACTAAATGAAAGATTCCCTTTGCCAGCGTGTGCGTGTTCACAGCATGTCTTCCCATGGCCCTGAGGAGGGGCGTCAGCAGAGTGTCGGCTTTATATCCTAAAAGTGTAATTACTTATTTTGTATGTGTTTCATGTTATTCAGAAAACACTTCCCATAAAGTAAATATTTCAAAATCTTTCTCTCTGTTGTTTTTTTTTTTTTAGTTTTAGTGAAAGAAAAAATAAAAATGAAAAAAGAAAATGAAGAAGTTAATTATACCAGAATTCAACGAAGGTAATACAGTGATCTTAATTTTTTGTTGTTGTTGTTGTTGTTAAAAAATAAAGCTATTAGCAAAAACATGAAGCAGTTTAGATTTTGATAAATTATTTCCTTAAGAGAGCCTACAAATATAATTTCAGATATGTGTATTACACTTTTGTTCTCATTACTTTCTGTTGGAAATGTTGCAGTCTATGTAGCTGTAGCTGTACAAAGCTGTAGCTTTATACTGTATGTTTACATGAAGTCTTAGAATTAATTGAAAAATCAAAACATAATTTGTCTTTTGGTTATGCCTAGTAAATATATCATATATATAAAATATATATTATATATTTGCTATTATATTAATATTACTAGTATATTTATAATACATACTTTTTTGCTAGTATTTAACTATAACACAGTGACCGATTATTTTGATATGTGGAATATCTCTTCTATTCACAAAAGAAAAAAAAAAAGAAAATTGAAAGAGCAATTTTATAGCGCTTATCAAGTCATTCAGTAAGTTGTATATGCAGTCTGCATACTTGTTTCTGATACTAGGATAGCTATTCTAATTTGAGAGTTTTGTCTTTACATATTCTATCTCCTCAGTGTCAGCAGAAAACAACTATAAAAATACCATTCCTCCTGAATGCTGAAGTGTTGCATGTAAAGTGAAAGGAAGTTAAAAGAGATTGTTCTAGAAAAACAAATTAACATTATTTTAAAATGCAAAAGGGTGTACTTGAACATGCAATATTTAATCCACTAAGTTAAAAAAAGAAAAGGAAAAGGTAATTCACTAATTTACAGCCATCATTACTGAACTCAAAATACATGTTGCAGTCTGCAAGAAAATGAAACATTGCCCTGATAAAAAAAACTTTGCTATTGGCAACATTTATTTTCCTAAAAGGAATTTTGCCCAACTATGGCAGAATTAGGCCTTTGGTGGAAACTAGTGGAAGGAAGGCATTAAAATTTTATTGAGACAGAGATTTCAGTAACCCACTGAAATCAAAAGACACCTTTCTATAGCACCTAGTTTTCAAATTATACCTGTATCTTATGCCTGTATTTTACAAATGCATTTGGGGTGGTATTGTTAAAAGTTATTTTGATGTGTGAGATGTTCTCCTTCATGGTGCAGTGTTTATCAGTGCATTTGTTTAGAATATGAAAGTTATAAAACTGTCTGTGTCTCACCTTTCTGAATTACTCGTTATTGTCCCAAAGGACCTGTTTTCAGTCTGTTGTGTGGAGTACCCCTACTTTTAGTGTGTCACAATTTGTATCCTATGCTTGCCCGTCACAAGAAGGAAGGATTTGTTGTAGGCATTAATCCTGGAGTTTTACAAGATTGCGTTTCCACTTGCATTCCTATTATTAGGGAATAGCATTGATGAGAGGATTAGTGAATAAAATATACAAATCAGCTTCTTTGCTTTGATTAATAGCCGTTGTTTAACCAACAAGTTACAGTCAAGCAGTATGTAGCTGCAGTGTAAGTTGAAGAAATAGCTAAGCAGTCCTCGTAACGTTGTTTGGGAGCAGCACTCCAGTGTGCCTCACGCCTTTCGGATTTGGTGGAGTGATTTTTATTTTGAGTTGTAGCACATGATATGCGCTCAGACACAAAGGACAAACCTGTATTGTTTACTTCTGTGTCTTGTCCAATTATTGATTCCAGTCTTGCCTGTTGTGTGCACACTGTAGTGAGGTGCAAGTTGGGAGTTGAGGATTCATTGTTAAGGCAAAGAGTGCGCAAAAGGATGTTAATTCCAGCTGAAGACAAACAATGTTGTGCCATCAATCTGTTAAAAAGAGAAAATAGGTTTTCTTCCATTTTCAAAAAGAAACTAGTTACAAATCTTTGGATTGTTTGTTGCCTCCACCATTTATGCAGTTAAGCTTGAAGCAGCCTTCTTTGCGGTAGACGGTAATGCTTTCAATCTTGAATACTCATTTCACATCATATGTTTGTTTGCTTAAAGTCTACTGTGTCTCCCTTTAAAAGGAAAATTGTAATCAGCGATGCCAATTGGCATAAACCCGTAGATCCGATCTTGTGTTGAAACGCACTGCACAAGCTCGCTTCTATGGGTCTGTGTCAGTGTGGTGATCTGGCAAAAGTCTGTGTAGCTCACACCACAGTGGTATCTGACAACAAGCCCCAATGAGTGTGCAAAACTATACTGGGTTTGCAATGCTCTTCTTGTCCATTGCTTTATCTTCAAACTTGATTAAGTGGTTTGTTCTTTTATTGGTTGCTTTAAGCACACTTGGCTTAATATCTTATTAAAATTTAGAAAAAAGTGTGAGAGAATTGTAGGGTTTCCAATGAGGGAGTGTAGGATATACCATTTCCTGGCTTTATTAAATATACCATTACATGGTATTACACTCAAACAAAATTTAGAAAAACCAAGAAGATTTTTGTATTTTATTATTTTTGTAAAACAAGGCCAAATATCCATTTCTTTCCAGAAATGTAGTTGGGCTTGCATCATTCCTCTCAAATATGTATGTATATATATATACGCACACAGCACACGTATATATCTTTATACATATATCAACAGCACAGAACAGAAATTCTACCTCTGCAGTAGAAAAACCTATCTAAGAATATGCCTTATTGTCTGAAAAATGGGGAATAACTGCAGTTGAAAGCCTACCCCCAGGGGAAATATATAGGCCTATTTCAAAGAAAGGCTGAAGAAGTGAAGAAGACTTTATGGTCACCGTCGGAAGCTGTGTGCATCCGGGTTGAGGTAGTAGGTTGTATGGTTTAGAGTTACACCCTGGGAGTTAACTGTACAACCTTCTAGCTTTCCTTGGAGCACACTTGAGCCATCGAGGAATTCATCACCACTTTAATCTGATCAGGGAAAGTATGCAAAAAAAGGTATTGTTTCATGGCTGTACATAATGAACACTCTGAGGCTTTATTGATGTTGAAATAGTCCTGATGACTTGATTATTTCATTTAAATCCTGTTATGAACAATGCTGACACGTTGTCTTAATGGGCTGTGACTATGTACTGCAGACACTTAAGGAAAGACTGATGATTATTTTCATGCCATTAACAGGAAAGCTTTAAAAGTTTATTTTGATTTATAAATTCAGGAAAATATCAAGTATTTAATGCTTCTTTCTTTCTTCATGGAAACAGCTTATCCTACGCAGTTGGTTTTTTGTTACTGTTGTTATATAGGTGCACATTTTTTTCAAAAATGAAAAGAAGATTTTTCCTGTCCTTATAATACTTTCTGAAAAGTATTTCATGCTGCTGCTTGGATAGTAGCAGGCAGTGTCACAAGTTGATCCTGGTCTTCCTTGGATTTACAATATTCTTGCTTTGTGCCTGAACAACTCAGTGTTTTAAACTCAGATCCAAATGACCTGCAGACCCACCTGTGTTCTCACTTTGTGGAGATTCACATGCTGCTCAGCCCAGTCCCACTCTGGGGTCTTAGCCCCCTTGTCCTTACACAAAAATTGGTGAAGAGGATCTGTAGGACAGGTGGATGCACAATGGATTTTAAGCCTAACTTAAAGTATGTGGGACAGAGAGATGAGGTTGAGTGAATCAAAACTTCTCCAAGTTAATGGAAAATACTTGAGGGAGTAGTGGCTAAACGGGGGGATAGAGAGGAGGCCTCCGTCGACCAATGATGCTTAACAGGGACCACTCTCAATCTGAATAAAAACTGTCATATCCTCTGTGGATTCAAAAGGACCCTGGTCACCAGTATGTTTTCTTCTTTTCCTATTTTTTTTTTCTTTTGTAGTTTAAGTTTACTGGAAAGAAACATTGTAATTGCTGGTTTCTGCCAACAGAGCAACAGGTGTTCAAATCCTTTTATATTAATTCTTCAATTAGTTGCAAAATAAGGGGAATTGTTTATACTAAGCTGAACTGAATAGAAATGACTGATGCAGAAAATGTGGGAATGTTTCATCTGTCCTTCAAAGGCATGATAAATTAGTAATTCTATCAGGCATAGTTGCAGGTTGCTATGCAAATTTTCATTGCAGCATCACAAGCTTTAATGAATATACATTTTCTCTATTTCTTTCTCTGTTCTTTAATTTTTTTGCCCTGTAATGTGCAATACGTTGTTTTGGTAAGAGTTATCAAGTTACGAGCAAAAATAAATGAGACTGTGAGGTAATTTTGAAGCAGATTAAGGTAGAGAATGAAAAACAAAGGGAAAAATTGCTCTATTAAGAACAGCTGGATGGAGTTAGGTCTTCTGTGATTTCATTTTAAAGTCATAAAGCATATTGTCTGTTTTAGGTGACGTCTGGCATTTTTTACCTTTACAGTGTGCTTAGAATATTAGTCAGTCACGTAGACTCAGCATTACACTGCTATGATGATTCTGTAGTAAATAAATACACTTTGTAACATGGCTACACATGGATGGGTTCCAATCTAGGGCCCATCTGAGAGTGTTCATTCCTGTAAATAAGCCATTACATTGTCATCCTTGTGCCTTCATGTTGCTTCTTGCATTTGGGAGGAGTCTCCATTAGGATATTTGGGGAAAATCTCAAGATCCAACTGACCTGCAACTCCCAATGGTTTCTTTAGGAGACACAGGTCCTCAGCCTTTCACAAGTTTGGTCCTGTGGAAAAACTGACTGCAGAGGCACTGACCTGCCCAGCACCCTTTTGCTTGCAGGAATTTCCTCAGTGAAGATTAGGTGTTATCCATGGCCTTAGCCCTGCTTCCCAACACAGAAACTTGCATCATGGTAAAAATTCACCTTAATGCCAGATCCTGTTTGTCTTTAGAGCTAAGTCACTTCAGAGAGCTGGGGAGCATTTGTATTTCTTTCTGCAGCCCGGAGTGCCTGTGTCCAGATGCATGTCCAAAGAAAACAGAGTTAAAGGGGTGTTTCTGAGTTAATAACTGTGGGTCAGATGCCCTAATAGAGTCTGGCTGTTTTGGGTCCAGCCATTTTGAGGCCTTTCTGTGGAATAAAGCTGCCATTAATCCAGTTTACCAGAGGAGGTAAAGTAAGTTATTAGTAATTTTGCACTGTTGAAATAGCACAAAATAGTCAAAATATATGAGTGAATTTCTTGTCTTGTTGTTTCTCTTCAGCAAAAGAAAATGCTGAGTTTCACTTGGTCTCATCCTTCGTTTAACTTCCTCATCTTCAAAAAAGTTGAAGTTCTTAAGAGATTTTTAGATAAAGAATGTGGTAAAATATTTTAAAGCAATCCCAGAAAAGGTTTTCCTTGCAATTCTGTCCTTGAAAAAATAACAAACAGCTCTTAGTAATCTCTAAAACTTGTTTATTGAAGCTCTTCAACAAGAGACCTGTGATAGGTTGCTTAACTGATAAAGTTGGAATAGAAGCACACCTGAAATTTTTCAAAATTTTTTAATATGGTTTCATATGACATTCATTTATCTATTAAGAGCAGCTTCTAGTATTTTTAATAAAACTAAAATTAAATACGTCTGGCAGGCCCTGTTTAAATGTGAGTATTGCTTTTATTTCAGCTAAATACAAGTTTGAAAAGTTAATACTTTTGCATTATATAGTGCAGAAAAATTACATTGTTTCTGCTTTTTCTCTTCTCACATAGTAAAAATATTTAGATCAGAGTGATTTTTTTGGTAGAGTTTACTTTCATATAAGGCTTCTGAATATTTCACAGAATGGTTCAGGTTGAAAGGGAACACAGTGGATCATCTGGTCCAACCTCCCTTCTCAAGCAAGGTCATCCCAGAGCACAGCTGGATTGCATCCATATGGTTTGGGAATATCTCCAGTGAGGGAGACTCCACACCCTCTCTGGGCAGCCTTTCAGTGCATGGTAACTGCACAATAAAGCAGTTTTTCCTCATATTCAGGTGGAACTTCCAGCTGTATTTTATTGCAATACATATAATTTATATGGAAATTTCAGGCAAATTTCGTTGTTTTTTTTCCTCCACCTCTTCTTTTATGCTACTTCTAGAAATAGTAAGAACAAGCCTCACACTGATGAAGTCTTTTCAAGAATACTTGCAAAATCTGAGTAAAAAGTCAAAGATCAGGCTTCTCTTTTCTCTGACGTTCTCATGTTCAGAAATACCTGTTTCCTTATTCCTTCTTTTACAAATTGACATGTTATTTGATATTACAGAAAAAATAGGCATGGATCCCTTTGCTCTCTACTGGCTTTGTTGTACTTGCTTTTGAATTGAAAGATCTCACCTCTAAACAACTGTATTTGGAGGCTTTCTGGCTAATATAGTTGTTTGCTTTGGTAAGACTGGTGCTGATATGCACCAATCATTGCATCAAGAGTCTCAGTGAAAGGACACAGATACAGAACAGCAGAATATTCATTTTCTTAAGAGTCAGAACAGTCTTGTGTACTACCTGCTTTGCTTTTATGATTGGATGAAAAGGGAGGGGTGTACATTTTGCATTTTCTTGTGTGTAGTTAACATACATATATTATGCCTGTATTGCCTTTATCTGAATGTTCTGAGCCTCCTCAACTAAACTTTATGTCCATGGTTGAGTGTGATTTATCTGGGTCAATCTGTGGTTTATCTGGGAAATTTTACTTTTGGTTTACACTTTTTCACTAGTCCTTTTTTTATTATATATTCCCTGACATGATGATAGTCCTGACAATGAATGTAAAACTTTGCAGATATACCGGCAGCAGGGATAGATTGGGACTGATGTCATGTTTGTAAGGTTAGCAGAAACCAAAGTTTACTCAAACCAAATCCTCCATGAGTCCTCTCTGTCATGACTCGCCAGCTTAGGAAGGAGCATAGACAGTAGTCTATGTAGTCTTGGTAGTACAATCTTTGTAGATTTGGCTTGAGATCGTGGGGTTGGATTTGCTCAAGCTCTGTGAGATTCTCATTTTTCTGAAGTCCCTTGACAATAAAGCAATTCAAGGCTCACTTTTCCTTGACGTGTACCCACATGTGCCCTGTGGTTGCTGCAATATCAAAATAGATTTGTATGTCTAAGAAAAGATGACTGTCAGTCATGTATGTTTATGTGTGTTTACTGTTGGGGATTTTTGCATGGCACTACACTGATGTGAAAAAAAGAACACAAGCTCAAAATTCTCCATCTCATTCACTGCATTTAGTTTGCTGGGACAAATTTGTTAACTTCCCAAATTAGGAAGAAACCATCAGATGAGACCTTGACCATGAGAACTTCACTATCTCTTGAAAGAACTTCTGCCTGAGATTAGGAATAGCATTTGGAGCTTGCTAAATATGTGTAAATGGTTGGTTTCCTGGAAAGTTGCCCATGAAAGATGTTCTGTCTAGATCTGGAAGTAGATTTCATGGTAGCCTATGTTCAGGAAACATGGCTCGAAAGTGCCTCTGGTATTCATGTGTCCTGGGTTGAGGATCATTGACTGCTATTCTATATCATAGTTTGTCCCACAACTTTTAGACGGTTATTTTTATCTCCACCTCTTCAAAAAGCCCAAGTACACTCAGTTTGCACAACTGAAGGGGATTTGCTCCCAAAGTGCTTTGAACACCCAGATTTACCTGTGTCAGTTGAGCCATTCACAGGGAAGAGAATTTGGGGGGTGTAGAATTTTTATTAAAGTGTTATTTATACTATGTTGAACTAAATTGTTTGAGGGCTGCTGCTGAGGCTGATATCACTGGGCAAGGACACCTCTGTGAGCTGGAGAACAGGGAGCAGCAGTGAACCAATGTAGATGTTCAGCTCTGTGCTAAATAATGTGCTTTGCTCCGTTGCCCAAATGTTGATAACTTTTGATGTATAGTTAGGCTAGATTTGTGCAACAGTATGTATCTTACCTTATTCACTTCTAATTTTTTTGGCCTTACTGCCCAAGTATATATCTCCAGTTTGTGTATTGTAAAGAATTAAGCTGAGACCATCTAATTCACATATTGTCCTTGTGTTTCATCACTGGCTGGATAGGGAGGCAGTGTCTGAAAACTCTCAGCCTACACTGTTTATGGCTCACACACATTTTGAGAAGAGTGGTTGCTCGAGTCCATCTGAAGTACCACAGCTGGCAGTCTGGCTACAGCCACAGGGAGGGTTTTACTAAAAAAAAATTGGTTTTGTCTTTAGAATTATGTTTACTCAGGATGTGACTTGTGAAGTACACGATTCCTGTGGTGATAAAGGGGTCTCTGAGAGTCATACTGTAAAGTACATTGCACTTCGGAAATGTTTAGCTTCTGATATAAGAAGAATTTAGAGGTATCTTTATTATTGTTTCACTTTTGAGTTATAACTGTAACAGAATTGCCAAAATGTAAATTTTAGTGACAAGTCTAAGAACCTAACTCATGCTTAGTGTAACATTTTGAAGCAATCCTGCTTTTTCCCCAAAATATCTTGGGCATTTAGGAGCCTGCATCCTGTTGATTTACGACATGAGGGCAAGTTTTAAAAGGGAAACCGCAGGTGCAAAGACATTTTTACAGCTTTTTGACCATAGGCTTCATAATGAGTGACCCAATGGCAGGATGTCAAATATATATAAAGTGGCTGGTGCTGCCTCTGGGTCGTGCTTCTGTATGTGAGACACTTAAACATGGAGTGCCAATATATTCTTAGCCACTTTTATGAGATAATAGTGCCTTAATTTCTCTCCTCTTGCTGTTGTAAAGCAAGGCAATAAAAGCAATGTAGTAAAAAAAGTACGTGCAGCTTGCACACCTGATGTGCCTGTTGAAGCTGCTGCTGCCCATGCAGGTGCTTGAAGGGGACATGCAGTTCTTTCCCTTCTCTTGCCCTGCACTGCAGGAGGAGTTGTCTGCTCTGGGAGACAGTGTTGTCCCCAGCCTCCTGGTTTTAGGACAAGTGCTGGCAGGGAACGCTACCCAGGCACTCGTGCCTCTGTCCTTTGAACCAGCAGGCACCATCGTGCCAGGGGCACCCAGGAGCCCTTTGCACTGCTGGGGCAGGGGTGGCTCTTGCAGAGGGGAGGGCTTCTGCTGCCCCACTGCTCCACCAAGGACAACAGGCAGTGTTGTGCCCAAAAGGAAGGAATTGAGCATAGCGTTGAGCCACATCGGGGGTTTTTGGCTAAAAAAGTCCAAGTATTGGTCTGTGGAAGCAAACATGCAGCCTGCCTAATGAATGTAGTATTTATTAGCACCGTGAGCTGCTTGAAATACCAAAGCGGATAAGGGCTGTGATTCAAGGCCACGGGGCTGGGCCCACACAGCTCCCTAAACCAGGAGCCAAAGGACGTGGGAATCCTCCCCAAGGGGTGACCTTGAAGTCTGAAGCGAACGTCACATCTTCAGGTTTGTGTTAAGGATACCTTCTCATGTGGGAGGAGTGGCTGCCGGTTGTTATTGTGAAATGTAATTTGACTCTAATTTAATGACAGTTCTTAGTAGGCAAAATGATTTGTAAGGCTGATTTCCATTTTTATTGATTGGACCTTTAATTTACTTGGACTTGCACTCAGAAGGTTCATCAGAGATTTAATGCCAGTCTGCAAAACCAGCATGGTAAGGAATTTTTTTGATGGAACTCGAACTCAAGTGCTTCAACAACAAGTCAGTGAGGTGTGGTGTGAAAATATTTTAAGAAGGAAAATTCTTAGTTAAACTAGACTTTTTTAATAATCAATTGGCAATGTTTTTCCTCTCCTGTGGATTTTTTCCCCCAAACTCTCACATTCGATATCTAATCAAAGGTAAATTAGAGATTTCATTTTTAGAGTTTTGTATAATGGGGTTGTTGATCTTGGAGATTATAATTGCAAAACTTCCACTGAAAATAAGTAACTTATAACTTCTGGAAATGTATTATTTTATTTATTAGTAAGAAATTTACCAAATACAAAACTAATACAGTAGAACTAGCTGCAACAGTCTCCTAGTTATTTTCAAACTGCAGGGTTTTTTCAAAGTAGAGATTGCAAAGCTTGAAAAATAGATTATTTGGTTTTGAAGTCTATAAAAAAATTTATAGAAACAAGTTTGCTTTCTTTTTAATATTTACAAATTAATATTCATAAATGTTAGGAATTCATGTTCTGAAGAGGGAGGAGCTAGCAAGGGGTTAATGGGTGATAATTTTTCTTACCTTTTCCAAAACCAAACCTTTGCACCTGAACTAGTCAATGAAGAAAGCAGCAAGAGACACAGAGTGTATCCATATGGGAGAAAGGAAGGAATAGGGAGGATGAATTATTATGTGATAAGAAGTATAAGAGGATGTAAGAGAAGGAAGGAAATTGAAGCAGCACTCAGAATAAGAGAGAGGCTATGAGGAATGGGAGTGCAGTGGCTGTGCACTTGCACTTTGAGGAGCTCTGGGCATGTAAGCATGAAAGATGTGGGGAAAGGACATGAGGGTGTTGTAGCTTCACATTGTTGTGCTTCATCCATTTTGGTACATCTCTGTAACTGCATAATATTAATTTCTATGTATTGAAAATAGAAATTTTTTTTTAAAAAGGAAAGATATACAGATAAAACTTCATATCTATAAATAAACAGAAGGCCCTGTGGGAATAAGTTTTTTTGTATTGCCTGGCCAATTTATTTTTCTTTTATTGCCAGAAAACCCCCTTATAGTATATAAGTTTAAAGGGTGGTAAGTCTGAAGAGTAGTAATTGAGGGTAGTTCACATTCCAGACATATTGAAACCATGTCAAAATTATTCCATACTCTTGACTATTAGGAACCCATGAAATTCCAAGCTAAAGATAAACCAAAAACCCACTGTGAAGGCAGACAGATAGTCATAACTACCTGATACTGACACAGTTAGGCAATGTGTCTCATGATGCTTGTTAGTTCAGTTTAGACTAAGACAACAAACACTAAATGTGATTATGTAGTAGCCATATCAATACTGCACAGTGTCACTGTAAGGGAGCGTTAACCTGTGTGTGCCCTTCCTTTGTGTCTGCTCAGTTTATTTACATCAGTGAGAAATATAAAACTCTCAAAAGCCTGAATCAAAAAGAATAAGATAACCCCAGCTTTTATATGAACTGTAATTAATTTGCAGCCTGTTACCACAAAACTTAATTTGGGGAAATTCCTAGTTAGAATCAAGAATGTTAAACATTTGTGTGAATAAGAACAGTATGTGCAGTGGTGCTAGAAGTAGCAATATTTCTGATTCAAACCATGCACTGAAGAGTTGTTGAGGTTACAGAACTTCTTCCCTTTTAAAACTGTGAGAAAATGAAGTTATTGACTGCTGATCACTTCCAGACACAGAATGATGGTCTATTAGTCCCTTACAGAGTGTAATAGCAGTTTCACATGACACATATTAATGGAATATCTCATTAATTCCCTAAATGTCACCAAACTGGTCAAGTCATTATAAGTTTCCATCTCCTTGAAGTAAATTTAGCTGCTTCAAATTTTTCGGCTCTATGAAAACATCTGCAGAATATGGAATCTGTTAAAACAGCCGGGTCTGCTTTGTGAGATACCCAGATCCTAACCTGAGCTATTTTTGTAGGGGAGATCAGCTTATTCAGCATCAAAAAGTAGTCTGAAGATTTACATTCAACTTCTTGTTTTGAGGAAAATTTTGCCTCTCTGTTCTGTACATGAACACTATTTTTTCTGTCCAACAAAAAGGAGAAAATGTGACTATTTATGTCATGAGTTATCAAATAATGTTATTATGTATTGTCAGAATTTTAGTTTTGATTTATAAGGTTATTTACTTGTTAAGTTAAATGACTAAACAGCAAAACAAAGTCTTGTTATGGTTATGAAGTGGGGAATTATTCTTTGCCTTGTTCTTCATGTAAGGTATCCTCAAAGCTTTTGCTTTAAAGAAAAAGTAGCATAACACAAAGTGAAGTGATTCATATTCTTGGGCAGTTTTGAGAGGGAAAATAAAAATATATTTAAATAATATTGTTTTTCAAAAGCCAATCCTAATTTACCACACACTAATTTCTCATTAGAGAGAATTGCAGTTATTTTACAGTGTTTTTAACATTGCACTGGAGCATTCTACTGATTAGTCTGATCATGGTCACTTGTAAGGCTTGATAGTACATTTCTCCCTGAGTGAAGTCTCGAGTGAAGATTTATTTCAGAACTAGTGTTAATGAAAACAGAATCTGTGCATAAAGAGAAGTGTTCACTAATATAACTCCATGTTTCAATTAATATATATGAAACTAGGAAATATTGAGAAAGTCAAATTTTCTAAAATTAATTAAGCATATTGTTTTTTATTTATGTAATTTTACACTCACGGCTTTTCTTTTCAAAAGTGATTGGACCCATAAAAACCACAAAACTTACCTGTAAGAAGAAATAAATAAAATCCTTGATGAAGTATGTCAAAATATTCAAGTAAAAATCAGTCCCAGTCATCTTTTATCAGTAGCGTCTGTAGCATGGCATTTGAGACACTGGAAATGTAATTATCTTTGTTAAAAAAGCATTTGAAAATACTTGTTTTAAAAATTATTTTGTGGTTTCAGAGCTGCAGAGGATTTCAGAAGCTTTAAATCTGCTTTAAACTTTAAATCTGTGGATTGAAGTAAACATGTATAAATATATTTGACGAATACTTAGGAATATTCATTAATAAGAGCCTGTACATTCAATTCTAGTTCTGTGGAATGTAAGGGAGTGAGAACTTTTCCTAATTTTTTTTTTCACAAGCTTTGTCTCCATATATGTGGCCTTAATTGATCTTGAAGGATTGATAAATAATCAAAACAACTAAAAAAATGGGGGTGAGTTACCAACATTGTTACAAGGATTCAAATTCATGTAATTTACATTATATTTTAGAATCTTCATGTTTCTTATGAATTTAAAGCTATTTAACAAAAAAACAATTTCTTTTGTTCCAGGGTGAAATTTTCATGAATGCAGTTTCAGCAGTTCATTACTTTTTAGGATAAAAGTTTCTTCATTTATACTCAAAGAAGAGCAAGGCAAATGATTAGTGATTGAGGGAACATGGTGAATTCTTGTCTCTTCTTCAGCTATAAGAGCTTTTCTATAAACCTGGAGGTAGGAGTTCACCCAGCTACCAAGAAACAGTTCCATGCAGACAGACAGGCAGGTTCTGTCCTACAGGGAAATAGTTACATGAAAACCAAACAAAAACCATTATTGAGGAGAAATGAAAGTGTAGTAAGTGTACAAATGAAGCCTTAACAATGTCAAGTTTTTTCAGGGACAAAATAATTTTAATTTTCTTTTTTTTTTAAAGAGTAAATGGAGAAAGGTATGTAAAAAAAAAACCCAGGCTGTCAAGAGAAATGGACCTTGTTGCTAGCAGTAGGAGTAGCCAAGGCCAAAAGAGAAATGAATCGTTAATGACAATCTATCAGACAAAGAAAATTGTCCTACGTTATTTGACTCAGTAATCCTAAAAGTCCTGTACTTATGTGTCTTAGCATCTTCTGAATAGCAGAGTCCAAGAAGAGTAAATATTAGTGTTCATTTGAAACTGCACAAAGCCAGTTCAAAGTTATTCAAAAAAAGAACATGAAGGAAAAGGGAATCATTATAAAATGAAAAGCATGATTTAAATCTTTATAGTTGTTTACCAAGTAACATTTGCAGACTAGCTGTCTAAACTGTTGCCTTTTTGTTTACCTATATAATTTGATGAAAAAAATCTATTATCTAAAGGTAAGACAGCTTTATATACAGCAGTTCAACAGCATAGACTTAATAATACTACTATCACCAGTGTATAAAAAAAGTAAATCTATTCACTGCAAGGACTACCAGTCACAGCACTTTGAAAAATTCAATATTTTCACAAATTCCAGTAGAATAAGTGTGATGTAACTTTAAGTGGGATACAAGGTGTTGCAATTAAATTCATCAAGCATTGGGGAACAGTTGGAAAAAAGAGGGAAATACACAGTCTTTCAGAAGTCTATCGTCTTCCCTGGTAACCTCAATGAGATCTTTAAGGGCATTTGTACTCAGGAAAGCATTCAGATTTGTTCATCATCATGAGAGCAAATGTCTTTGTGTCTTTCTCCTTTTATGTACCTCTATTTAATAATTTTTCACAGACAGCTTCTAATAAATAGGATGTACCTAGGAGTCTGATATCCTTTTGTGATATGATACCCTTGGTGAAAAGCAGGAGCTCTGGACAATTAAATAGTTTGTCCAAGTTCGTGCTGGATGTCATTGTCAGCATTAGGATCAAGGGATGAGCCTTCTAATTTACCAAAATGATGACTAGTCCAAAATATATATTTATGGAAGTTCTTTCTGGGCAGTACATTAAAGGTGTAGCCCCTGTGCTCTAAGTCAAAAAGCACCATCTCACAGTTTGAAGGCTGTGTATCATGTTGGAGTGTGTTTTCTCTATCAGTGTGATGTTTTCACATTGTGTTTTCTAATGTTGTAATTACACAGCTCGCCCTACAGTTCTTCTTGAAATTAATGCATATCTTGTATTTAATAATAACACACACATTTAATAACACTATTTTGTTGTCATAAATATTAAAAGCCACATAATTTATGCACATATAAAGACTGCAGTAATGAAGGTGTTTAAAATAAACAACATCAATTGAAATTCAAGTGCTGAGACTCAGTGGATCCTGAAAGTAAAACTGACTGTACAAATAAAACTAAGATTGCCTTTGTTGATCTTGATTATCTAAGAGGAGAGGAATATGGCATATGAATAAGGAGGATGAATAGAGATGGAAAGTTCAAACTTTTTCAAATAGTGTGCAGCATTGACTTTCTATTAAGGAGGGTGAAGAAATGCTCTTGGCAACGGCATGTAACCTCAGCTTTTCCTTATCCTCACCTGTGCCCTGGCCCCTTTTATGTGGCAAGGACCAGTGGAACTTCCAGACATGGCCCCAAAAGCTCCAGGTCCATCTAGAGGAGAGCTCTGATGTGGAGGGAAGCAAGGAAATGGCTGTTAGGCTGTTTTCCAGGCAAGCCCTGGGGAGGCAGGAACTCTGACCGTGCCAGGGCACAGCTGAACAAACCACAGCATCACTGCTGGAGCTCATGGGCAGCTGAGCTCTCCCTGCTAGAACCTAGGCAGGCTCAAAGGGACAACTGAGTTATGTGAGCAGATGCAGAGCAGTCCAGGATAAAGGAGGTTCAAAATTGGATTTTACTCCCACTTGCTGCAAGGTGTGACTTGTACGTTCTACACCTTAGGAATGACAAATTTAAGGTGTTTATGTGAGTGTTGTACT
Organism: Platyrinchus mystaceus; assembly: GCA_035041135.1. Classification (NCBI taxonomy): domain Eukaryota; kingdom Metazoa; phylum Chordata; class Aves; order Passeriformes; family Tyrannidae; genus Platyrinchus; species Platyrinchus mystaceus. The sequence goes on from JAWWLV010000001.1 coordinate 12,008,681, forward strand.
CTTAACTCTTTAAAGTATGTGGCAAAAAAACTATGTAATCTCAAATTCAGATATGAATTTCTAGAATCCCACAGCTGTGGGAGTAATGTTTGACACATGAGTGGGAAAGGGTTTAGCTGTAAAATTCACAGCTCAAGAATATAAAAGTAGAAGTTTGGAAGGGTTAAGATCAAAAACTGTCTAAGACTGGATTTTTGTTCTGATTCAAGTTGCTTTGCTTGTTGTATGTTGATGTTAATATAATCAGAAGGTCTCAATCTCTCTGACCTGTGAAAGCAACAGTAGTGCTTATGTCCTCCTTGCATTAAGGAAATTTATTTTTGGAATAATGTGATAAAGTATATAAACATTTCTTATTTACATGTGGCCATGTTTCAGTTTCTGTACTGACAAACTGAACAGTAACAATTCTTCAATACTGTTACAGATTAATCCGGTGGAGTATATTCCTGTGCAACAGAAAGAGATAGAGACTGGGAATTAGAGGAGACTCTATTTAGAGTAAGATGTTAAAATGCTGACACAAATATCATAGTTACCATGCCTTTTATTTTTGAAAATATGTTAATTCCTCACTATTCCATTGGCTTTTTTATTTTCACTTTTTTTTTTTTTTTTTTTTTTTTTTTTTTTTTTACCAATTATTAGAAAAGAAGGGGGGAAAAGAATCAGTCAAGATAATTTTTGGACTTCAAAAAGTTTTCTCCACAGAAGCAGCTTTTAAGTAAGCTAAGTAGTTAATGGGGGAGAGAGAAATCCTCATCATAGAGTGAAAATTGCTAGATGACAAAGTCTGTGGTTATCCTTCTCTATGACTGAAAGGTTAGAGTGGGCTGCTCCACTGCCTCATGTTATGATGGTTGTTATTTGATAAATAGAAATAAAAGAAAGAAAGTTAGGCAATGGGATGGCAGCATCTGCAAATGGCACAATTACCTGGGTTACTCAAGTCCAAAACAGACTATGTGGGGAACTTCAAAAGGGAACTTTCAGACCTGCAGTAGTGGATGACACAATGTCAAGCAAAATTCAGCAGTGATGTATAAAAACTAGCAGGCATTGAAAGAAGTAGTCTGAACTATTTATGACCTTTGTTGTGTTCTAAATGAATTTAAAAATACCAGAAAGAGAGATCAAGTCGTTGTGGATAACTCAATAAAACCTGTGATCTCTGTTAAGTGGCCTTTCTCCTCCCCTTATAAATCATCAAAATAAAAGAATTCTCTCACCACAAAACAAGAATAAATGGCAACAAGATCCTATCTGCATGATAATAAACTACATGCAGTACATCTCATAGCATATAATGCAGCATCATCTCTTACTCTGACCTCTGTGGTAGAGAATAACTGAGCAAAAGGAGAGACGAAAACATCATACTTCCTAATAAACATGTTGTGCCTCTTTCTAAAGTACAAGAATTAGTGAAAATTTAGTAAAAATGAGAAGACACAAATTTTATGTATGCAGAAATAATGTATTTTCTTTATTAAATAAATATAGGAATGCTAGCCACTGCAAGAGGTTCCAAACTTGTAGATGCTTGGGAGGGCAATTTAGATGTGTAAACCCAGACTGAAATAGAAGTGCTTGTAGTATCAAGCAGTACAATGTGCTGAGTATCTCATATGAACTCTTCTGTCTCAGAAATCCAGAGAAAGGAGGTGTCAGTGAAGGTCTTAATTGAGCCCTTCTGTCCTGCTGTTCTCTCTATGGTGCAAGATTTACCCTGTCTGTGCCACTGTTGAAAGAGCTGAGGGATTTCTTTGAACAGTCCTTGTTCCTTGCTTATATTTTAGTTATTTTTTAGCAAAGCTAGTGTTTACAGAGTCACACCTGTAGTTAGCCAGACTTGCTTCTCTGCATCTGCTGGGCACATGCTACATGTTAATAGTAAATTATATATGGTATGAACAAATGAACTACATGGTTGTACAAGAAATGTACCATTGTTACAATGGACAGTCACAGAATCACAGCAGCAATCTTAACACAGTGTATCTCCAGGTGGAAAACATGAGAAGAGGGTAAGGAAAAAGTAGAATGAGCAACTTTTTTTTAGTATTATGTACAAAACTGATTAAAATAGACTTCATGGAGAAAAGTGCATTATGCCATTGCTCAAACAACTGTACTTTTAAAAATATTTGAAGAAAAAGTGGATTTGCAGAAATCCATTAAAAGATGTTGAGTAAGGTGCTCATGATTCAGTCCATTGATGGAACTTCTGGTGCAAAGGACTTGGCAGGGAAGGGAAGTAAGAGGTCTGATGCTGTTCAAAGAAGTGGTTGAGTCACTATTCCTGGAGGTATTTACAAGGTGTGTAGATGTGGAACTAAGGGACATGGCTTAGTGGTGGACTTGGCTGGGTTAATTGTTGGACTTGGTGATCTTAAAGGTATTTTCCAACCTAGATTATTCTATTTTTCTATGATTTTATCCTCTTTTGTTCAATGTGTTTGAATTTGGTGTAAGTCAGACAAGCTGGCATATATCTATTGTTCAGCATAAAGAAAAGGTCCAGATTTTACATAAAGGTACGTTGCTGTCTCACCTTTTGCACATTTCATATTTGCATGTTCCATATCACAATTACATCAAAGAATCTTAGAAAAACCCCAAACCAAAGAAGTTAATTGAAGCCTCATAATAGTTACTCTTAACTCCAAGGCAAATCCATGCACCACTATTTTTTGTCTTCTTTGCTCCTTTCTGGATGTTGTGTCTTGTCCTAAGTCCTTTCATGTACTTGCCAATGCCTGTAAATTCCTAAATTTCCTGATTTCGAGATTAAAATGTTTTCATCATGCTTTTGTCAGTGAATTCCTAATGACTTCATGTTCTCTTCTACGTTTTACAGTATTTCCATATCCTCATAACAACCTTGAGTCCCTGAAAGGTCAGGTAGAAGGATTCTCATTCTGATGTTGCTGTTGTGATCTTCTTTCAATCACTGTCAAGGCAGATGAATCCTTGAACTGCTGCCATGCTCAGAGGTCCCTCCTCTCTATTGATTCTTACCACTGATGTGGTTCTTTGACTTCCTTATTTTAATATGAAAGTGCATAAGAACTAGAGCTGAAAGTGATCCGTTATGCTTACTGAGCCAGTGAAGGGTTAGTGCATACTCATGTTTGGCGTGAGCTAATTTTGTAGACATTAGCCAATATCTTGAAATAGTGCTTCATTGTGAAAAAGAATTCCTTGTTACACAAATAGAAATTCTTACTTCCATCTCACTCCTACGTAGGACTGTGTATGGAAAGCCTCACTTTTGCTGTGGGGGTAATGCCCAACAAATACTTGTAGGCTGTTGTGCAAATGCTTAAAATATTTACCTCCGCTGACAGTTCGTCTCCAGTCTGTGTGGCCTAATCAGACCTCTTGTCTTTCTCTGAAATCCCTCCAGGTTTTCAAAGTGTTTCTTATAACAGGATGAGCTAATGAAAATTCATTTGCCTGGTACATCTCATCTTAGGCTAATTTTGGCTATACCTTGGTAGCCATGGCAGATGAGAAAATGTTCTCCTACAGTTTGTATATAGGTTATCTCAGTGGATCAAATTCACATTGGAAAAATGTTAGTGCAGGCTTTCTGGCCCAAGACTTTCTGAGTATGGTACACAGTAGTTTACTATTATCTCAAAACAGAAGTATAATTGGGTTTTTTAAACTCTGTTCTCCCCTTCAGCATTGCATTTTCCATACATTTTCTGGATCCAGTTCATGTGTTACAGGTTATTCCCCACAAAATTTAAAATTAACTTGTTATCCAAAATTAAGTCTGAATGTTCTTTATCCACAGGTAGACACAGTCAGATCATGTTTGTATACTCAAATATGAGGTAGAATTGTGACATTCAGGATCCCAACAATCAATTTACTTTGTGTTAATTCCTGATCAGTGTTTCTTCCCCATTTAGTCTGTAAAGTGCATACTGGTATTGCTCATCAAGCTGGCACTGGTACTTGTCACTCTGGTTTTCCCATTGATCTCTTTTCAAAGCTGCTAAGAGCGTGAGGGTCATTAAGGCCTTGATTGCATGAAATTCACTTCCGTGCAGTATGTATGTGCTTAAGAAAACGGGGTTTGGATGACTATGAAAGACTTCCAAATTTGAATTTCATACACGGTCTGATACTGAGGATATCACAAAATCTCCATTCCCTGTCCTGCAGTGGTCCTCAGTAAAAGTTGGTATTTATCCATGCTTACCGTGCTTGTGTGTCATCTCAGGTTCTGCTGTTTCCTACTGTGGATGCAGGGAAATAGCAGTTCAATGACAATCTGGGTAAATTCTGATTGTTGTTCTGAAGCAGAGGAGTGAATAGACCTTAAGGAAGGACATGACTGGGTTTACACAGATAAAACCCTTTGTTTGAGATCCCTTTATCAGATTTATTTTGAAGTGAGAGTGTGGTCTGTGAAAGAAATGTTACTGCTCCCTCAAGTCTATTTTAACCCTTTGGGTAATGTAAGCTGAAGTGGACATAGGTTCTGTGGATTTTACTCCCTCACCTGACATCATATTTGAAACTCGTACAGATCAAAATAAAATCTCTGTATTCATATTAGACAATGAGTCTTTTCTTTCCTATTAAGAGCAGAATACAACCTGGAGGAAAATAGAGTGAGAGGATTCCAGGGCTCACAGTCATGTGCAGTAATAATCATACCAAGACTATAAATGAATGAATGTGGAGTGCCACTTGATAGTAGTTTTTGCCATTTTTTTTATCCAAATGTATATTGTTTTTATAGGGATGCAAGATACTGTATTTTTCTTTTTCCAAAAATGATAGAAAAATATTAAGAAATTAGATTAATAATGAACAGTATATTTTTAGTATATTTTACCCCACTCATAATCTGGGAATACATGAGTATGAGTACCAAGACTTTGTACAAGTAGTTTTCCCTGGAATAAGGGGAAATGGTGTGCTGATGTCATGTAACTTGCTGCACATTCATTAAATGTTGAATACCTGGTATTTAAAATTGAAAGCTGCTGCTATGAGTTCATTAGCTAAAGTAGTGACAGGAGCACAGGAGGCAATTTTAAACAACTGAAATCTGTAAGAATTGGTGGAAAGGTAGAAGTTGTAAGCCTGTCCTCATGTATTGTTTGCCTCATGCTTTCTGGTGCTCCTCACTGAATAATGAAAATGCTTGTTGACTTATTTGCTGAATTTTAAGAATGAAGCAAGTGCAATGACACTGTTTGACAGGCTGAAAAAATACTGTGCTTCAGCATGCTTTTGAAGAATTCTAATATCATCAAGGCTTAACAGCGCCACTTTGCCATGGAAAAGCATCACGTGGCTCTTCTCTTGCAGGTGGATTTAGCAAAGCAGCTTGCCACTTCTGCTTTGGATTGAACCACTTCATAAATCAGGACTAAGACATTTGGCTACATCACAATGGGTTTTTTTTCTCAGCCCAGGAAGGCTGCAGTTACCTAACTAAAATCCACAGAAAATGTTGGTAATTCATTTTTCAAATAACTATGCCTACAGTGTCTGTATGTGTACAGAGGTATAGCGTTTCTTTCTAAAAAAAGAAACACTGTAAGACTCTGTCAGTTGCTGGTTTAAGGCTTTAAGGAGAATTTTTATGCTTGAGTAGTGTAATACAGTAGTATATTTACTTAGTTTCCTGTCTATTTTATTAGTGGAATAATTATGTCTTTAAACTTGTCAGTTATGTATTTTATGACATATAGGGCACAATAGCTTTTAAGTATGTTTATCAGACTCACCTACGGACAGTATCTTTAAACTGGCTTTCTGAATTTCCCAGATGTAGTTGAAATATGTGATCTTGTCATTAGGAGTTTATTTGTAACTTTTCCATCTTTGCAAAGCTCCCAAGTTGGATCCCAAAGGATCGCTAGATGGAGAGGGAAAAAAAGCAAAAGTAATTATTAAAAAACATTTCTATCAGTTAGCTGCTGTTGTTGGGTTTTGTTGGCTTTGCTTTTTTGTGTTCTGGGGTACCTGCACTCAGCAAACTTCAAGGTCTGACTGTATGAAGTAGTTCATGTGTTGGTGACAGCGGATTCCTTGCACCAGAGAACTGATGTGCAAAGGCAGTGCAGTTGCTGCTGCTCATGTTGAACAGAGAGTGGAATTTGACCCTTATGAAGGAATTGCAGGGAGGCTTTGAAATCACTGTAATAATATCCATGGAAAACAGAGAGGAACTGGGAAACAGGGAAGTTTCAGTGAGTATAGAAGAACAGCATGTTATACTGCTACCTGTCCTTTGTGCCCTCTGCTGTCCTCCAGTTCCTGAAAACAAGTTATAACAAAGTTCTCTGATATTTTGTTTTTCCCACCTGACATCTCTCTTAATAATATAAAAATGAGTTATAGCCACCTGATGATTTCTTTATAGTCTTTTGTTAGAAGGATCATCCACACTTGTCTGATTCAAAGGAAGACCTTTGGCATCCATGTATATGCAGCGTTGAAGTCAGGATCCTGAACGAGGAGGCCTTGGATTTAACCCATTAGGGCAATTTTTGTTCTACATAATGGATTGAAATTTATGTTCCTCCAATTGCTCGTTTTCCTACAGGCCTCTCACCTACTGGCATGGAAGCACATATTTTGAAAGTACAGTACAGCTTTTACCTCTTCAGGGAGAAAACAGGTGTATTAATTGTGCAATTTTCCTGGGAAGGAAGGCCTTCATACAGCAGGATTTCACAAAGGGAACTGTGCCTTTCAAGGTGCCATTGCAATCTAATAATCAAAAGTGAAGAAAAGATGCCTTATATTCTCTGATGCCTGATTTCCTTAGGTCTGTGCTCAAGGCCATATAGAATCATAGAATTAACTGGGTTGGAAGAGACCTCCGAGATCAAGACCAACCCTTGATCCAACCCCACTGTGATTACTAGATCATGGCACTCAGTGCCACATCAGCCTCATCTTAAACACCTC
>JAWWLV010000001.1:12015728-12064804 GCA_035041135.1 Platyrinchus mystaceus
CCAACCTAAACCTCCCCTGGCAGAGCTTAAGCCCGTGCCCTCTTGTCCTACTGCTGATTGCCTGGGAAAAGAGACCGACCCCCACCTGGCTACAACCTCCTCTCAGGTAGTTGTAGAGAGTGATGAGGTCACCCCTCTTGATGATGAGCAAATGAAGTGCTTTGAGATAACACTGTACATCAAAAGGTAAATTAGCGAAGACTTGGGAAGGTTTTTTCCTATGTGCAATAATTCCTTAAGCTGCCTGGTTGCACATGTTGCTGGTCTCTCTCTGCCAGCTGGTGGGTTCCCAGGCAGAGTCTGTCGCATGCACACGTCACATGGATTCCCCATGCACTTGCAAATACTGTGATCCCCGGAGGGGCGTCGTCCTTTAGGGGCTGAAATGCTCAGCCGCTGTGATGAGATGTTCTGCTTAGGAATTCAGGGCACAGTGTAAACCTAGCTGTGGATCATGCCATTCCACCTTCTTTTTTTTTTTTTTCATAAGCACTGGGTGTGATATGTTTCACAATGATATGCTTCGTCTTATGTTGTTGCTCTCAGATTGCGCGTGTGAGAACACAGCATCTCGAAAACGATTTACAAACACGGGCGCGGTGTCTGATGGCACTTTGTTTGTGAAGGAAGAGGCATATGTTTGCCTTGTGGTGTGTGCCTGTAGATCAAAATGAAATGAAAAGTGAACTGACTACATCAGTATTAGGCGTGTTACTTCCGAAAAAAAAAAAAAAAAAAGAAAAAAAAGGCAGCAAAATGCTGAATGCTATATGGAGATAACATACAATTTATTGATTCTCCCTGTGGTTTATGGCTATAATGGACTTTATGAAAACCCTAAGCCTGTCTATTTTATCTTTGTAAATAATTGACTGAGAACACTGTTCTAAATGGGATAAGTGAAAAGAGATACATGCAGGGAGAAGGCTGCACAAGTAATTATATGTATACAGTACATTTTGGCCCTTTCTGGCAAAGTTCAAATAAATTTCTTCACACTGTCTAAAAATCAGAGGTGTAATTTTTGGTTCAAATCTGTTGTCACAACTACCCTTAGCTCTAATGTAATTTGCATTTCAAGTGTACTAGAATCTCTGAGCACCTCCTTTGGTTTTTTTACTGTTAATAACTGATTTCACAGTTATTTATAGCCTTGCTGTATTACTTGACTGTTGCTAATATCTCATTTACTATTCTGACCACCTTGAACAACCCTTTTACATGATACTTCCTGGAGTGTCTAGTCTTTTATCCCCCGGCTGTATCTTCTAATTTCTCTCTGGCTGTAAAACAATCTCATTTATTTGCTCCAGAAAGTATTTTAATTTTGTATTGCAGGGCTCAACATGGATGCCAGGGAACATAGTAAGGCTAATGCATGGTCAGAAGAAGGAGACCTTTAGTGTCCTAAAGAGCTGAACTTGGAGAGGCCACAGCTCATACAGCTCCTGTTTCCAACTAGGTATAGGGCCACATATATCCTGCCTAAGTTCCCGTTGCCACTGAATGGAGAAGTCCATCCTCTTGCCAGTGGCACTTATTTCCACCTGGCCTTTTGTGCTGGCACTTAGTTTGTGTGACTGCTAAACAAGCCAGATCAAGGATTGATCCTGCTGCAAACTAATCTTGTATTTCTTCTGGTTTGATTTTTGGGTCAGCTCTCTAACCTGTTTTATGATGCAGCTTTAAGATGCAAGTGTCAGCATAACCAAGGTGGAGGAATAAATGACTGAGGTCAGGAGGGAGAGCAGGAAGAACCCTCACATTTGGCAGATGTTCTGCTTTATGCTACTCATAGAAGGTCCTGGGTTTCACACTCCCTGAGGACTGGCAAAGGGGAATTGCTGCCTTGCACAGGAGAAAAGGTCTGCCGAAAGGGTGATTGGCAACATCAGTCATCTTTAAATGGCAGCAGCTTCTGGCTCACTGTTCAGTTTTTATTGATAAGCTCTGTCTTTAATAGGGGAGACGTATGTGAAGTCTGGCACTCCAGCCTTTGTAAGCTGTTCATCCCTGCTGCAGAGCACCCGGTGGTACAGGTTACATAAAGTGCTCTTTGCAATGTAAACTGACATAAGTAAATGCCTTATAGAAGATAAGCATAATTACCCAACCCCTAGGTAGAGGCACCCATAATGTTTGCCAAACAAAAATTCAGATAATTGGAATATCTGGTTTAGCACATTCTGAAATTGGCATGTCGGATCTAAAAATCTTGGATTTGGTCTTTCTAGCTCAGTGAGTTGGATTTCCAGTTGGGAGATTCATTCAGCAGAGCTTAGATTTTAAACCAGATATATATTAAAACCACCAAAGCCTTTGCCTCAGGGCCTGCCATGGGAGTTATATTCCTAGAAAAATCAGAATACCATCTGTACTGCCAACTGCAATGTGAGGGAGTTAAGCACGGTTTTTTAAGCAACTAAAGGCACCTAACAAAAGTAGGTAATACCTCTCTCCAGGCTACTGTACTTTTCCTAGACTGTTACAGACCTCTGAAGAGTGTATATCAAATTGTGACTCTAAGTTTCCCAAACCTAACTTTCCTGAAACCCTAGGCAGGCAAGAAGAAGACAGTGTTACATCATGGACTATAGGTGATGTCTGAACTGGTTAATAAATCCTGATAGAGGATAGAGGATTTGCCTATAGAGGCAAATAGTTTTGACAACACAAAATCTGATTACAGAGGGCTGCTGCTGGTGAAACAAAAGAACTGTGGTGAATGGATGGTAAATGAAGTTGATACTGTTGAACTGTGCTGATGATTTTGGCAAAGTTGATCATGTCAAACCCTGCAGAAGTTCACTCATTGGGTACTGGCAGCTTCTGTTCTGACAAAATCCACTCCCTTTTTTGATACTTACATTGGTTATCAGGCAAAAACTCAACCATAGTGGAGTTACAGGTAAATACACATCAGGGACTGCTTTCCAGAAACATTACAATTAAGTGAAAACTTAGATACTTTTAATTTTAGAATGTTTACATAAATCTGTACATGTTAATGGACAGAAATGCATGTCTATATATCCTGACGTTTACCCTGCAGTGATGTGGTAATTAGCTGGTTATGAGTTGTGCATGTTAATTTTTGCAGGTGATTTATCTGGTTTATCTGGCTTTTGGAGACATTATATTTTCCTTCTTTTCTATTTTTTTTTTAATGCTCCTATTTTTACAACAGAGCTCATGTAGAATTCCTACAATTATGAGTGAATGGGGGAAGTGCAGGCAAGAGTACTCAACAAAAAGGAAGAGCTGAAGGAGAGGTAGCTGCTCAGTTAATCTGTGAGGAGAGATAACTGGCAATAACATGAAACCAGTGCAGGGATGTGGCCAGAGTGGCAAGCAGAAAGGATACTTTTATCAGCATTGTTTCAAAGCAGCTATTACAGTAAGTATTAACAGAGGAACAGAAGCAATTACAGCATGAACCCTAACTGAATTTTGAAATACCTTTTAATAATGTGCAGTACAGGAACTGCATCTTTACCTAAGCAACTGGGACATGTTCTGGATGTGTCTTGCTTACCTGCTTTGAAGAGAAAGACAAATCCAGAGACAAATTTTAGTTTAATTTGTAATCGAGAGCTCATGTTTATGAATTTGTAAATAAGACCTGGCATTGGCACTTTCAGTGTTGCAAATGTTTTTGTTAGTGGGGCTGGGCTGTGCACAAAACCCTTCTGTTGTGAGTGTGTTTGAGTGCCTGATTTGTCTGAAAAATAATCAAAGATACAGATTATATGAGCCTTTAATATTCACTGTTATTTACCACTGAAAGGTTCAGCTGGTTTGCTTTGTGATTCCTTCTCTAAAAGAATTGCTGCACTGTAATCAATTTACTGTGTGCAGTTTTAAATGTCAGGGACATTTTTATTACTTAACCTGCAGACTCATGCAGGAAGGGATGAGGCGACTTTTTGAAGTAAGGCTATTTTAAGGTTTAACTTCTAAAAGATTTCAGGTTCAGCATATCCAAGTAGAGTATATGCTTTTTTATTTTTTGCCTTTCTTGTTTGTTTGTTTGTTTTAATTTAAAGTCGAGCTGCATTTCAGGAAGCAGCTAATGTGCATTAATTCAGGTATATTTTTTTCATTCCATTTTTCTGATGATTTTTTAAAATTTGATAAGTAAAGAAACTAATGACTGATCACTTTTGAATATTGACATTATGTTTGAAAATTTTGGGGAAAGTTTCTTTATCATCAAAATACATATTTGAGTGTATATTTCAATTAAAATGTAATAATCATAAAACATTTAAAGAAGCAAACTGCTCTGTGCACTAATTTGAAGAAAAGAACTTTTTAAATGGAACTCCATGGAGCTTTTGTAGATATGTAGGCCTCTCTTCACTGCTGGTTGAGTTTATTTAAAGAGCTTTTCTAGTCACCTTTGAACCCAAATGATTTCTCCAGATGTACCGAAGTGAACAATGTAAAAATCTTGCTGCTTCAGCAGAACAGGATCCAGCTGGCAGGGAACTGGATCTGCAAGTCATTGGTTACAGCTGTGTTTCGATTTATGTGATGGTTGAAAAAATAAATTACTGGATTAAATGGCTAGAAAGAGGACTCTTTGTTTAGCCCTTGTGTGGGGACTGAAAGTGTTTATGGTGCTGTTTTCTTCAGAGCCTTTGCAAAGTAAGCTGGACAAATAGACTTATTCAAAACTTCTCTGAAATGTTTTGCATTCAGCTTTATTTCTTTACAGAAGAAACTGTATGTTTTTGTATAATGCTCTCAGCCAGCAACCGCTTTTAAGGTCTCTTGGCCTTCGAGAGCGGCGGTCGCATTTTAGCAATGTCTTTTAGGCATTGCAGTTTATCACTGGAAGGCAAGTTTCCTTTTGTTAAAGGTTTTCAAATGCATTTCTTGGCATGCACACAAATACATGTAGGGACTCTGTCAAACTCATAACTTTTTAATGGGTTTAATATTTCAGCTTTGTATACCACTTACCTTTTGCTCTACATAATAATGCTGATGTAATTGTAAATTGGGTGCACAATAATTTACAGAGCAGGCACAATGAAATCAGAAACCAGTGCCAAGTGTTTGGATTATCGTATATCTTATTTTAATGTTCTAACGATGGTGATTATGTCTTATTACCTGATATCCTGATTCTGCAAAGATTTGCATGCTTAATTTTACTGAACAGCTCCACTGTCTTTGATAAGGTTCAGTGGTACATAGAGCTCACAAAGCTTTGTTAGCTATTTTGCTAAGAAATGTGTTGGGGGGGGGGTTGATCTTTATAAGGTTATGGTCCTGTGAAATCCCCCAAGCTACCTTTTCTACTGGAGGTAGCTTGGATTGAAGGAGTTGAGATGTAACTTCATGCCGTGAAGTCCTGACTCCACTGAAGTCACTGGGCATTTTGCCACTGATTTCTCTTAGGCTACAATTTCACTTTTAGAATTGGATTTTAATGCTTTTACTTATAACAAATATCCTGAGACCCAAAAGTGATTTCTCTTAAGTAGAGAAACTGCTTGTGAAGTGATATGCTACCAAATGTGAACAAAAGATTTGGTATTAGACCAACAGGAATTTTGAAGACTTCTTGCAGAAGCTATGAAAAGCTAAATAATAGCATAGAACTTTCAGTCACGACAGACAGTGAGCATATAGTGTATTTTTTAAAGCTCTAGCTGGCTTTCAGCATAATAGTTTGCAAAGCCAGGAGCTTTTCAGCACTTATATATGTTTATTCAGCAATATTTCCTAGTAATTATTTTAGGCTGACCATTTAGTTTCATTTTACAGTCATAAAACAGTCCGTAGCTGTAGCTGAATATTGGTTACATTCTAATTATTAAAACATTTCTAAAACAGTGCATAAACATGGGAAATTAGGGTTGTGATTAGACCATAAGTGTTGTCCTATCAAGATCTAATTACTTTTCTAAAAACAGTTTGCACAAATCATTTTCAAAGGGCTGCCTTTATAAAATCCTACAAAGTGCTGACCAAGAAGAGCTAAATACCAGAACAGGAGTTCTTTTCCAAGGCAAAAAATGAAATCAAACAAGTTGACCAAGTTCCATCATAAGCCACCCTCAGAAATACCAGAGAGAGGCTTAAAATATTTTAAATAGAATATTTCCCCTCCCCCCTTTTTTTATTGTTGTCCCCAAGAAGCATTATTGCATTAAGAGCCATGCGACAGAAAGTCGTGGTGATGCAGAATAAATAACCATAATGTATCAAAAGCAGACAAAGGTGTGATTGATCTGTCTGGAATTGGCAGACTCTTTCGCTGTGTCAGGCTGTTTCTTTGATCAATGAAGGTATAGCCTCTGACCTTTAAAAAAAATCAATGAGATTGATTGAAAGGAGAGAGAGAAGTATGAGAATGCAGGATAGCTTTAACCTTCACTGTCTAGAAAATTTAAAATATTCCACTTTTGCAGGCATGGAACCTGCTATTTTGTATTTTCTTCTTAAAAGGCTTCGCTTTTCCCCAGCCTGCTTTTGAAACCTCTTAAAACAAGGCTGTAGAAATGGTGTGTCCGAATGTTTCTCACAAATGTTTATCTTCAGATCACATTGTTAAGAAAATAGGAAAGTTTTTTCCTATAGCAGAATTCTGTACATTCTGTTACTGTTAGCAGCATGCACTGAATGTCTTTAATTTCCTTTTATAAGCTCGGATTCTTATGGGGCATATACGTATCCAAGAATTGGTGCTCTGAGAAATAGTTCAGGTCGTTTCAGAGGCATTAATCATCCAAATAAAGTGACTTGTACTGCACTATTTCAGGATCAGGCCCACTGATGATTGCAACAGTAGTGTGTAACCAGCATGGAGGGGTGAATTCTGGGAATAAATAGCATCTTTTGGTGATCTAGTTCTATGTAACCTTGTGTTTTGATCAATTATATATTTATCTGTATATATACATGTATGCATGTATACCTAATTAGTCAGGAAACAGTAAAAATGTCATACTAGAAAATTTATGAAGCGGGATTTTTAAAACAGTGCTTGGCACTTTGCATGTTTCTTATTGAACAGACTGCAAATGCAGACTTGACTGCTTAGTCAAGAACAGTTTTTTGAACAGTCGGAGTTTCATTTTAGTACTGGGCTCTTTCTTCACATTGTGCTGATGCTGTATTAAGCAGTAACACAAAGCAATTAGTGATGTAAGTGTAAAAAGTGTTAATAAATAGAAAAGTTAATTCATTATTTCATGCTTTCAAAGCTGAAGGAAACATAGGTCAGAAAAAGAGTATATATCATAGTGCTTTGTTTTCACAAATTACTTTTTTAAATTGAAAATGTTGGTGAAATCAAGGTCTATTGAATAGTATTCACACACAGAGTAATTCAAACTGCAATAATTTCTGCTGTCATGTGTCTGTGTTTTAATAAAGGGCAGGTAAATTGACAAGTCAGCAAGGAGACAGTATAATAGCATTTCTTGAGTAAGATGGAGCTTGCGTAGGAAGAGAAGGATATTGCTGTTTCTCTGTAATTTTATTTCTGTGATTTCCTTTCTGTAGTAGATTGCGTAGGCTCTACATATTTTTAATACTTCATAATCAGGTGGGAATTTCAGCTAAGTTACAAAAGGCACTCTTACTAAATAACGTGACAAAGTCTGGGTGTAGCATTTCTAAAGAAGAAAACAGGAGGGTAGATTTTTTTTTTTTTTTGTGACAGATCTGGAACTAGATAGCTGTGGGAATTTTCTGAAGTCTTTATCCCCTTGATGTTCATCAGTGAGGTGAGAAGATGTTATGGACAGAACTATGAACTAGGACATTCTAACCAGGCACAGGTCATTCTAACATTGTAACTCTTCTAAGTCATTTAGATGCTACATTAAGAGAAACTAAACTTTTATTTCATGAATATCCTTTCCATGCGCACTGTGATGAAGAAACTTTTGCTTCTAGAAAAAGAAGAGGGATGAGTGTGTTACATCCCAGTTGGAGCACACTGAGAATATGAAGATGAGAACTGTAAAATCAGAATAGTGTTCGATATTAGTGCATTTCCCCCCTCCTGTTAGATACATTCTGATTTTGTTCCAGTAATATTTAATTCTTGTCATCACATTCTCCTAAAATTATTTGTTATTCCAGAGAGTCCTTATCTGTCACACCAAGTTTGCATTAATATTGCAAATCACCTTACTCTTGCTGTCTGAGAAACAAAAGGCTCATCCTGTATTTGGGTGGGGTTTGATAACTGACATGCATGCCCAGCCTCACCTCCCCTCCCTCTCTGTCCAGAAGTAATAATCCAGGAAACGCCTTCTTTTTCCTTCTTTTTTTTTTTTTTTTTTTAATTTTTTGGTGCTTTCAGCAATGGCTGCTCCTCTTTCTGTTCTTCGTGGACACAAACTGCATCTTTCCAGTGTGTGGATGAGGATGCTGTCCCCTTGTGGATGATGCTCAAAGTCTTAGCTGCTGCCTGCAAAACTGAGCAGTGCCCTTCAGCCAGTTTAAGGTAGTGTCTGATGCAGTGCATTCATTTAGCGTTACTAAAGGACAAAATTAAGGTTCTTTTTGTATCTCATGCCCCTGTCAGCTAAATCTTTCCCAGAAAAGAGGCAAAGCTGAGGTCATTTTTTTCCATCTGTGAGGGGTCAGTGACTGCAACAGTCGTTCCTGGCTGAGGCATAAGCTTGTTTAAAAGCACCTATGCTAGCAGCTGAATCATTTTCTAGGCCAATTTTTTATGTTTCAACTAATGAAAACAGCTGGGTCATTAAATCCAGCAATCGATCTCCAATTATAACCTGTCTTGGACAGCACGACGCCCTGCCCCGGCAGGTGCCCTCCCCGCAGACAGACCCCCGACCTCAGACTCTGCCTCTGCCGTGAGACACCAATTTGCTGCCCAATCCCACACCCACTTTCTTGCATTTCTAGGAGCAGAAATTCCTCCCCAAAATACCACTGGCATGGCACGGGGGCTAATTGTGCTATTCGGCATTCAGGGTGCTGTGTGGACCGAGGCCACTGTATGTTCAGTCTTTCCAGCTGAGAAGCAGATCTATGGTTAAAAAAGGTGTGGTTCTGCTTGGAAACAGAGGCAGTGTGTACAGGCAGTGGTTTAACTGTAAATCCACCAGGGCTTTCTTTCACTATTATTTTCTGGGTCTATCAAGAGAATAAATCAAATTTAAGAGACCAAAATTCTGGGTACCTGCTACCTGGATTCATTCTTTCCTCCTGAGAAAGTGAGAGTACGATATGTGGCGATTGCTGGAGCATTTTTATGAAAAGCTTTTCAATCTTTTCAGGGCCTGCACAGGAATAAAAAAAAAAAGTTAAATGGTTGACATTTAATCTTCATACAGCAAATAATAATTACAGGCAAGAATTTAAAGTGGTTCAGCTCGTAGTCAAACCTGATGGTTCTTTTCTCCTTGCATTTCATGAGGATTTACTGTACTGTGGATGCAAAATGTAAATGATGGGCAATTCCGTGAAATTCAGACATGCACACAAAACTGTCTTTCCAACTTTTTCACACTTACCCTGAAACTGAAAATGGATTTTCCTGGTGGCTGATTAACCAGAAATGAGTTGTTTCTAACTAGGTTGAGGGGAGGAGGATTCTGTAATATTGGATTAGTGAAAGGAGTGAACAGCTTCAGTTTAATTCAACTAGTCTTCTATTTTTAATCTCCAAGGAAACAGCTGAGTTGAATGTTAATTAAACAGCAGTCTTTGATCCACCCATCCACTCCCGGAGGCATAATAATAATAATATATAAGGGCACAGCAGCAAATATATAATAGGTACACTTAAAGGAGTGCATCTAATCTCACCATATTCACATTTAAAACATTTCTTGCTGACCCACTCTTATGTTATTTAAATAGAGGAAGGGAAAAAGAGGGGAAAATGCTAAGTAAGTTAAACTTGATGGTCTGAAGGTAGGGCAGCAGAGCAAGTGTGAGTTCCTATTTTGAGGATGTATAAGGGTTAATGATTAGAAGAGTGGAATCAGGAAAGACCTTAAGCCCAGATCTATGACAGTGGTAATTGAGCTGATTGATTACGACATCTCGTTTCAGACGACTATTGATTTAATCTAGTCTGCAGTCCCATTGGCCCCAGAGGTGCTCCCGAGTGAGGCTCAGCACTTGAACCTGGGTACTCCTCCCTACTCACCGTCTCGATATAAATTTCCAGAGTCTGCAACCATTTATAATTTTCACTCATCTTCATGCTTTTATTCAGAAACTTCTGATTTCATCAGGCTAATATTTTTAACCGTGGAGGGGACAGACGCAGGGAAAATGAACTGGCACAAACTGAAAAGGGTGGTTTGTTGGGTTTTTTTTAAAAAAAAGGCAAGGCAGAGAGCCGGGGCTATGTGGCTAGTATTTGCATCTGTTGTTTCTGATTCGCAGAGCTAGCAAAGGCTGCTTTTGGAGGCAGTCCACAAAGCTGGGCTATCAGTAGGCAGTTTGCTGTACGCGCACGTTCAATTATTAAAATAGTAGACTTTTTTTTCTGTCTGATAGCCATAGCGAGGTCATGACATTAATTTATCCAGGGTATTGTGGGTAACTATACAGAAAAAAAGCATAAAGGGCACAGATGCTGGAGCAGCAAAAAATGGATGGGTCTGAGCAAAAGGAGATTAAGAGGCGATGACCAATCTAATGTACGTATAGCAGTAAGAAGCCGGCATCCGTCACAGACTGTTGATGGCAATAAGTATTTTAAGCCATGCTGTGCATGTGGTAATTTTTTTTTTCATACCTCAGTAAATGCTAAGCTGAATGCTGTAATCCTGTATTTTTTCAGTTTCCCAAATCTGATTTTGGTCGTGTTTTTGTTGTCTCATGCTTGGCGTTCTTCACTCGCTCTCTGTCTGTGGGTGTGTGTCTGTCTCCGTCTCTCCCTTTTCACTGAGATTACAAACTTAACTGTTTCCTAATTGTCTACTTTTCTCCGTCCTTTTCCTAAGAAATTAATTGCCATCACCACGGCTGGTCATAAGCACGTACTAACTGGGCTTAGGGCGTGTACCCCGGCATTTTGGCTTTCTGTCTTTACTTTGGGGCTGCGCGGTGTTTTCTTTTGGACCTTTCCTGCGAGTGGATGCCCTTCAATTTTTCTGCTGCCGTAAGGTTGCCAAAACCTGGCTACCTGAGCCGGGACTGCGGTGCAGCACTGCACCCTGGGACCTGCCCGCCCGGCTACGCCGAGTGCTTCTACGGCACCAGGCAGCTCTGAGAATTGGCTGGCGAATTGCGTATCACCTGTCCCCCCCCTCTGGTAAATAATTTTTATACCGCGAATCACAGTGGTGTGGTATTGTCTGGAAAAGTAATTCCCAAATACTGTTGGCGTAAAAAAGGGAAAAGCCGAAAGACTGTCAACACCGTAAGTCATTAAAGTCCCTTGCCTTAAGAACAAAGGAACAAGGTAAAACTGCACACAATAATTATGCTCTGTGGATTTTCATAGCCTGTCAGACAACTTGTGCCTGTGTTTCAGTTATCAGCCTTTGTGCTTTGTTCTGTGTTGTGTATTTTATATATGCGTCTTGAGTTTCTCTCTGTGTGTGTGTTTGGTGTATGTGTATGTGTTCAGACTTCTCTACCAACACGGAGCAAATACCATACAGAAAAAATACACAAGTGTAGCTCAAACATGCATTTTCAGGACTCAGTGTGGTGGTCAGGGTGTATTGCCATTGTTCTCTCTCACAGTGCTCCCTCTGACGCAAGCAGCTTCTATTTTATATTTTATTTTAATTAAGAAGTCTAAAAAAAATAAATTTAAAAAAAAGAGGAAAAAAAATTTGCTTAGTCCAGTTAAATGCCAATTGAAGTCCAGAAACTCACGGTTTCAGCATAGTGAATGGTGATTCAGACCCTGGCAGGGTTTTGGCTATGAGACAATTCCTACTTATAAAGAGCACAATGAAGGGGGGGAAAGATAGCATTAATTTTGAGGAAGATTAATATTAGTCTTTTAATGTTCATTATTTTCTGAAGAAGTGAATCCTTGTAGCTTTTGAGAGCTAGCATGCCCTTCCCACTGGTATTTATTTGAGCAAAGGAAAAAATGAAAAAGGCGTAGAATAAACTCCTAAGACTGTTCAAGAATTACTGGCATTATTTCTCTCTACATCACGTGTGAGCCTGGGTTGCCTGCTATTCCTGAGGCAGAGGATCGAGGATGAAAGTCTGTGTGTCAGAGCCTGTTTTCACAACTGCATTTGGAGATCTGTCTTATTGATTAGGAAAAAAAGGGGGTGGGAATAGGAGTGTGAGGTGAGGGGAGGACCGACTGACTACTGGCTTATTGCAGCTCAAGACATTTTCTTCCGGAAAGATGTCAAACAACTGAGACACAGCAACAGAGGAAGTAGAAAGGTGGAAAAATAAGAAGAGGGACCCTTTGGAAGAAATGAAGGCATTCCTTATGAGAGCCTTGAGGTTTTTTTGTTGTTTTTTTTTTTTTTCTTCTAACATCTGACCCACAAGGGCTAGAGTGACAGCGTCATGCAAATGCTGCAGTCCAGCAGGTCTGAGAGAGGGTGGATGCTAGAGAGTGAGTTAATGTTAATGATGAGTGCAGTGAAAATACCAGCCGATACCACCCCCTCCACACACAACTGCTCTGAGTCAGCATCCGCTGCTTTGCCTTGCCTTTTTGTGCGTGTGTGTGTGTGTATGTGCGCGCGCATGTGTATGTGTGTGTGTGCGTGTGTGTGCTGGTGACTGTGTGTGTGCATGGAAGGTAAAGCCAGTCAGTCAGTGAGAAGCAAAGGTACGTTCGAGAGCAACTAAAATCTGACTGATTTCCATCTTCAGAGCATCAGATGTATTCCCTAAAGAGGATGGGTCTATGCGATGGGGGTGGTATAATTATGTTAATGTCATATTTATAGAGGGGAGAGATTTTTCATTCTAATTATTGATTTGAAAGCTGTGGTCAAAATTGTTTGTTAAATCATGATCAGCTTTAAAAAAGAAATTGAATGAAATCTAGGGACTGCTATACATATATATCTCTCTCATATATATATATTTTGTTTCATTTAACTATTTTGTGTCTGAGGCATAACTGATTGAATGGTGCACAGTGACAAAGAAACGGCTCTTATATAATGTTGCATTATATCATCAGCTGAAATAATATTTTAAATAATCCAAAATGTTCTGAAATCTGAAGTATCAGTGTGGAGGGGAGGGTGAAGGGCAGGGGTGGGGGTGGGGGGCACTGGCAAATCTTTTCTTCGGCAGAGCACTCTGTACAGCTTTCTTGTAAATGGATGATTCACCTGTTCGACCAACAGAGATTCTAATTCTTCCCCCCCTCTTCTCTTTTTTTTTTTTTTTCCTTTTTAAAGCTGAACGGCTTCCCGAAGAGCACTGAGTTTTCTATGCCAGATTCTGCTCCAGTGGCTAGGACCTTTATGGCTGCTGTTTCTTTTGCTCTGGGATCTGATGGAGAAAAAAAAAAAAAAAAAGCCACGGTGGATCCTGTCCCTAAAGTAGAAATTTTCTTTTTCATTCTGCAAACAAGGCTAAAGATCGGAGGAGAATGAATGCAAAAGTAATTCAGGATTGTGGTCGTGCCATTAAAAGTGTTCGGCTTCAGAACAAAATTATTCGGGAAATCCGAGCATATCGTCTTACTTTATTGACAGTATTTGAAAGTTATGTGTGCTTTGAGTAATCTGGTTCAAGTGACAACAATCTCTGCATGTCAATGTTTTCTGCAGCTTATGGAGTGAAGTATAGTTTTGCCATTGGAAAGGAAGAAGCTTTTTGTAGCAGTCTGTAGAAGGATTAAATGTTGAACGTGGGGAAGAGGCAAAAAGTGAATACACGCCCAAAGGTTATCCTTGCATCGTGAATGGGTTTAAAGTACTCTGCAAACCAGGGCCCACCTGAACAGTACGACTGAAAGTATAATGGGGAAATATTTCAATTAGAACCCCCTTAACAAGCATTTAATCCTTCTTTCAGGCATTAAGGAAAATATAATAAAATTGTTACTGTACAAATCTGCTGGAAGCAGATTTTAACCCATTTATAGAGGCTTCCCTCTGATGCATTATAATAATATGGCTGCTTGCAAGATGAGGCAGTGAAGATTTTTTTCCTGTGTTCTTTGTTTTTTCTTTTCAAAAGTTAAGGACTATACTCTCAGAAAAGTCTATTCGGTCAGCTGATACATTGTTTGAATGTATGTATGCGTCTTGCCTGCTTATTTGATCTTTTCTGCCCCCTACTTGAAACTGTGGTTTGTTTATCTGGGGGGAAGGAGGGGTTGCTGATTTGGGGGGGATGTTGTTTTTAGGGTTTGTTTTGGGGTTTGCTTTTTTTTTTTTTTTTACAATAGCAGTGAAAGTTTTGCTGACAGCGGTTATGACTACTAAGCAATTCAATTTATTGGAAGACGAATTCTTCTGGACCGTATCGGACTTTTCCTAGTCCCTGAGACCCTAACTTGTGAGGTTTTTTAGCAACAATCACAAGTCAGGCTCTTGGGACCTAGGCGGAGGGGAACCAGCAGCTTTGGACTGTGATTGTTTCTCTGCAGAATTTAGAGAACCAAAGGAGCTTTCCTTGTCTTGGAGGGTAAAAAGGAAAATATATCTATTTCAAATGTTAAGCAACACAACTGTTCCTAAAAGGAAAAAGAAAAAAAATCTAAACAACTGTTATACATTGTGCAACATTAGGAAGTTACATATTTATATGTTTAGAAAACTGGACTAAATGCCATGTAACATTTAGGATTAAAATTTAATCTGAATACCAGTTTTCACCTAAAAAAAAAACCCCACCAACAAAACCCCCACTCAAAACTGATACTAAAATATACAAAAGGCTTCCAACCATAATATTGTTGTTATTATTATTATAGAAAATTCTGATAATTACCACAAAGTATAGAGTCATCCTGACTGTTTCATCATTAACTTTTAAAACATAAAAACACTGATGTTTGAGGCCTAGAAAACATTCATTCTATTGTTTGAATAATGATTTCAGTCTACAGGAAAACTGTTGCTTAGCTTTTCCTGTAACATGGGACAAAGAGTATTTTGTAGTTAATTGCCATCTTTTTTCTTTGTCCAAGCAAGAACACAATATGGCATTTAAAATATTCTCTCATTTAATTTACATTTCAATTTGATATGGAATATTGGTTTAAAAATCCTACTACAGCATTAAAATCATGTTGCACCCAGAATCACTTTCTTGTACCAGTTCAACTTAAAGGAAGCCACCCATACTCTAAGTACCAGACTCGACTTCTAGGTTCTCCATCACTTTCTGCATTTTTCACCCCTCTGACAAGAAGCGGTGTGAGCTTTAGGTTGTCCCCCAAGTGTTAAGTACTTCAGTGACTTTGCATAAGAAGATTCACAAGCACACAAGGTATTTCACAAGCACACTGTTCATTAAACTCAAACTTCCTATATACAACACAGATTTTGATTTGTATTTCTTAATATTTTAAAGGTGGGTTAGTTCTGAGTAATTTTTCTGTTTCCTGTGTCTAACGAAGATATTGCAAGACCTTGTTGATACATCAGACTTCACTGAAACAAAGACTTCACACAGATCAGGCATCTAAACTATTTGTTCATTTCAGAAGTGGTATTTTGGCTGCAGTATATTTTTTCCACTTGTGTGGGAGGAATTGTGTTTTATTGTAAGCATCAACACTATTGTTAAAATAAATTGTTCTTATCTGTTAGTATAATACTTTTTCTTCTTGTCTTGTTTTCTTAAGAGACAGAAACTGTGCACTGTACATAGTTTTCAAGTTGCTCAAGATATAATTAGTCTTTAAATAGTCATAAAAATATTGCCTTAGCAATTACAATGATGATACAGTTCCTGTAAATATGCAATTCTTTTCTTTGTAAACTGTCAGTCCCACATGCAAAGAACACCCAAAAGAGCTACTTGCAAAAATTTAGATACAGGGGTAACTTTTTAACATAGACATGATATTCAACATTGACTTCTGTTCAGGCAATATTGGAAAAGCAGATCTGAATGTGTACAGGAAAGGTGAATGCACCCAGCTAGGTGCTACACTCCTCAAGCCCTTCAGTAGTAATTGGCATGTATTCTGTACAGCAGTTTTCAGTCCTGAAAACAGATTATTTGAGATACTGATCAGTTGAACAGGTATTCTGTTCATTCAAGCTGTATAATGAGATAAAACTATATTGTGTGTTGGTATATACATGTCAATATGCAATTTAAATTACGCATAGTATTTATCAAAATAAAAATCCTTATAGATTTAATCAGCTATACAGTGCACATGTCTATGCATATTAAAGATTTTCATTGCATTTATTTTTCAGTCGGCAAAATTTACTTGCATGAGGGTAGTTCACATTCAGCACTCAATTCGCTTTGCATTTAACACTGTGAGTGCAGCAAAGGTGAAACTGTAGTGTGAAACGTTTTGTCTCTGAGTCTGAAGATTTCAGCTATGCTCTGCTTTGCACTGAAGGTGAGAAGAAAATGAATTATTAGAAACTCCTGCCTAGTGTATTTGGTGTTACAGCAAAAGCTGTAAATATGCAGCCCTGCCTCTGCATTACTGCTTGAACTGGGATGACTCCAATGGCTCTGCTCTGCCCATCGTACTCAGTGCTGCCCCTTGGCATAGAGATGAAAAGGTTGGTGCACTGCCTTCCTCTTTTCCTTCTCCCTCTTGTTTTCCAGTCTCAACACAGCCAAGCCAACCTCAGATACACAGGTAGGGCAGAGGTGGATGAAGGGGAGGGATAATCACAGTCTTTACTGGGGCAGAATTCCCACCAAGACCAACAAGATATAGTCCTGGGACTACGTGACAATGCCTACAGACACCACACAGAAAGCAGTCTTATTTACCCTGTGACAGTATATGAAAGCTGTCTCCATTAGCACAGATAAATAGAAAGCATCATCTTCAATATGCTATGCTTAGATATATGTACAGAATTTCAATATACTCTCATTTCTATATGACTTGATGTTGTTTCAGTGCAAAATGCATTTAAATGCTATTTAATATGTGATTTCAGAGTAATCAGCTTGTGCTACAACAAAAACAAAAAACCAAAACACAAGCTCTTGCAAAGGGGGAGGAAGAGAGAGAGAGAGAGAGAGTGAAAATGATGTGTGGTGCATACAAAAAAGGAATGATATTAACAATTCGATGAATTCCTAGTTGGTAGACCAGACTGAGCCAGACGCATATATTAACGGCTGTCTGCTGCTGATGTGAGCCTGCTCAATGCGGTGGAAATGAAGGATCACCTAGTCCCTGACACCAGCTTATTTGTACGTTTTAATTTTAAAAAGGAAAATCACTGTTTTACATAAACATCTTAACCCCTACATGATTTTCTTTCTTTTTTCCCCTCTCATATTGTTTGCTAATTTACTGTCAACTTAAAGTGCTGTTTAGCTACAGCCCAACAAAAACATCAGTCAAAAAGCAGAGGGAAGTATTAGTTTCTCTTTTGTCTACCATGTACAATTGAGTTATTATTATGATAATTGTCTACTTTAATTTTTAGTCTTCATGAGAGATGCAACAATTTTCCAGAGCTTCATTTTGGAAGCATTTTAAGTTTCAATAAGACACCATTTCGTATTTAACCCAAATAATAAAATTTAAAAAAAAAAATGCTTATAGCTCAAACTGGGGTGTTTTGATCAATTCATTTCATTAACCTGAAAGTCTTTTAACACCTTAATATAATATTACATATATGGGACAGGATTCCTTTTCAAACCACATAAACTCTTGGATCCATTAATACAGTGCTGAAGACTGTTACATGAGTCAAGGGAATTCCACTCCAAGTTAATTACTGTTGGAATTAGAGGAAAGAATATTTTACTCAAAGTTGTATAACAAGAATCTACAGTTATCACATTTCAGGGCATTGCTCTATTCATTTGATGAAAAATGTCAATGAAGTTTAACAGGAGATGTTCTGCATTTCCATGGGTAATGAAAATCGGCACGTTCACGATAAGCTAACACAACATTTTCCATGTGTTAATATGCAGCGCAGAAGAAATTTCTGTAGGCAGTAAATGTAGCCATCATTTTGATTTGCCCGTGTGATGATTATGCTCAATTCCTGACTGGGTACATAATTTCACACTGAAAAGCAGACATCTCCTCTTAGGGACCAACCGAAGCCTACCAAGAAAAAAAAAAAATTAAAGAATGGCTCCCGCCTGAGGTCTATAACTAGATAGGTAGTCAAATAGATACAGACAATGAAAAAAATACCTGGAATACTATAAAAGTGCCAGCTGAAACTGTATCACTCGATTATAAGTTGGTTTATTTTATTATGTTCATTTAAATTATTTTTGTCCAAATAATGTATCTGAGACATTCATCACCTTGTTAAGTTTTTCCATTGTTTGATGATTACAATAGGCATCTTCAGAGTTTGTTGGATGCTGCGTCGTTCCATTCCTTGGCAACACTAGAGTTATTCTTACATGGTGAGTCCAGCACTATTGACTGATGTGCAAAGCTGTGCTTTAATTGCAGTGTCTGAGTAGCAACCAGTGGATGGACTGTGGAAGCCTTGGAAAGTAAGAGAACGTAAGATTAATGAGATCAACACTGATAAAATTATTTCATCTTTATAAGCGTCTTTAACCTATTAAGTAGGATTTAAAATTAATCATAGAATCATCCAGTTGATTATAGACTAAAGTTTATCTGGTAGGCTTTCAGAAATGCAATCGTTATGCCCGTTCCTACTTATTTAGGAGTTAAGGATTAGTTGTAATTGTGTGATAAACTAGATACGGTAATGATACTTTGAACACTATGAATACCTTATAGGGAAAAAGGCAGATAATATTCTGTACTTTCCTTTTACTCGTTGGCTGTTACACGGGGGCTGTGATTCTCTGCAAGGAGCAGATTCATTTATTGAAATGGCCAAGCAAATCAACAAGGTTGTGCTGAGTAGTTTAGGGCTGGTAATTTTGGTTTTGGTTTTGGGTGGTTTTCTTCCACCACCACCACCCCCAACTTCTTTTCTTGGATGTGTGCGTGTCATGCATGGGAAGGTATGAAGGAAAAACAGCTATTCAGCAGAGACACGTCCCACCCCTTTAATTAAGCTTTTCCCGGACTATGTAAAAACACTGGCAGTGTGTAAATCCCATTTGTGTGTTTGTTATTATTATTTTAACAGATTCCTAAGTATTATATTAAGATACCTCAGTGATGAAATACATATGAAAATATGAAAATAGTTGCATTAGTAAGTCAGTGGATACCAAAAGGGTTGGATGGCATCGGCACAGTGCCAACGGGAGGATTTTTTTTTTTTTTCCATTTAATTCCTTTCACCTAGTAGGCTCCTTAAGCATTAGGCAGTACCCAGTATGTGGCTAAGTTATTGCTCTAGTGTTCATCACACAAAAAGCACAGTCTTAGCATTTGTAAATTTTCTTCAGGGAGGTTTCTAATCTAGACAGCATTTGCGTTTGGGGATTACACCACAGTCTGTTCCCCATCACCTCCCCCTCTAACATGTAGCCCTTTCAACTTCTTCAAAGAAGTGGGGGAAAGTAGGTTCTTTTATTAATAGCAGAAAACAAACCGACTGCTGGACTTCCGTGGCAGAGCTCACATAATGCGGCAGGGTGGGAACTGTAACAAAGAATGCTTGAATGCACTAAACGTATAGTGAAACCCCATTTACATTCACTGATGGGGCTTAAAGTACAATAAATGAGAAGTTTAAAGTAGAAATAAGCAGGGCCATGAAAAGACTTCGGTGAAGGTAAATACTTCTTGAAAAGTTTAGCACAGGATTTAATTTCAAACTCAAGCCTTTCCTAGTAGAATACATTTCTTCATAATGTATCCCTTCACTCAGAGTGTCTCCACCAGATGATGGTAAATCAGATGGAGTGAGTATCTTCAATGCATAAAGATGTAGATTCTGTTTATCCAATTTATATACTGATTTTCATACAAGTGAGACAGTGGGCAGTGGAAAAGTCTTCATGGTTCACTGTCTGTTCCCCTCTACTCTCTCTCCTCTGCAACTGCCTTTGAAGTGTAAGGAAGTAGTGTCTAGAAGGAACTTTGTGTCTAGAAATAAATTTGATTGTGGGATCTTACCATAATTTCTAGCTCTACTTCTAAAATGTTTCTGTCTATGTTGGTATAGATACGCTGAGGAATTGGACAAGTTTGTTGCTTTCTCTCTGCTAAAGTTATTCTGTGAAATAGATTCACAATATTACTGCTGTGTAACTATCACCTCTCCCCTTCTCTTCCAATATGGTGATCATCTCTTTGTTTTAGCCCCTTCCACAGCCCCACTGTAGGGCCCTGCAAGATGCCAGCTTTGTTATCCTAAGAGTTTAAATGAGCCTTGCTCCCACTTTTTGCATTTCTCTTCACAGTGGTCCTTCATCCGGAATATGAAGGATGTATAAATGACCCCTACTTGTGAATTTTTGCAGAATCTGCCTCTCCTCCCTTGGCCCTGTTCAGAAACAAAAAGCTGACAGAGGTTATGTTTTTGGTCACTAGTTGCAGTTTTCCAGATAAAGGTCAACTTCTTGCTCCTTTTGTAGCATAATAGCCCTACTCTCTGTGCGATCAGATCAAAGGTTCCTTTGTAGAACATCAGATTTAATAATTGTGATTTGGGGAAGGTGGGCTGTGGGATAACTTTCTGCTGCACTGTTCAGCAGAGGTAGTTTCTGCTAGTGATGTGCAAGAAACATTTGCTGACAGCATTTAAGTCAGATGGCTATTTCCAGAAGTTTTGACAATAAGTCCTTATCCTGGAGGAGCCTGGTTCTGCTTTGGGTATACAGCAGGCAGGCAGGCAGGCAGTTCTGGTCCATGGACTCTCACAGCACCTGCCATCCTGCAGCAGCTGCTGTGAGCCTAATCCAGGCACAGCACCAGCCATGCACAGCACCTCTCCGTTCCTATCCCACACAACATCCCAATGGCAAATCCAGGATGTGAAATGGCCGGTGCAGCCATTTTGTGGTGGGATTTACAGCTTTTCACTGCGAAGTGCAGGGTTCATCTCTCTGTTGGGAAGATTTGTCATAAGCCTGAGGATACACAGTGCTTATAGCTCCTGCCAGTGTTATTTATACACACACTCTGGAGTTAGATTTACTGTTAGATTTTAAATAAACCTAGGAGGTTGTGCTTTTTTGGTGTTTATTATGTTGGCATATTATTTTGGATATTAATTCTTAAACTTATGTCTCCTTCTGAAATAGAGGACTGTGGTCAAAATATTGATATTTTAGGAGTCATTGAATTACCCAGTTCTTAAGCAATGGCTGGATGTTAAAAAGTGCAACAGGTTACCAATGCAGTATTGGAAACCTCTCCTGACTGACTCAGAGGGTTAGATTTCTTGTGGGTGTTGCCAGCATCTGAGTATTGAGGTTTGGTAGGCTTTTTACGAGTTAATAAATTCTAAAGGCTGCAGCTTGGCTTTCTGAAATTTGGTAATCATTCCCTAAATGCTAGTGGGAAATCAAAATTACTACATGCAATAACTAACACTTTCAAAAACCTTTGAAATGTTTCCAGACTGCTGCCTATGTGCTCTTCTTTCCTGCATTGATGGCTAAAGGCTTAGGGTCGCTTCCTGGCACCCAGCATGAATGCAGACAAGCTCCCTCTAGCTCTGTTTCAGTGAGACAACCTTTACTTTCCTTTCCTGCCACTCACTCAGTGTTGTCCAGGCAGACCATGGGGTCTTCATATGGGGACCACCACTTGCTAATGGGAACATGGTGGGACCTTGACTTTTGTTAGATCTCCAAGACCACAGTATAAAGCAAATATTAGCAAAGCACTCAGTGGCCAGTAGGAGATCATGGTTAACTGTGGCAGTGTGAGGGGACATTTCACACATTTCTTTTAGAGTCTTCTTTCTGCTATTTGTTCTTCTGTTGTTCACAGTAACTTAGTGCAGTGGTTGGGAAGAGATGGGGTTGCATCTAAACAAGCTGTGGGATCTCTCATCCCAATATTCATCTAGTCTCCATCAAAACTCTTCAGATTTGTTTTGGCGTGCACATTTATTTTTTTTCAGACTAATATTTTTAATGTTCCTAGTGATCTTCTGCAAGAGCAAGTAAGGCAAAAAAACATGCAAAGGACTAACTCCACAGAGAGTCCCTGGGTCAGCATTTTTCTATAAAGCAGTCTAATGTGTGTCTCAATTTGGGAGGATTTTAATATGGCCAAAAAAATCCTGCAGCTGGCATCCAGCTCAGATTATGAAGTGACAGCAGAACTTAGTATCTGCAGTAGTCTTCTGAGACAACTTGCAGACTCTCCTGCCCTGTGGTAAAACCTGTGGCTGAATGCCATCCTATCCCCTCCCTGCTTCCAGGTACCATGTGACATTCACTTAACCAGGTAATGTGGTACCACAGAAGGCTTGCACCTTACGTGGACTAGGCAAGAAATACAGCCAGGCATGTCCTTCTTCTTTCCTTCCCTCCTTTTCCCTCCCCTTTGCTCTCCTCCCTCGTGTCTCCCACACATAGCAGAAATATCACATCCGCTGCCAAGGCAAACTCAATCATCTAGTCTGACTTCCTCCATAAAACATGCCAAAGCATTCACCAAGCAACTCCCACATCAACACCAACAATTTCTGTTTGGTTAGCATGTATATTTAGGATTTGTGATGGCAGAGAATCCATAATAACCCCCTGGAACAGTCTCCCAGTAGTCTATTACATCACTATTAAAAACATAGGCTTTATTTCTAATTAGAACTTGTTTAGCATCAGCTTCCAGCTACTAAAACCTTTCCTGACAATTTAAATCGTCATTTGCTTCTTTCCACCACTTAGCATTTCCATTGAAAATCTAATGAGATTATCTTCATTGTCTTATTTTAAGGTTTTTGGAAAGATAAGATCATGTTGCTTGCTCTTGTTTGAACCTTTCCCATTTTGCCAATATCCTCTGCAAACAGTAATACCAGAACGAGCAAACTGGTGTCAGGAATGGTATTTTTAGTTGTGCTAGTAATTCCTCTTTTCTTTTGTTTGACTTACTCATTTACCTTATTTATTATCTTTTCACTTCACTATACCAAGACGAGAAGTGTAGCTGAAGGAATAAAGAGAGAAATAGATTTGAAAAATGCTTGTCTGAGGTATTTGAAGATTCCCAATTTCAGCTAAAATTACTAGTTTATCACTTAAACTGTTAAGTACTTCTGTTGCCTTTAAATAAGGAAAACCTTATGTCAATGGGAGAAATAACAGAATTAGCTTATCAGTCTGACTGATTATTACCTGGGTAATTTTTGACCTCCATTAATCTGTTTATTGAACAAATTTTTAATTTCAGAAGGAAATTATAGCAGCTGTATTATTCTTACTATTTGAAAGCTTACTTGGTTTCAGCATTTTCTGTTTCCAGTATACTCGTATTACAGAAATAGATCCTACATATGGATTAAAACATACCCATGTGTTCAAACCAGGCAATCAGTCTCACATTTTACAGGTATTCATCCAAATAGCTAGGATATAGCTAGCTAAAGGATTATTTTTAATGTGTTTCTCCGAAATTTTGTAACCTAGTCCTTTCACAAAGCTTATTTGCCTGATCTCAGTAAATCTTCAAGCCTATATGTTTTATCATTTTCATATCATGGGATTGGGGAGGAGGGATGGGGGGAAGACTGATCTTAGATAAGCAATGCAAGTTGGTTAAGAAGGGAGGTAGCTGTCATCTGTAGCCTTTCCAGACACAGCAGTACAGTTCCAGACAGTCACCTGAGTATTATCGCTTTGCCTCAACTATAAATCACAGTCTGGTAATGGCCAAGGCTGACACCTTGACATTTTCAAGAAGAGTAAAAGACCTGATTTGAATGGAAATCAATTTCATTTCACAAATCTTGGGATACTCCAAACATGTTCTTGAGGGTTTTTGTGTCTTATTCAGAATTTCCATGATCCTGATAAAGGTTTACTTGTGTTATACAATGACTTTTGTTTCCTACCTACAGTTTAAAATTTCAGAAATGCCTGTGTGTAAGGAGTGCATCACAGGGCCTTGTACCATGTAGGTGTGGGGAAAGAAACCCCTTTTCTGACAGCCTGTTGAAGGTGATGGGCACAGCTCCTTTAGCTACCTTACCTTCTTCCCACCTCCAAAAGCAGTAGCTAGCCTGCACTGGAAGGAAGAAAAGGCATGGCTCAGAGCATGTGATCTCACAGCCCTGCTCACCTGGATGTGAATGCCTGTGGGGTGCTCCAAAGAGGTGGCAGTGCTGATGCAACAGGACTTCACATTGTGCAATAAATTGCCATGCTTCTAACTGCCTTTCTGCACCTAAAATGGCCCAGAATTTGAAAAACCGAACTGCACTTTTCATTATGTGAATAGAGAAAAAGAAACCCCAAGGAAATGAAATTAAAGTTGCCTGTTCTGGTTTTTCTTTTTTTTTTTTTTTTTTTTTTTTCCCTTTTGCCTGGTTTGTGAGAATGTGCTGTAAAGACAAGATATTCCCCACTCGGGGAGGGAGGGGAATGAGCTTAGTGATTGTAGCACCCACGGTAGTGTCGCACTAAGTGTAAGTAAATACAATCCCAAATTTGCTTTGCTCCAACTGTTCTGATACGTGGCACAGCGGCTCTTTTGGAGGAAGGCTGTCTGTGGGAGCAGCTCCCTTGTGTCACAGACAAGGTAGTGCACACAGCCAGTGCCCCAGGTGAAGGTACTGAGGTGGCATCAGACCTCCAGTGACTGAAGGTCCAAAACTGACCCTGAAATGTTCTTTCCAATAGTTTCACAAGGAGCTACAACATTCCGCAAATTTTCAGTTTTCTTACTTGGCAAAACAAGACAATCTAGATGACACTTTGGTTAAAAAAGGAAGGTGGCGTAAGGTAATGCCTACATGAGAATCTAAGCCAAATGAGTAAGCTGTGCCTAAATTTGCCAATAGATACATTCCTGTGTGAAACCGAAAAAGGAAAAATGTCCTTAGCATACAGAGGATTAAAAATACCTGATGGCCATTCCAAGTTTGAGACCCTTAAGCAGGATAGTGCGAAACACGTAGCAGTGTCTATAGCAAGAGGTGTGAAATCAAAGGTAAGGATTTTTCTCTCTTTTTTTATGTCTCTTTCCTGCTGCACAGTGCTCCTGAAAAACCTGTAAGAACCTCATTAAAACCATGCATGTATAGCACCACCCAAGTGCATCAAATGCCTTCCAGAGGCCGTAGCTATGTGCTGTCTAGACACTGTCCGTCGGCTTTATCACAGCACATCTTAAGAGGCAGTAAAAGGCAGGGTGCTGGTGTGGAAAGAAATGCTAACAATCTAGCGAATTGCTAGCATCTAGCCCAGACTCTTTTCTCTCTGACAGTAGCCACTAGCACATGCCCAGGGAAAAGGATAAGATCAGGACAAGTAAAGCAATACTTCTCTGTTGTGGGTTTTTCATCTGTCTCCTGCAGAATTCAGTGCCGTGACTGATAGGTGGTACCAACCTGTTTAAGCACCCTGGGCAGGATTTTTTTCCTTTCTTCTGTGCATATGTTTAATTACTTGTGCTGAACCCTTTTCGTATGATAACAGTGGTATCTTTTCTTGCTCACAAATATCTCTCTATGTTCTGCAGATCCACTAGCATCCAAGGAAGACTGAGAAAATATTGGAGCCCTGAGTAAGTGGTTTGCATGGATTTCCAAGGCACAACACCTCTATGCAACCTGCATCATTATGCTCACTTAATTTGTTTTCCCTAAGTGTTTTCTTGACAGGTAGAATTTGTAATGTGCAGTTATATGACAGATTTTACCTGGGGCCAATGTTTTCTTTTGATACATACAGCTTTTTGGCAAACTTTTCCAGCCACACACTGTGCTGCACAATGGAGAGACTTTAAGGTGGATTAGATCAGAACTGTGACGTTTGGCACCGTGATGACTGTTTTTATCAGTGCAGATCATGCCCCAGAAGACAGAGGCATCTTGCAGCCTTGTCATTTCCACAAAGGAATTCTTTGGCCTTGTTAAAGTCGAGGGGAGCTTTTGGCTTCAGCTGCTAAGATGTCATCATCAAATTTAAACATTTTGAAGAGTGGCCACCACCCTTACAAAACACTTACTTAAACTATTTCCAACCCCAAAAATCTCCATTTTTGATCCTTTTGTACTCCTTGTATCCTCAAATTACCTGTGGGACAGTGTAAGGCACACTGGAGGGCATTTCTCCCCATAGCAGCCCTTGACAGACCATCAGGCCTACCGAGTCATGGGTTTCAAGAGCAAGATGAAAAGTTTACATTGAAGACTGCATCAAAGTAGAATGCTAGCTCTGGAAAAAGATTTTAAATAGTCTATATTAAGAGATGGAAAGGTTGTGTTTGGATTCAAGCAAAGAAATATAATATTTGGCTGGTTTGCTCAGGATCTAAGAACTGCAGCAGAAATAGAAACAAATCAAGTGGCCTCACTGTGTGTCATTTAGCATGATGCAAAACTATCCTGGCATACTTTTAATGGAACATGAATTTAAATATTAACTGCTTAGTTTAAACAGGTATTTTAAATTTTAATATAGCAGCTTTATTAGGTGAGTCATGTAGACCATATGTGAGCTTTTTAAAGTAACTATAGCATCACAATTTGTAAATTGTATGATGTCACCAAATACTCTACCTGAAGTAATTCACAGTCCTTACCTCATTTTTAAGACAGTGATTGAGTTCTTATTTCATAACCAAAATTCAACATGTAATAATAGGAAGTTCTGAATTCTGAAGGATAAGATCAAATAAAGGCACTCCCAAAGATAGCAAGTCACTGGGACTGTGATGTATCTGCTGGCCTCACATAGATGTCTCAGATAGTCCAAAGCATCATGAAAGACAACAGACACTTAACACACAGGAAACTGAGTCCTGTGTTACCTGTCCCATTCCTCTGTGTTCTTATGAACTTCACAAACTGTGCATTTTGTTCAGAAAGGTATCTCCCTTAAACTACTCCAGTGTATCTATTACAACCAGCTTCATTTTTGAAATTTATATTTTCAGGGGGAGGTTGGATAAAAGCACAGAATAGTAAAATATGTCAGTGGATCCTTGGTATAACTCAGGTTTTTGTAAGCTAGAGTTAATACACAGACAAATGACAGCATTTGACCACTGTTACTACTGCTATAATTGTCAGATCACGATTTCTCTTTTTTTGCTTTCTTCTTTATTTTTTTTAATGTTGATGTTAAAAAGATAGACTTTTTAAGCAATAACTGCCTGTAATGTTTCTGCCATGACAAAACAGTGCTCTCATTTTTCATTAATTGTCCTTTTTTTGGTATGTTTTCAACAAATGTCAGAACACCAACTGAGGCACACGTTTGGATTTCAGCTGTGCAAACATATACTATGTCAGTACTCTCTCTTAGCCCTTTCATAGCTACAATGAGCAGTTTAAAGTGTACAGGCCAGGAATTTGTTGGTGATGAATGTGCTGCCAACATCACAGGTGAGGGTGGTTGCTTCCTTTCCTGAAAAAGCTCCAGTCGTAATAGTGGCCCTGTCAGATTCAGAGCGACCAGAGGCAGCTCTGTGGCGTAGAGGTTCAGCAGATCCACGCTGGGACTCTTCTTGGCTTCATCTCCTGGCTGAGCCTGTCTTTCCTCAGCAGATCCATGTAAGTGAAAGGGAAAGGACAGTCCACCATTTTGAGAAATACTGTCTCAAAGTGTCTCCAGGCTCAGGTGGGAAACAAACATATTTGAGTAGCTAAGTCAAGATTTTGCTCCTTACCCTATGTGTGAAGACCAGGGTATGTTTTGTTTTGCTTTTATAAATGGGAGCAGAATTTCTGTTCCTTGTGCTGAAGTGAATATTTCCTTTTCCCAATAGTTCTATTCTTTTGAATTATTTGAATGCCTCAGAATTTCCTGTGAGTGTTCATTATATTAAGATTCAGAGGCCTTGTTGAGAAATTTCCCTCAAAAATGAGTTATCCATTTTCAAAGTTAGATCCTTGAAAGCTGAAAACCGGTGCATTAAAGCTAATTTTCAGAAGTTACAGAAGACATTTTCCTAAAAATAATTTCCACAATTTGAGGACACTCAGCACATTCTCCAACCGGTTGAGAAACAAGTTGCTAACATTTCAGGAACGTGGAGCTCAATGGAAGAAAAGCACAAGGTCATTTATATGTCCTATGAGGAAAATGAGGCCAAATTAATGACCACTGTAATCAGGTTCAGGCCCACAGACTTTAGCAGACCTCACGTATGCCAAGTGTCAGGCTGGCTCACTGAAAATAATGCCATGGACACCCTTTGGTCAGCATTACTGCCAACAAAACCTGTGCATGTGTGGAAAAGTCATGCTGCACCTCTGTATAGATACCAGACACCCCTACTACCTCAACTGAACTACTCACTGGAGTAGGTACTAATGGTAAGTATTTACAAGATCAGGATGCTGGTCTCAAACTATATGAAGATATGATGATCTACATGATGTGTTGTCTGTGGAGTTTTGTGGGGTGTGGCTTGGTTTGTTGGGGGTTTTTTTACCTTTTTTTTTCTTTTAAGCTAGAATACCAATAACATGATGCTTAATTTTTTTTTCATTACATATACAGCACTGTGCAGTAACAATTGATACATAACCTTCTTCAAAAGGCACCATACTTAAACCACTATTTCTTATCCAGACATCATAAGAGATTTTTTTCTGAAAAAGAGATGCCAAATTTGGACTTCAGTTGTCCAGGCAGAAAAAAGAAAGCCTGTGTAGGGTAAAAATATGAGGGCAAAAATATTTTCTAATCACACTCTCAGGCTGGAAATGATTTTGCTATCCTAACCATCTGAAATACTACTATTTTTTCAGAAGTCTCTCATACAATTAGTAATGGCAAGAACACTTAGAGTCTGAATAGCATGCCTGTGTGAGAGTCTGAAACCATGCAGTTTGTAGCATCTGGGAGTGAAGTCTCGCTGTTCAGCAAGCTGCTCTCGATAGCACAGATAGCCCTGGCAGCAAGCTGGAAACACCAACACAGAAGTGCCGACCCAAATAAGTGGCTTATTCAGTTTAACTGTTCTCTTCTAACCATGATGTTTCATTTACATTTACGTTTGCATTGATATGCACGCACATAAATAGGTATATGTTCTTTCACGGAATCACTGCTGATCTTTTTGTCATCAAATCCTCACTTCTGACCAAAATGATGGAAGATGGGTTTTGTGGTCCTCAGAGAAGTAAGCAATGTATGCACATATAAATATATATATATGCATATATAACTTTTTTAATCTATGTTTCAAAACACACGTTTGATTTTGTGTTTGGTATATACTTATGTCTGATTTGTCGTAAACTTTTTTGGCAGCTGTGCCAAGGCAGACCAGTGTGGTGGTGGTCCACAGCCAAGCTGCTGGTCTGTGACTGTGTGCCTGTCCAGCTGGGTGAATCACCCAAGGATGGCGTCTTTTGTCTTGAGCTGGGAAAAGCCCAGCATCCAGCTGGCCATGCTTAGCTCCCAGTAGGAGCATGCTAGGAGGATGGGATCCCTCGGCCCATGACTCCCCAGAGTCCATTGTGGTGTGCTGTGACCTGTTGTGTGTCTCATGTGAGGGGCCGTGCTCAGGACGTTTTGCTTGAAGCTTTAAACTCATCCCACCCATAACTTCATGTAGTTCAGACATTACAGTCCCCAAAGCAAGATCTTTCCTGCTTTGCTCCACTGAACTTTTCCCTGGTCTGTAATGGATTGTGAATGGAAGAAGAGGGAGGAGGGGAAGGTGATAGGCAAAACCAAGGGTTTGATTGGCATGCAGTGATTTTGGACTGGGGGAAGAAGGCATCTGTGCTCTCCAGCCCCCACATACTTCTCAGTCCGTGTGTGTTGAGAGGGGAAAGAAACTGATATTGTTCCCTCTAAAATTAATTCCCGGTTAGCCAGTTACTCCTGGTTTTTAGCTCAGAGCACGCTGTAATTGCATTTTTCATTTCAGTAATTATAGAGGATATTAAAGTGGATAGACAGTTGTAGCAATCTGCCTCTTTAGACATATCCACTTGTCCAAGATCAAATGGCTACAGCATATTTAGGGTTACAGTCTCCTTCTTTTCCTTCTTGTTCTCTACTGCAGTGGATTTTTTTTCGGCGTTACCATGACAACGCTATATCTGGCTGCCAGCTCTGTCGTAAGTTATTGAACTGAGACTGGCTTTTGGTTTAGCAGATAATTAGGTTCTGTCTCACAGGTTCATTTTCCTGTGACTGGGACATGAATATGACCTACAGCTGGCCTCAATTTCAGTGTCACAGACAAAACTTTAACCCTTCCTAGTCCCGCCACTACTGTACTTACTGAGGCGGTTGGCAACTATTCCAAACATTTTCCCAAGGATGCTGGACACAACACACTCTCCTGAGTCCTCAGGGCTCATTGCCCAGGCTGTGCTAATCCCCAGCGAGGAGGGGGACAGTTCAGCTTGCATCCACATGCTGGGCGGGCGGAGAAAGGGTGTCAGTAGCAGCAGATGAATATTGATTGTCTGGTGTGTAGATTTGTTGGAAAGGTAAGTTCACTGCTTGATTAGTGACCCTTTAAATAATAGAAATGCACAGGGTGGTGACAGGCCTTTTTTGCTTGACTCAGGTATATGAAATATTTACAAGAGGTCTGTTTTAGCACACAGTGCCCCATCTTAGGCTGGTACCTGAGGCGAGAGAGCAAAGCTGCAAGGAACTGCCATATTATTTCTGTATTTACTTCCCTGTCCTTTTATCCTCTGGGAGAAGGACAGTTCAGACTGGAGGTGCTGCCACTGGAGCCCATCACTCTAGGCCCTGGGGCGGGAGCAGGCAGTGCAGCATCTCACCAGATGGACTTTAAGCTCACAAAATCAGGCCTCACAAGGAGGAAGAGCCACCATTTTCTTCAGCCCAGTTCTCAAATGTCCTCTTTTCCAGCATTTATATGCAGCATGATGTGATCTTGCAGCTTTAGTGATTTCAAGCCAGGGCATAAACCCCTCTTCTGTCTTTTAAAGACTTGCAATAAAAGCTATCAATCAAAGGGAAATTCCATGAGATTTCATGAACAGATATTTGCTTAATTTGTCTGTGGGGTGAAGCAGGTTTTTCCTACCCTTAAAAGAGCAAGGGAGATTTTCTTTCCCAAAGCTGGCAAATCCTAGAGTGTTTTCCAGAGAAGCACAAGACCATTGATGTAGGAGTTGGGTATCTGTTTTCTTGAGGCTACAGATTCTTGCTATCTGGCCGCACACACCACAGTGCTGCTGGGACTCGCCACTTGCCCCATCTGTGTTTCCTATTGTCACTCTTCTTTCTGGGAAATCTCACAAAAAAATAAATAAATAAATAAATAAAGAGGCTAGCTCCAGAAATTGATGGACTTGGACCATTATCCATCACAGGTCTCTTGCATACAGGCTATTCTCTGTGCATGCTATGGATGTGTGGATAGAGATGCTGGCAGGGTGGACTCTTTTCCTCATCTACCCTCCTCCCTCCCTACCAAATTATTTGTCCAGATGTCTCTTGATTAGAAGGTCAAAGTGTTCAGACGGGGCATCCGTCTTGCTGCTATGGAACGTGTCCTTCTAAGCTAATCTCCCAGCATGTGTTTGTTGATAAAATATTATATGTTTGAAACCTGCCTATTATACAGGACAAAGAAAATGGCACTTCATGAACCAGAGACAGTGGCTTCTCACCGGAGATAACACCGCAAGCTGCAGATTTAGCATATATGTATAACCAAAACGATCAAAAAAGGCCCTTGAGGTATTATTTGATTAGCATATTTAGTGTGGATTAGACATCCTTGCAACAATAGCATAAAAGTTTTTCTGTGGGGTTAAACTCGGAGTGGGAGTGGGCTGGAGAGGGAGGTCCTCCTTGAATTAGAGAGAGAGAGGGATGTGAAACTCCATGTGCTGGTTGGCTGATAAATTATCCAGCTGCCAGGCATTAATGAACATTGCCCCGTCTGGGACCCCACAGCTCTGAGCTGGGATGATGGTTGATACCACATCAGCAGTATGTTACCAGGTATCTGTGGTATATTACTTTATGTAAGCAACTTTTATGGGTTTTTTCAAGGTTATTCCTCCCACCCTTTTTTTTTTTTTTTTTTTTTTTTTTTTTTTTTTTTTTTTTTTTTTTTCGGATTTTATAACCAATATACAGAATGAGTAGTTTCAGTTTTTGTTTAGTGTTGGTTTCAGTGCCTGGCCCTAATATCCTGGCATAGGCCTGTAATGTTTCATCTGTGATCACACTTTAAAGCCAAATGAAACACTGTTTTCATTGGAACCATTAGAGAAATCAAGCAAATATTGCCAGTGGGATTAAGTTTTATAAAAAATAGATAAGAAATCTCATTGTTTGGCCTAGAGCAACCTGACAATGTCCCAACAACATTTGCAAATGAGGGCATGTAAACCAGATCACAAGGAAAGGGCGGGGGCAGGAAAAATAGTAAATGGGGCAAAAAAACCAGGAAGACAGTCATTGTTGTCATTTCATGATTTCCAGCTTGAGCAGCTTGAGTTCTTAAACCAAAAACCTTTACTGTAGGTAATTAAGCCCTCTTCCCACCAGAATATATAATGTTCACCACAATTGACAGCAAATTAGTCTCTTCCAGAGGATGCAAAGCTGTCAAGTCCTTCTGAATCCCCAAAGTCCTTCCATAGCTGATGCTCTCTAATGTGAAAAACAAGGACTTGCAGGATCTCGCCTGCTCTCAGGTGCTGAAACCAACACGCTTGCTTCTGTTTATTCCCAAAACAATTGCTGAAAATCGAACAACAGCAGAAGTTCAGGCTAGAAGGAGTAAATTACAGCACTTCTTGCATTCTGGCAATCAGTAAATTCCTTGTAAATTTATCTTTGCTGTTTAAAACTAGTTAATGTTCTTTGCTACTCTCTGACAGAACCTTCCTCTACATATTATTGCCTCTGTGGCGGATGTTGGCTGCTAAACTTAGTTACATGGAATCATGTCTGATTTATGTACCTTGAGTAGGCTGTGAGAATACTTCCTCAAGTATGCCTCATCCTTTTGATTTCTTATCACATTTTATCCTTATGAGGTACTTTGAATAGCACTTCAAGGGCAGGAAAAATAAGTCCCTTAATTTAAATATTTCATTGTGACGGCAAAGTCAAAAGTGCTTCAGATACTTGGATCAGTTCCTCAGAAGTCTATCAGAAGTATAAAATATACTGGTTTAAATTCAGAGACAACTTTGCTTTTCCTTTAGTTCTTTAAATTTTAAACTAACTTTTTTTTTCTTTTTTTTTGCTCAGATTATCAGGCAAATCAAAAAAAATAGTATCATAGAATTAAAGGGACACAAATTGACAAGAATAAGGAAGAAAATATTTTACAGTATCGAGTAGGGTTAAATTACAACATATATCAAGAGTGACAGTGTGAGTGTGATCTTTGAAGATTAAACTTTAGATTAATGATATAACTTGAAAAACTAGCTATAGTTCAATTTTTTTCAAAAGAAAAGTTATACCTTTTTTTCCAAAATGATAGTGTTGTTTTCATTCAATAGTTGATAATTTGCTGTTGTAGAATCCATGAAATGATGCATCAGCAAACTGAACTGTAGCCTGTTATCCACGTAATGAAGGATGTTTTTTAAGGCTTCATTTTTACAGGTTTTCTGAAACCTCTATTTATTAAATATAAAATCTGCACAAATAAGAGACCATTTTGCTTTTACCCTGAAGAATAGAAGTGATTTTTCAGTGTAAAAGAAACAGAATGGTGATAAAAGCTCCAACAAAACTAATGATAAAATTTGAAGTATCTGCTGCCAGCCCAAACAGATCTTTGACCCAAAGAGTACTGCTGTCTGTTGCCTACACAGTGAGGAGCACTGTGGCATTCTTAAGCCCAGGAGGACCATGGATACCCTCATAGATAGCCCTGGGCAGAGGCATCACTCAGAGGAAGGGGAAGTGGACACTTCCCAGTGGTGATATCTCCAGCATCAGCACTCCAGAGGCAGTAAGGTAGAGTGATGTTCACCTTTCTGGTCTTTCTAGTCAACACAAACATTTTTGCACATCTTGAATGCTTGTTTTGGGTTTGGACAACCATCACTGTTGTAACAGAGCTGTGACAGTACTGCTTGGCCAGGATGGGACTTCACCTGAACAGGGAGGTTGTTTTTAATCTTTAAAATGTACACTTTATTTTTAAAAGCATGATGGGAGAACTCACTATTTATTAAAAATTGAATTATAAGCTGTATGGTTGCCACCTTGGTCACTCATATCTAATCATTCTTACTAGCTCCATGGGTGTGACCTTTTCTAAAATAATTTCCACACAATAATAGCAATAAGATACTTTAGGCAGTGTGTTTCTGTGAATCATTGCACTTCTCAGGTGACTGAAGTCACTCATTCTTCATCCTCATGCTTCACAACACATCTGAGGCATGAAATTATTCCCTTCCAATATGATGCCTTCTCCTACTCTTATTGCTTAAATGATTTTTAAGGATTAGTGTGTTAAAGGCATTGTGAGAAATTCAGGGGGGTGAAAAAGAGAAGATAATATTTTACATTAAAGTTATCAACCTGATCCACGTTTCAGTGATTCTTATTCCAATCAAGAGACTCTGGATCTAATTCACATCCATGGTATGTGCTAGCATAAATATGGAGGACACAGTAATTTCCTTGACAGTGGTCTGTAAAAAAATCTGTGTCATATATAGCAGAAACTACAAAATTTGAAAAGGTTTTGTATTTACAACAATAAGAGAACTGCATTTCTCTGTCCATTGGTGGGTATTGCCAGCTGTCTCCTGTAGGCAGGTACCATTCTTTATTCCCAGGATTTTATCCATTCAGCCGTGATTTCCCTCTAAATCCTTTTACCATATCTTGATTGATTTGCAGACAGAATACAAATTCTCTTGAGACAAATGTTGTTGGGTTTTTGCCATTAACATTTGAGAACAAAAGACTAGAGTTCCAACATTTGTTGCCACCCGTGGGGTTTTTCCTCCTATAAGGTTCTAGTTGTAATATAAGGAAACAGCATTAGTTTCATGTTCTTTACGAAGCAATGTGTAGACAATCACAGAAGCATAGCTGCTGTGAGCAAGGACTGTAAAACACTAGCATGCATTTTAGTTAGAGGACTACAGAAGTAATCCTCCTTTTGGGGTCCAACAGATCTCTAAAGCCAATGTTTGGGAAATGGTGTATTTTACTAAGTCATATCTCAGTAAAGTCCTTATTTACAAAGCCCTGGTGAGCACTAGTCTTAAGCTTAAAGTTATAAACGTAGTTGCATACTCTGAGGAATCAAAAGTTTAGCTGCTTCCATTTCTGTCTCAGTGACAAACTTCATATATTGCAAGAAAATGCTAGAGCTATTAATAAAAATAAAAGATCTGTTCGACACCCAAAGCTGCATCACCGAGCTGACTATTCCTCAGTTTGAAATCAAGTATATATGTAATCAAATATTTATCAGTAATACCTTACAGCATCAAATGCAGCAAAAATTATTTTATGCTCTCATACAATCCATCATTCATATACACATAGCAAATACCCTGTGATAGGTAATGCACAATATATGATGTATACAGGGTCTGTTTAAAATATAATTTTTTTTCCTAAAAATATGTTATTCCTCTCTATTTATTCTCTCCCCCCTCCTGCTGCATCCAGTCTGGAAACAATTCCATATTGCAGGCAAACTGGCAAAAAGCAGTGAGAAAACATGATTGCTTTTCTGTTTCACTAAGTAATGGCCTTTGTTAAAATTAAGACTTGTCTCTCCTCCTTATTTGATGAGATGTGTAAATCTTTATAACTTATGTTTTATCTATCCTGCATGTGTAAAGCATGAACACTGTTCTGCTTGTGTCATTTTTCCTCACAAGAGAGATTAATAATACAGTCCTCAATATCAGCAAAACTGGTGTCTGCTTTTCACAGGTGAAGACAGCATCCCAGAAAAAGCAAGCTAACACAGCTCATATGTGCAGTTAAGTTTTATACGTACACTGTCTTATGCAGAGAGGGTGATGATAATGTCTTGTAGAATGAAGTCTTTAGTTAAGGACAGGAGACTTGTCAACGTTACTTTTAAGTTTGTTCTCCAAATTATTGCATCACATTCCTTTCTGGAAGTCTTAGTGAAAAGTTTGTGATGGTTTGTTTGAGACAGCTACTGTGTCAGTTCTGGGCAGAC
This sequence comes from Platyrinchus mystaceus, assembly GCA_035041135.1. Classification (NCBI taxonomy): domain Eukaryota; kingdom Metazoa; phylum Chordata; class Aves; order Passeriformes; family Tyrannidae; genus Platyrinchus; species Platyrinchus mystaceus. The sequence continues at coordinate 12,052,024 of JAWWLV010000001.1, forward strand.
AAATGGCCTTTTACCAGTACTGAAGGGACTGGGAAATAAAAAGCATACAGGGAATAGGTTCTCAAGAAGCAGGAAAGAGATGTAGAGTCAGGCCAGGAAGGGCCTCTGTGGTATTTGCAACATCATTTTCACATTTTCCCATTAATTTTTTAAGTAATATCTAAGTTATAGCATACAAGGCAGCCTGGCAGTGAATAGCAGACTCACTGGATTTCAAGCAAATTGTACTGTTGTGTCTTTCAGAAATTTTCGTCATTTTTAACCCACCAGTTTTCAAATGAGATTCATCCTGCTTATGGTTCAGAAAGGGAATGGAGTTATTACCAGAAAATATTATCCATCTGATATGCTCAGCCTGAATACTGGGAACAGTAGTAAGAAACTTCACAAGCTCTCTGGTCCCACTCTGCTGACCTTAATGGTTTAGACAGCCTGGAAAGGACTTTCATCTTCTAGGTCCAAGCTGAGTAGCAGTTCTAAACACTATGAATCCTAATTCTTTGCCTCTTACAGCTCTGAATGACTGTAGTATTTGATATGCTGTGGGTTGCAGTTTTATGAAATGAATGCAATCCCATATAGCTAAGTGGTGAGTTACAGTGCTCACCTGGGAGAGGTTTGGGAGAGATACACGTGTTCCACATCTGTTGGTTTTTGGAATTTTGATGCAGTGGTCTTTGGCTTGTTCTTTGCCCATTCATATTGTACCTATTTAAACTCCAGATGTGAATAAGAAAAATTAATTTCTTCCTATCCCATCTTTTAATACTTTCAGATGGATATGAATCTCAGCTCTCTGGAATATATTACACAGATTTATTTTTTTTTTTAGTGATCATTAATACTTCTATAGCTATGAACGCATGCATATATATTTTCTTAGGCTTTACACAGCATATTACATCTCCTGGGATGTGAATTTTCTGCATGTCATTTTATAATCAATAGCAGTTGTTATTTACATTTTTTCTGACCGTTTTCATATAATATGCTTCTCCTTTTTATTATTCCTAGCTAAAAAATGCCAGCATAATTTTATTTGGAACAACTGACATTCTGATAGGAAAAAAGTACTTAGCTAAGTATTTTTAAATTATTCTTGGTTTGTTTTTCTTTTCTTCGTAATACCAGATATCACCTTTGATTAATAACAATCATATATAGGCTTTGTTCCTCTTATCTGGGTGTCAGCAGTAATTGGAATCCATATCCATATCCTACCTTGCAATCATGCTGCAAAAGGCCAATAAATTCCCGCTGAGTGTGTTACTTGTTAAATTTAGTGCATTACATTCAGGGTAATGAATAAAAGCAGTGGGCCGTTACTGTCTGCTTGGCAGAGGAGGAGTAAGAGCAGCCAGACTCCCCTGAGGCCCTGAGCAGGCTTAAAACTGTGACAGGCAGAATCAAGGGACTCCCTAAGCATCACAGTTCAGTTTGTCTCCCTTAATTTCCTCTTCTACCAAGATCTTTAAAGGAAATGGAGGGAGGCGAGGTAATCTTGTACAGAAATACAAAATGCACTGTGCTTGTATACCAGTACTCCCCAGTGCAAATTCGCTTCCAGGCAAGTGTGTTTAAAACTAATTTGTCTGTGTTAAGCATTCAGCTGATGAAAGGTTTGACTTCGCTTTAAGAGATGCATATATCATAAATATATGTAGTAATATACTTATATATATAAAATATACACAAAAATGTATGGTTCTAACCAATCCATGTGAACCCTCTGTTGGATTGCTGAGTGATATAAAAATAAACACTCAGACTTCTCTTTTGGATGTCTGAGCACTGATTTGGCTGACATAGAAACAGCTGTGTGTCTCTAACTGTGGTAAGAAACAGTATGTACTTCAGTTCTGAACCTGGACCTGGTAAGTTCATGAGTTTCAGTTCCTCCTGGTTGGCATGCAAAGTTATGGTGTTAAAATGATGAAAATCTGATAAATAAAATTATGGAATAACTGAAGTAACAAGACATAGAATCTCAGTGAAAGGATTCACATGTCTATTTTGATGAGGCTGGCAAGGAGTTTCACACTCTGTCTGCAACCTCTTTTGGGGTTTTTCCGGGCCTTTGAACAGAGAGGATATGAGTGCACTCCCTCATCTTGAAAGAAAGACTCAGGCTCTTTCCATGCCTCTGCAAGCACCAAAGTTAGGAGTGTGGAGAGTCTTATGTGCCCACTCATGACCCTGCAAGAGGGAAGTGGCATGTCCAGGGGATCCGTCAGCCCATACACAGTTGGAAAGATGCTTTGGAGCCTTCCCCTCTCAGTCCCATGCCAGTTCCATATTCCTTTGGAATACCTCAAAAGGGTGTATGATCACATTCAGACTCAGTATTTTTCTGGGTCTTAGAAACTATGATGTTTGGGAAGGTTTGGACTTTTACAGTAGCTACACTGCTTTCAGGGACACCGGTCATGGCCAAAAATCTCCCAAACTGGAAATACTAGAAAAGGTAAATATGTATCCATTTTTTATTTTTAAGTGAAATAAAATCCACCAAACAGAACAAAGTCATGTTAAAGATCTGATCTCTGCTGCAGAGGCAAAGATTTTACTTCATGATATTATCAGTGAGGAGTTTATTGAGTCCTTCTGAAGCAGTACTTCTTTTTCTTTTTGTCACTAAAGAAAAAGTCTTTCTCTTATACTTAAGAACAGGGCAAATTTTCAAAATTACAGAGGAAGCATAGGCTCTTTGGACTAAACCTGCCATGGGATTCAGGTTACCAAGCTCTTCTTCTAACTGCCCCTGGAAACATCCACAGGCACATCTCCAAAGCATCCATTAAATTGTTGCCTAGTCTCTAAGTGCTGTAAGGTTATACACACCTGCATTTTCATCAGTAAAACTGTTTATATGACTGCAGCTCTCTTGAGTATATCTTGACCTTGTTGACCAGGCAACCCACTCAGCCAGCTTTGGGAACTACAAAGTGGTTGCTCTTATTTCCATTGTAGATATCTCTCGCAAACCCTGTTCTGAATGCACAGCACCTCTAAGTAAGGAGACTTCTGCAAAGCATAGGCAGAAGTTGGGGTGCTGGGGAAGCATCAGGCTCATCCTGAACATGGATAATGCTCTGGAAGAGCAGGGGGCTTCAGGCAGCAGGACAGGAAACTGATAACAGCCAGTGGTGATGCACGGGCAAAGGACACCTGCTTCTATTTCACCTCTTATTGGAGTTTAATTTTTGTGGCTTAATAGTTGTTTCATTTCTGGGTTTTTTTGGTATTATTGCAGTTAAATATTTGCTGAAATAATTTGTTTGATGGTGAGAAAAAAAAATTCATAAGAAGAAAATCTGGAGGAAGAGAATAAACCATGCAGCCTCCATATTTGTATGTAAGATGTATTAGTGTGTGCCTTTCTCTTAGGGTTTTGAAGAGTCTAGGTATAAAGTCAGATTAATTTTTTTTATAAAATGACAGCTATGGGATAGATGTACCCTGGAATTGGACTGTATATTCAATTCAAGAAATAAATGCATCTGACAGTTCAAAATAAGAAAGGCCTCTGTCACCAGAGGTAAAAACAAGATTCTCAGAGTACAAGGTACTGAATCAACTGCTCCGGATTGTTAGAGTTTAACATAAACCTTTCCCATTATGAAAAGCAGCATTTTGTTTTAGAAAATGGTAATGTTTTGATATAGGTGATCTCATACAAAATGAAATAGTTGGTGTTCCCTGACGTTTTAAATAAGAACATGGCTTATGCTGCTGCTCGAAAAAACTCTTCCCTGAAATTGCCCTGTTCATTATCCTAAACTTACAACATACCCTGGTTCTGTCTGGCAATTACATTAAACCTTAAAATGACAAATCAGCATTTCTAAAACACAAACACACGTGCACATGTGTACGGAGCATATCCATAGAGAGAGGTTTTAAGATCACTTCATTGGGAAGATACCTCTGATGTGGTCTTGTGGAAAGGGAATTCAAACAGGTCCTTGACTCTCTCTTTCTTGAACTGGAAAATACTACACATGAGCTCAGATCCCCCAAAGAAATCCTTCTGAATCATCACAGAAAGGAAGCTCGGAATATCTGCTAAATTCTGACTAGCTCCACATGCCTGAGAGCTCCAATCCCTAATCTCAGATCAGGCAATGGTTTTGCTCTGTGCCAACTATTGACATTTGTTGTTGATGGATTTTTATTTCACCTTCTCATGTTCAACATTCCTTTCAGCAGGAGCATTCAGTTTAAGACTATCAGGGTGCCATGCATAGACTCATCTTTAATCTTCTTACCATCAGAAATTGTGCAGGAGCAGATCCAGGTGCAGTGGTTGTTGACTGGCTAGAAGTGTTTTATATCAATCCATTAATATTTGCAGATGGTTTGTGGGTTTTGTTTTTCCTTTAATCTGTGCTGGTTCATGCTCTTCTCATCTCTACCTTTTTTCCCATTGCTCTGGGGGCAAAATGAACTATGACAACAATGTTGAATGTAACAACCCTATGAAAATACTTTGATTGTTTTAAAGGCCCATTATGTGACATGAGGACTTCATGTTTCTCAAGTATTTACTTACTTTCTGGACAATGTGTGCCACTGAGATCTATATAAGTAGAGCCAAACCAATATATCTGGAGAAGTAATCAGCCACAGTACTGTATTTGTGTCCTATCCAAAAAAACTAGTCTGTTGCCTCTACTGCCAAGATCTGGCAGGTAGCTTTGAGGAGATTAATGGCCCTGGTGATTGTTACTATTTGTGCCTTTTTTTCCCTTCTGCCCTTAAATTATTACATTCCAAAAGCATATTTACTGAATAGCATGAATGTGCTTTAAAAAAAATTAAAAAGCAGTCTAGCATACGACATTTTGTGATCTGACTGTGTATTTTTTTATAAATTTTTGTTCTTCAAGGTACTGGACTAACACAGCCCTCAGAAGTGCTCAGGAGGCAGCCTATCAGTCATATGAAGGGTTATTTCAGTCCTGCCAATATGGTAACGTGTTTGCTGGACATTGACTCACCACTGATGAAGGTGGAGTTGAAATCACTGGCAAATCTCATGTGTTAGTTTTCATCTCTAACTTACTTTGATCAACCAACTTTGCTGCCAGGATGAGGTCAGAATATTCTTATTATCATCTTTTCTTCTTAATTTGGTGGTTGCTTACCATTTCTATTCTAAATACTCTGGAGTATTTGCACCTATTAAAACTTCTTCATGATAGGGTCCTCATGTGGGAAAAAATTAGATAAAGTTATATTACTTGGATCATAGTTGAAAAAATATCCACTGACCTGTGTCCTGTTTCTTGTCAAAAACTAAGATGAACAAATATGCACTGAACCACTAAACAGGTCTGTGCAAGGACTAGGAGTTCCTCTTCTTTTCCAGCATACTTTTTTTTGAATGGTTTTTTGATGTGGTGGAAAAAGACTTTGGTCTTCTGGAAGCCTTTGTGTGTAAACATATTTTCTTGGCCACATGAAGATGTGTCTGTGGCTACTGGCTGAATAGTTTGGAGAATAGCATACCAAGACAGGTGGAGATATGCACTCCGTGGTGTTTTGGTTTTGGGTTTTTTTATGAATGCTTTTTTCTGGGTCCTTTTCGTTTCCTACAAACTTTAGGTGTTCAAATCATTAAAGCACAGCCTTCAGAGCTTCACTTAATAGTTCCCAAAGCATGGTCTTACCCAGGAATCTTCTGCAAGCATTTCTCTTGAAATTCGTGCAAAGTGAGTAATGTCTTTCTTATTTTCATTACTATTATTTCTGAATCTCACTGGATTCTCAATTTTCTGACTATTTACTCTATAATAGGCTCTTGAGCCCCATCTGAGGCCCTCAGCCACACCCCCATCTGTGGATCCAGTAGCTGTGTATGAGCTCATGCTCTTACTGTGAGTGACTCTCTTGCAGTCTGGAGAACGTATTTTTAGTGCTGAGTTTTGACCCATCAAAGGGATGCTGAGGGAAGTATTATCTTCCTCAGAGGGTGGTGGGTACAGCTGCACATGGTGATTGTTTATCAAGGGGAGTTTGCCAACAGCTTGTTCAGAGATCCTGTCTGAAGAGTACTTTTGTCCCTAAGAGATTATCTGCAGAAAGTGGTTCCTTTCACTGTAGGTATTTTTGTTAAGATCTGTAGAAGTGTCATTTGTTCTACTGCATTGTATATTAATCTTTTAATCTTCTACTATAGGGTAGTATATATATAAATAATATATATATGAAGATATATATGAAGATATAGAAATAATATATATGAGTATATATATATATATATAATACTACCATTCTAAAATGGAAGGAAAATGTTCTCCTATTTTATTTAGATTTTTTGTTCCTTATTCTTTAAGTGGAAGTTCAGCCCAGGGAATTGACAGTGGTACACCCTGTTTTATACAGCTTGCTCTTCTGTCCAAGACTTATTTTTTTCCATTAAATATAGATTTTGAGGTATTTTAGAAAACTAGAAAAATAATAATTAATTTTGCTTATGAGACTATCTGATAGAAGTCTGAAAATGTACAACAGAAAGAATAAAAAACAGAATACAAATGAAGAGAGACATTGTAAAAACCGGGGGGACTGCTTTTATCTTAAGTTGAATTCTTGCTTGACAAACGTAGATACACTCTAGTGTAGTTACAGGCTTGTTGGCCCTTACTAAAAAATCTAATGAGTTTTGCAGATGAAAATAATATAAGCAAGGATTAGAAAATGGTTCCCAATAATGGATCTTCTAGATTGTCATAGTCTGTGATGTCAGAAGAGGTGGAGACTCTCCTCCTAAAGAAGTAGTAATTGGAAGAACCAATACATCGTGGATGAGTAAACAGGGAAATAAAAATGGCACAGAAGAGGCTTGTGAACACTTGTATCTGGAAGAGCACTGAAATAAACCTCTGCACATTAATTCAGTCTATGGCTGTAGAGGCTGAGCTGGAGAATTCTGATACAAGTTTTGCTGGACTGGAAAACTTAAGTTGCTGAATGACTTCTAGCCTAGCTGAGAAAGCACAGTGTTTGGTTACCTGTAAAATCATCATCATCATGGGTACTACTAATGATTCTTCTTCCAATTTGTAAAGAAGAGAAAGAACACAGCACTGTAAGAGGTTGTTGGGGGGGGGGGGTTATGCCTCTTTGAAAAAGAAGCAGGAAAAGAACTGAATCAGCATTTCTGAAAAATATAAATATAAAATAATTTTAAAAAATGACCCAAAGTTGTGGAAATACTTTCTATAAGGGACTCTTGTTAAAAGATGGATTCATCTAAGCTCAGGTCTCACACTAGGTTTGCATCTAAGCTTATGTCTTATTTTCAAAACAGGTTTGCAAGTCCAAAAGGAGGAGCAAGTGTGACAAAGACTCTTCATTTCCCTTGGGCATGCCAGGCATCATCCCTGTGTGTAGGTAAGTGGTATTTTAATTAGTTGGTAGGTTGTGTCAGCAGTGTCTCTGACAAAATGCTACAAGCAAAGGAACATCAGTGTGAGCCTGCATGGAATGTGTGCTTACAGTTTATTTGTATTATCTATCACTACAAAGGTGATATGTTTATATAGAGAGGAAACTGTAATTTATCGCTCAAAGATAATTGTGTAGAGTGAGTTTGTAGGATAAGAACAACATTACTTTGGAGAGAGAAAGAACAATATAGATAGCAAGTTTGGATCTGTGATTCCAAAGGTTTGTTTATAATAGGAAATACCATGATAGAGTTGGCTTGACCTGGGACAGCTTTTTGGCTCCTTTTTTACCTTTGGCTGAAGAGCTTGCTCAAAGAGGGGGAGAGTGTTGAACTGGAAAACAGTCTTGGAACAGGAAGCTTGGATCTTTTTGCAAGATCTCTATAAACTTTCTTCATAACAGAGAAGGAGCTGAATTGTTTGATCACTTGATTGTTAGGGAGGTTGATTTATATTTACTTCTTAAGTTAAGACTAGCCTTGTTAAGGAAATCCTTGAGTGAGGCTACCCACCAACACAGAATGTGGAGATTATGCCTTCAGAAATATCAAACACCTGGCAGAAATAATCTGCCTCACATGATTTTATTATCCTGACACTTTAAATTTTCCTGAAATCATTTAGCTTGGAAAAGTTCTTTAAGAGACCAACCTCCATCTGGCTACAACCTCTTGTCAGGCAGTTGTAGAGAATGATAAGGTCTCCCCAGAGCCTCCTTTTCTCCAGGTTTAACACCCCCAGCTTCCTAAGCACCTCCTCATCAGACTTGTGCTCCAGACTCTTCCCCAGCTCTGTTGCCCTTCTCTGGACTCAATCCAGCACCTCTATGTCCTCCTTGTAGTGAGGGGCCCAGAACTGAACACAGGATTCAAGGTGTGGCCTCACCAGTGCCCACTGCACAACGTATGTTCAGCTGTGGATATGGACACATAACACTGTGAGATTGAATGTTTTTCAGTATTTTTTCCTGATGAAAATATCTAAAGCTATGAGGGATATTACTGGTGAAGCCTAGACGGCATCTCAAACTTACATAGTAATGGTTGTTTGCTACCAAAACCATCAGTGGGGCATTGCAAATGTAACTGAAAGCTTTGCTCTGATGAGACATGGAGGAGGGGTAGTATTTTGTTGCCAAGGTTATGCTGTAATCCAGAGACAATGGGTCTTCTGAGCATTTGCTCTATGTACAGATAGAGCTATCTGATCATGTAGTGAAGGCTTACTCCTGTTTTCCACATCCTGGGAAACATTAAAACAAACTAAAAATATATGGAATATGTTGCTCAAGTTTTTGAAGTATGTGGTCTCACTAGGGAGAGTATCCCACTTATGAGAATATTTTATTGAAGCTGTGTTGCATACAGCCAGTATTTGAGGATCCTGCCCCATTAGAAGGGTATGGATCATTATGAACACTATTCAAATGAAAGTTTCATAAAGTAACATTTGTGACTGAGTGGAAGGGAGGAAGGACATGTTTAAAACTTTTAGCAGCCACACTGAAGTGAGAAACATTTCATCTGGAATCTACTCAGCTGGCAATGAATTTATAAGGTAGTTTGGCTGATATAGTCCAGACTCTACAACAGAATCGTGAGAAATATCAAGAGAATTATCTTGACCCAAAATTCATTGTCAATATATTTGCATTGTAACAAAAAAAAAAAAACAAACAAAAAAAAACAAAACCCACAAACCCCCCCCCCCAAAAAAAAAAAAAAAAAAAACCAAAAAAAACCAAAAACAGAATCAGGAGAGAAACCTTGCGACAAAATCTTGAGTTAAATAAGAAATGCAGAAGGGTATCACAAGCCACCACAGTGTCTTATTTTCAAAATTGGTGAATGGGTTGATGAAAACAATTGGTAATGAACATGTGGGCTTGGTGAGTTAAAGGGAGAGGAGAAGTGAACATTTTTTAAAGGAAATATAGTTGGGTAGTCATATTGGAGAGGACTAATGGAGAATTTAAAGAGAATAAAAGAGGAAAGTATGAAAGAACAAAGCCTTAGAAATGGACGTCCATTTGCTGACTATTACAGCAAAGCTGAGAGCAGATCTGAAATGTGTAACTCACACTGTATACCAATAATGAGAATTAAGAAAACAAGAATAAATACTAAGGCTCTGGTGAGGACACAGTTGTAGCTTTTTGCATTTGCAGATGGAAACCACCTCCCCTGTACAGAGCTACTTCACATCCCACCAGTTAGCACTCCAGAATTCTAAATGCCTTATACAGGCCATATGTGAGCAGAAGACTCTCCTCTTTGAAGTACATTAGAAATACAAGCATATGGAAATGTGTATGAAGACCACTTCCATTACTGATTTGAACTTGGTGACACTCTAGCAAATGGGATTTACAAATGTTACCACATAATTAGATCGCTTTGACAAATTCTTTTGAGGAACGCCACCTCCCAGCATGTGTTGGGTACTTCTAAAGTTCACTCCACTTCAAATTTCAAGCTTTGCTTTCCTGTTTAAGCAACTACTTCACATTTTCAAGAAAAAATGAACAGATATGGTAATACAGAATGATCTGATGGTGTTTAAGTCAAGAGTGTGACACAGATGTAAATGAAATATAGTCAAATATTTTGAGTAAGTTATGTTGAAAGACAGCTCTGTTCAAGGCTTGTCAGTAGCATTTTCTTGTTTTTTCTCTATCTTCTTTTTCATACTTTCTTTCACAGGAAGGCATAAAATATATAACTGAATTACTTAGTGTTATAGATACTAATATTTATTTATTTATTTGTGTGATTTCTAGAGAAAAGTTTAATTGTTAGGGTTTGGGTTGTTTAACCTGTTCTGCTCTCTTCCATAGGATTATTGTAACTGTGTGCACTTCTTGATAATTTTCAGATGACAGCCTGTCTTCTATCATCAAGGTCTAGACAAGATCTACAAAAGTTTATGGGAAAAATATAATTAGCAAAAAACCGACACTGAACTGCATAAATCCTGATTTCATTTTAATGGTTGTGAAGGGAGTATTGTACAGCAAAACTTGATAGGGCTTTTCTTCTCCCCCAACCAATAATGCACTTCTTATGTGCTTATTTCTTTTGAGCAGTTAAGGGTTTCATGGGACATCTGGTGAAAAGGAAAAGGAGTTAAAAGCATATGCTACATCTTCATTTACTTCTATGAGCAGAACAACGATCTCTGAAACTCCTTAGGTTTTTCATACATATTATCTTTGTTGTGTTGGATGTTACCTGTTTGCATTTTTTAACCTCCCCATTTTCTAAATTTCACTTTCCTCTGCCCGGGGAAAGCGGTTCATAAATAACACCTCAGCACTTACAGAACATTTTTTATCTTTGATGCTGGTACAGCACATTTTAAAAAGGATAGTGAGCACCATTATATCTACCATATAGGCAGAAAATCTGCAGCAGCAAGAGGTTAAATGACTTGTCGGAAGGCACAAGGAAAAGCAAAAGTAGCAGACAACCATCCACTGGTCCAAGGGTAGTTTCTATTCCATAGTACTGTAGTTGTGAAACGTGGGAATAAGAAGTACTACACAACCTCTTCTCCTTTGCAAGATGTCTTTTCACAACATGGCTATGTTTGGCTCCCACTGCTCTCCCTCCTGCTTAGATGATATGGTTTCAGCTTTTTTTAACCATATGTGGTGAGCTAACCTTAACATCTATAGAAATTAGTACTTTGAGGAGCTTATACTGATGTTATCAATACTAAAGAAGAATTGGTAGATCCCACTCTTGAGTATCATCTTTGGTAGATAAATTTTCTTTCTAAGCTTAATTGACACAGTGGAGAATAAAAACATTGGAAAAACTGTTTTGCCTAGCAATGATTTAAATAAATTTTTGCAGGCACCTAGAAGACAGCAGCAAAACAAAGAACAGCAGAGTTTTTCATTCTAAAGGAATTTAGCTACTTTTTGTAAGAGAAAGAGTAATAGTAGATGCTGTGTATACTGATTTTCAAGAAGGTTTTGATAGTATTTCATATGACATCCTCGCAAAAAATTAAGGAAGTGGGACCTAGATGAAAAGAAATAAAACCAAACTACTTAGGAAGCTATCGTTCATAATTCACTATCAAGATTGAAAGATCTTTCAAGATTTCTGCAGTTGCCTGTTCAGCTCTGGGTGGGGGGGGTATTGCCAAAGTGATGAAAGGCAGTATTGGAGCTCAAAATTATTTCAATAAATTGGAGAAATTACCTTGGCTGTGGTGGGGATAGGATGAGTGTCAATGGGGACAGTTGCAAGATGCAAAGTTTCAGTAGGAATTAGATTTAGCTGTGCAAATGCAAGGTCTGTGAACAATCAGTTAAGTGTGTAGAGAAAGGGACCTGCAAATTGAGAATAAATCACAAGTAAATATGCTGTTGAAAACCAGGAAAATATATACCAGGGTATGTCAACATGTTTGTATTATAAGATACATGTCTCTTACAGAACAGGAAGGACCACAATGGGATGACTGTGTACAGTCCTGGGTGCTGTTCTTCCAAACCCATTGAAGAGGATCTGAAAGGGAACAGGGAAAATTAAGAAGTCCAGATAACTTGGTTTGCAGGGTAAAACTATTTAGTTTAAAGATGAGGAGTCTGATGAGAAACATGACATTAATCTTTAAGTATGCTAATGTCTAATGCACAGAGGAAAAGAATGATCTGTTCCCTATCTTCATGACAGATATGCCGAGAAGTAATGGACTTCATTTTCGGTAAGGAACCTAAAAATTAAACATTAGATAATCTTTTTGTCAGTAAGGAAAGTAAAACAGTTCAACAGCTGGTTTAAGGGCATTCCATCACAGAATGTATCTTGGAACAGGTTGGTCATTGACTGTGACCATCTCTGAGGGCTGAGGGAGTTCTGGGTAACTCTTAGAAGCCTGCTCTGTCCCTATCCAATCTTTTTGGCATGAGACACTCCAAACACAAAGGCCTTAAGGCCCAAATAGTGCAGCCCCCCAATAGGATAAGATCTGGGGCTTCAAGATTTTATAAACTCGCTAAAGTACAAAATGTTTATAGCTGTCACAACCGTAACAACAAGCATAAACATTCCAACTTCTCCTATTAGTGCTTCACTGGGTCTGCAGACATCCTGAAACAGCAATGCAGAGGTGTGACTGGTGCCCTTCATCCTGAGTGTGGAAACCTGTGGTCACTCAGAGTAAAAGTCATGGGAATACTACCTCAGGCATGCTTAGGTCTTGTCTTTGCAAACAACATTAAATGAGTGAACAGTTTCTTTCTGCACCTGTTTATGGTTACTTTTGCTACAGGATTTCTTTTGTACACCTTTAGCTTACTTAAAATATAGCAA
>JAWWLV010000001.1:12069156-12084420 GCA_035041135.1 Platyrinchus mystaceus
CCCAGAGAAGCTGTGGATGCCCCATCCCTGGAAGAGTTGAAGGCCAAGTTGGATGGAGCTCTGAGCAATGTGGTCTAATGGAAGGTGTCTCTGTCTATGGCAGGTGGGTTGGAACTAAATGATCTTTAATGTCCCTTTCAATCCAAACCATTCTATGATTTCAGACAAGTTCTTCTCAGAACTGCAGGGACAGCAGCAGACAGAGAGCACAAGTGACTCTTGGCTCATGTAGATACTTTTACCCCAAAATACTACCCTAGGTATGGTTAATCATTAGCCTACCAATATGATGGGGGCAGATCCACTAGTAAGAAAGATGTGTTTTCATTAAAAAAGTTATGTCAGCTATATGATAAGGCCTGATGATCTCTAGGAGACTGTTGGGGAGTTTGCACAAAAAATAATTCCCAAATTGCCCTAAGCAACTAATGGTATCTATGATCATGTTTTTTGTACAGTTGTACTCCATCCTCTGAGCTCACACATTTTCTAACCTACTGGTAGATCTGGAAAGGCCCACGTTGACAGGGTGATTTCAATGTTCCTTGTTTAATTAGTTAATTAATTGAGAAATTAATTTTGTCACCTGTGTACTACCATGGATGATAGTGATGATCTCATTACAGATGTCCCGTGCTGACATCTTATGATCTTTTCTCACTTCTGCTCTGGCTGATGGATGAGTCTTTGTGTTTTGTTGAATGTTGCCAAGCAGAGCAGCTTAGCTGACCGTCTGCATCTGGCCCTGAATGTTGGGTGGTGGCTTGGGGAGATATTATCCTAAGGAACCTTTTCCGAGCTATATTTGTGCCTTGTCCCTTTGCTGTGGCTGCAGATGGGTCGATCACTGCTCTGTGTCCAGGCTCTAGCTTGGCTTTGGCAGGCTGGCATCCTGCAGCTGCCCTGGGCCCTGGCAAAGTCCCAAATGTAGCTCCAGATGCCCTTGTGCTGGTAACCACAAATGTGGCACACAACACCGGTTCCACTTGGGTGGCTGGTCTGGTTGTGGGTATTGCCAGCAAAAGAGGAGAACGTGGATTAAGGCATGGCAGGAGAAGGATCAGTGTGGTAAATGTGTTTTGTTTGTTTGTTGCTGTGGTTTGAAATATACAGCAGATGAAATTCTGCAGTGCAGATGGGCTTATAGAGGGAAAAGGAACAAGGAGTATGGTCATGAAATGCTTAATATCAAGAAAATCCCCACAAATATGAAAGCAGTTATTTGCACTGTAGATGTGAGCCAGCTGGCTGTGTGGCCATGGCTGCAGTTTAACATTAAATATGCAGCAGTTACTGAACTGCAGCTTGCTGTGAATGATATACCTCCCCATTATCCCTTCTTGTGTCGACAAGCCCAGAAAGCACAAAAAAAAAAAAAAGGAAAAAAAGCTGAGCTGAGTGTACAGTCTACTTAAATGCTTTCAAAAGAGTGTATGCCAGTCCGGTTTGGGCTTCAAAGATTTTCAATTTAAAGATTAGATTTTTTTTTCTGTTATGTTTCAATCAAGAAAAATTATATTAGGTTGAGTCATATGCAGGCAATTACAGGCTTCCTTCTAGATATCTTGAGATACATACATGCAACAAAATACAAAAGTTTACCATGTTTAGGTGTAAGACACAATCTTCTGTGAATAATAAAAGTATTTTCCTTATGATAAAGAAAATTGAGGACTGAAGAATATGAATCTCTTTTTCTACTTAATTGATTTCTTTGCAGACCAAGACATCACTTAGATTAAGAAAATTATGTATAGAATTTATCTTATGATCTCTTTATGGGAAAAAATAATTTTTAAAAAAATTTTACACTGCAATAGCATGCTTTTTTATAGTGCTGTTATAATTATAGTCATTCTGAATGTAGAGTTGCAGCCATGGGAGAAAAGAGTAAGATAAAGGGAGGAGAACATAATATGAGTTTGCTGGGAAATGTTGTGCATTTTGTGGTTATGTTTTCACTCTTTATAATAAGTGTAACCATCACCATGATGCACTATAACAGTATGTAATGAATTTTCAAAAATTTTAGTAAATTATAAGATCACAACAGTCTTAATGTCACACATCTGTCTGAAATACTTTACTTTTTTCCAGATAAAGATAGTGGTTACATCTAAGAAGGGGAGGACATTCTGTTTTTCATTTCTTTTCTATTGCCAGCATTTTATATATAACCAATTTCAGTGGCTTTCTATTTGTTGGTGTTTGTTTTGGTTTTTTTTTGCTGTGGGGGTTTTTTGTATGTTGTTTGTTGTTTGGGTTTTTTTATTTATTTTAAATTACTACTGCTGTTATTTTTTTGGCTCTAATAGGGAATATATATACATATACCGATGTCTTTATTAGCCAAAAAAGTTCACAGAGCTCAAAAGCATATGTCATAATTGAAACTACTGACAAACTTTCAGTTTGAAATAAGTAAGTATTTGTGGGGCACTTCCGTATATCAGCTGATAATTATCTGGTTCTTACACTGAAATTTATTTAAATTGCCTGAGGGTGGGGATATTAACAACCTGTTTAACCCATCCTGCTCCATTCAGACCCAGGCCCCTGCCTTTCCTATGGCACAGCACCACAGCTGAAGGCAAGAGCAAGCAGAGCTGGCTGAGCAGGGTTTGCAGCAGATGGATGGGGAGCTGGATCAGCCAGGAATGCACAGACAGAGGCTCTCAGCAGAGGTGGGATGGGTAGAGAGGCCAACACACCGAGCTTGCTCCCTGCCCTTGCTGCCTCAGTGGGGTCAAAAGCCAACCAGCATCTCCTCTGCCAGCTCATGTCAGAGTCCACCACTGAGTGCAATCAAACAACTGCAGGTGCTCAGCTGCAGCAAGTGCTGACCTTGTGATACCCTTCCCACCACCTTCCCTCACAGCCAGCAAAGGCTGGGGGTTGGCAGTTCTGCCATTACCACCAGTGATGCTGTGGGTGCTGTGTAAATCTGGAGCCAAAACTTGGTGACTTCTTTTGGGGCATGGGGTGAGTCAAGTTTCCAGACAGAGATTAAACAGTACTTAATTAAACAGTAGTTTTTCTAAAATGCAAAATGTGCATGTACAGTAAATACTGCTCTTAAAATGTGACAACTAGTTTACTCAGTGCTTGGTAGTTTCTTGCTATTATTGCTATGTAATATCTGAGTTATGGCAGGGCAAATGCTGGCAACAAAATTTTGTTTCCACTTGCACAATTGTAGGAGTTATAAATTGGTGGAAAGACGTTTATTTTATTTTTTTTTTCTCTCAAGGGAAGCTCTTTCCTAATGTCCCATCTAAAAAAATCTATGGCAAGGATCCTAATGATTTCAGAGGAAACTAGATGAGGACCTTATGAGTCTCTTGAAAAATTCCTTTAAAATGTTTTTAATGTCATTCTGTTTTGGTAATGCCCCTTCTGTTAGCTTTTGTTTGAAGATAAGTATTTAAATTACTCTGCTAGAAATTAAGGTTATTGTAGACAAATGGAAATTGGATGTTTTGGTCTTTTTTCTGTCAGTACGTATGTCCTTTCTCTAGTTGTATATATTTTTTTTTAATTGTATCCCTCTGTCCCTCCTAGTTCCCTCAGCTTTCTTTTGCTTTTGTTGAATTGAATACTTACTGGCTCACAAATTTTTACTGCAAGTGTCCTGTTGAAAACTTACCTTCTTCCTAAATGGCTAGTAAGAAAAAAAAGTGAATCTGTGACTTTTATGTGAGTTTAGTAGACAGAGATGTATAATCTGAAGGCTGGAATTGTGCCTCTATTCTGCAGGTTGACACTGAGGCAGTAGTTTGGTCAGTAGCTGGCTGTGGTCTGGGATATTGTGAGGCATGGGTATACATCCCATGAACCTGAAGCATGTAAAGCCTTAATGGATCCCTTATTTACTCTTTCATCCCTTGCTGCGCACTAAAAACAGCAATTCTAAAAGACTACAATATGACTGTAAGAAAGAAAAGTTGGGAAATACAAAAAATGTACATAAGTAAGGAAAAGGGGCTGATTCTAGGCAGTTTAACATAGGTCTTGTGGTCTGCTGAAAAAAGATGAACCTTGTTCTCTTATCTTTCCTTGTATGAAGCATTTACAATAAGAGCTGAAAATATGGCATTTCTCCTATCTGGGATTTACAAAGTCATAAAAATAGTATTCTGGTCTTTGGATACAAGTATCAAGTGTTTTTGTTAACCTGAGACGGGTAGACCCACTAACTACGTAGAAAGCAAAAAATCATAGTCAGTGAAAGATGAAATGCAAAAATCCAGCTTGTAGGTTGGGCTAAAAGGTAGTTGAATGCTCCTGGTGCTACATTTAAGGCATTAATTTGCCATAACAGGCTGAATTGACCCTTTTCTGTATAACAGATTAAATCAGTCAGATGGGGGTGTTTGGTCTGCTGCAGCCCTGGATGAAGTGCTAGATGAGCATCTTGTGCAGATTGAGCCTGACCATGTCCAAGTCAGCCACTGTCCCTGTCTCTGAAAGAGACTGAGAAGCAAAGAGCAGGTGCTGATGGTACCCATGCTGTGAGCTAAGGAAGGAGAGATGTAGGATGTTTGCTTGGGAAGGAGTTCCACTAAAGGGTTTGAAGGAACCAAAACAGGCTCGCAGTTACCATAACTAAAGCCTGAGGGTCAAGCCCTGCTTTTGTTTATATTACAACAAAATCAGTCCAAAAGCACTGCAATGTAAGCACTAGATGCTTTCTGTAAATTATTTAGGTGTTTACCTCCATCTTTTGTTGCCTTCTGACTAAATTTTATTGTCTTTGTTTTTCTTGGATGTGGAATACACTAGGACAGAGAAATTATTTATAGAATTAGGTACTGGATCTGCACGGTTATAATTTTTTCCAATTTGTTTGCTTGGGATTTTTGAGTACTGAATATCCAGACATGAATTCAATGTTCTGAATACAAAGTGAGTACATGAACTTCAAACAAATTTCCACAGTTCAAGTCAAATGAATGTTACATTTGCATGACTATTAAAACAAATTTTAGTAAGTGTAATATTTAATGTTATAGATCTGCTCATGTTGAATTCTTTACTATATCCTTCACCAGAGATCTCTAGCAGAGGTTAGTAAGCGTCACTTCTAATTTTGTTTTAATACATTGAAAATAAAAATTGAAGCAGCTATTATCTTAATTCATGGTTTCCCACTGAACTCCACAATGCTGTGGATATAGGACCAGCTTAGATGAAAAGCAAAGTTTGTTATGGTGGGAATAAGAACTAGGTTATAAATTATTAAACAAACAAACAAATAATAATAAAAAAAAACACCACACAGGGAAGAGTGCCAAATTCTGAACTGAGGTAAGTAAGTAGATGCCCTTGTGTTGTTTGCAGGTTTTCAGGGAGGGTGATTGAACCCTTGGGCTCAATGGGACTTCATGCAAGTACAACTGTGCCCCCATGTGGATATCAACAGAGAGCCTCAGAGCTCTCACCGCCTCTCAGAGGTGCCCAGACCCCAAAACTCTTGCTGGTTTCAGTGAAGGTGAAACTATGTCTGGAAATTTTTTGCTTTGAAGAGCCCTTCAGACATAGACTTTGCTCAGTTCTCTGGTGGCAGTAAGACTGTTGTACAATGAGATTTCACTTTTTTTTTTTTTTTTTTTTTTTTTTTTTTTTTTTTTGCTGGCTGTTCTTGCTTTCCAGTTTAGATGCAGATGCTGGTGTTCTTTTTTATTTAACCAAATTGCTTTTTTCCTCTAACTCACACCCTACACTTTCAATGGCTTCTGCTTCATTTCTTAATAATAGCCCAGCTGCCTCTTGTTTTTATGTGTCTTTGTTGATGCATTACCTAGTTATGCCTCCTGAGAGTTTGCTTGCTGAGCCTTTATAATACCCAATGGAAACAGTTTTAGGGAATATATCATTTTACAGAGCAACACCTATTTAGCTTCCATTCCTATCACTGAAAGTGCCCTTTGAACAACTTCAGCTTAAAAATAAATTTAGAAGCGGAGAGTGTGACATTAAGTTAAAGAGTGAAACAAGATCTTGGCCTGGAATTTAAAAATATGCATAAAAAGAAATTCAGTGGGTGCTGTGACAATCTCTGTTAACAACAAAGTGAGGATAGGATGACCCTTCTTACATCCTTGATGATGTGTGTGACTCCAGTATCAAGTTCCAAAGTGTACTCTCCTTATCTTGACATCTATGGCTGGATGGAAATAGCAGCTGAGGTTTTGACCAAAAAACCCTCCAAACTGGAGCACTGTAGGCATGTTGTTAGAAAAATCTCCAAGCTATGGTGAACCATCCCACACAGTTGTCTTTCAAAGGTCTTTTATTTAAGTAGAGAGCAAAGCTGTGGGCAGTTGCAAAAATCTGCCTGGAGAGCAACTTCTATTCGTACTACAAAGAAGGGGAGGGAGAAACCTCCTTCACCTTGGCCTTGAGAGCCTAAAAGGTGTTTAATTAAAGTAAAAAAAATGGAGAAATATGAATAAATGCTAAGAGAAATTAAATATTTCTCTATTCTTAATGGAACAATCGTCTTTGTTTTTGGCTGGCAAGCTTTCTCCCTCAATAGTCTTGTGTTCATATAAAACTATTGAATTTCCAAATATAAATAGATAACTATTGGCAGGGTTCTGGTATGGTTTTTTTTGTCTTTAGTCTAACAAGTGAGTGGCAGTGAATGTGTGAGCTTTTCTTAGCGAGCCCAGAGGGACTCCTTTGCCAGGATTTCAGCTTTGTTGACGTTCCTCCAGAGAGGGCCATCTAAAGTACAAAAGGACCTATGGATTCGGCTTAGAACAGAATTGATTTCCTTCCCTGGTTTATTCACAAAGGTGTTTTTCTTGCCCCTGTTGAAGTAATTGGCAAAGTCCTTGCAGATTCCTGGGAGAGCAGGGTTGGGGCTCTCTGGAAGCGCCTGTTTGCAGACACAGGCGGGGCTGTGTTTGAGGGTGTTGTCCTGCTTTGGCCACAGCCACAAAGCACACGGGTGGCTGTCAGTGGGTTTGTCAGAGAGTGCTGAACAGGGCACTGAACAGGTCACTCCCTCGAAAATGGGTTTAGTTCTATGTACTTGTCTGAGTGATTTTGGATGGAAATGACTGCACACTGGAAAATAACTGGAGGAAAGCAATAAAACATGGGGGTGTCTTGGCTGTCTTACATGAAAGAGAATGTCTTAGGTGAAAGGGAATCGAAATCTGGCAAACATGGATGCTGGCCTCTGTTTTACACATCCTTGGAGAGTGTCCTATCTATTGGGATGTTAACTGCTATGGACAGTTGTGCTCTTCTTGGCAGGTCCGTTGAGGACTTGCAAAGGAAAGGAGAAAAATGATACCGTAAATTTCCACCTTCAGGTTTTAAACGGAGTATTTCTGAGGTACTGGGAACTAAACCAGTGACTGTCTGATATTCAGGGACAGAAGCCTCTTTACCCTGTGTAGACTAGGAATAACATGCCAGGTGAAATGTTACAAGATAACTGGTGCTCTGGCATGAAGGAAAGTTACAGGGGTTTTTTTACATTTCTTTTTCCCAGCCTAAAAAAATTCAGTACAAGTGAAATTGTGAGCATGCCAACCAGATGACTACATATAAGCCTGTAGGCCTATTTCTACTTAGATCTCCCTTGACTGTCAAATGGTTACAAAACTATTTTTTCTGGTTCATGTAGCATAGAGGAGTCTACTGGTCCTCCTCGAAGCAGCAGGTACTCTGTGACAAAAATGGTCAGAAATCGATGTATATGACCCTTCTATTTATAGCATTTCTTCCCGTTGTTGCTTACTACCCCAGAAAACAGATGCTGTACAGACCTGCATTTGTCCAGTGATGGAGATGCACTACAGTTTTGAGTCTTTGGTAACTTCAGTCTGAGTATCCTCTGTTCTGAGGTTCACCTGTTTCACTGCCATGCTTGGATCTTCTCTGAGAAAATCAAATTGGCACCTCCTCCCTTCTTCCTGAAAGGTATCACGTACTTATTCACAGAGAACATCTGGTTGTCCAAGAAAGTTTCTCATTGTGACAGTACGGTTTCTTTTGTGGTATCTCTGTTAATTCTTGTTTCTTGTTGCAGGCTTAGTGTTATTTTAGGAACATTAAAGCAAATTCTGTGGCATTGAATCATTTAAGGCTTCTGGTTTTCTGCAAAAAAAAAAAAGTCAGCAAAACCTTCAACAGTGCCACTCTGGAATTCATGAGGGTATAGCAAAGTCTGTAGCTCTTTTGAATCTCTAGCTCTTTTAAATCTATATTTTATTATTTTAAAAATATTTTCTGACTGTCTTTTGAGTTAAAGATTATGAGGTCTAGCTGTGACATGCCTGATCTGTATTTTACTGCTAAGTGACCAATAAACTGCTCATCAAATGAGAGTCACTGTGAAATCTGTTTCACAAGATGTATTAAGTGAATGAAGGTTTCTGTCTAACTGCAGTAACTCCCACTAAGACTGTCTTAGAGAAGGGATAACACTAATCTAAGATAGTCATATCTGTGCCTTTTCTAGTCATTGTAAACCAACTGTAAGCCTACTTTGTGTCAGGGTAGCCTTTCCTTCACTATTTTCACAGGAAGTTTTTTATCCGTTTGGGTCATATTTTAACAAATGTGCCAATTTCACAGTGACACTGTTCCCTTTTCTCACCTCTTCTCTTTGATTTTCTTTCAATTCCTCTGTAACTTGTGCTGATCTTTTACATAAAGGTACAGAAATGCCCAGTCTTCATGTGGTTACAAAAAAATGCTTTTGACACTGAAAGCTTTTTTCTTTTAAGCTTCTCGTAGAAGCAAGAAATATGCTGATCCAACCACCTTATTTGAATAACCATGTTCGCTTCCTGGAAGTGATTTGGCAGAAGCTTTGAAAATTTATCTTTGACTGGGCATGCCCTTCCTCTGCTTCTCATATATTTTGTTTCACTCTTTTTTCTTCCATGCCATCAGAAGCTGTAGTTGGATGTGCATCCTGTGTAAAGTTTTCACAAGTGTTATTTGGAGGAAATGGCATACTCAGAATTTAGGGGTTTGCTAAGAGTATAGCAAACCTCTTTGAGGGCCTCCTGGCAAAACTTTTTTAATGCAGCCAATCATTCCAAACTCTTTTTTAACTCATAGGTAGCAAAACTGTATCTTCATTACATATTCATTTAATTCTTACAACTATGCACATCACTTTGCTTAAGTATATGATATTACCTATTTGTTAGACTTTTGCATCAGGATTATGTAAGCATGATATGAATTATGAGATGGCTGGGTTTATACAGCCCTTCTATTCCTTCGAGTTTCTGTTTTTCATGGATGACATCTCCAAACTCCTCAGTTCTAGTCTGCCACCTCTTTTTGAATGCAATCTTGTTACAGTTCAGAATATTGTTATTGATTAGTAATTGTTAACTAAACTGTTTATCAGCCTAATTGATGAATTATTCTCTTTTGATAAAATTGTCTTGTTTTCTGCGCACTAACTTTCAGACTAAAATGCAGGAGAGAAAAATGGCTAAACATTGTAAGCCCTCAATTTTGTCTATTTATTTGACTGAACCAGAAGATAATATTTATGGCAACAGATTTACTTGGGAACGTCTGTTCAGCCTAAAATTCATAAATAACCACTGCCTTTTTTTTTTTTCTTGGCTAATGACCAGTCCACCTCAGCTGGTCGATTATTTTGAGGAATGGTTAAATCTGGGCCGTCCAGGAGTTTCCAGTAGCCTTTTTCCATCTTCAAGGCATAACATCAAGTGTTGTTGCATTGTGCACAGCTTTAATTTATATCACCCTTTGCTGGGGCATGCTCTTACAGGTCCAAGTCTTGATTCATTTGGACTTCAAAACTCCTTAAAATTATTCAAGATAGATAATTTCACTAATTGTTGCTTACCATATTCTTTACTGTCTCCTCTCTTCAGGGATCACCAGTAACTTGATTTAACCTTAAATGCAAGGCAAAATCATCTTAAAGCATAAGGCTAAAATGATGCATTTTTTTGTGATTTAACTATTCTTATGCTGAAGGTACTGCAGACTGATACACTATCATTAACAGTTATATAAAGGTACCCTATTGATTTTTTAACTGGGGACTAAAAAAGAAGGATAGCTTTCTAACTTATGGTTAAAAATGTGTCTTTATCCAGATATTTTTAATTTTTGTGTTTACTGTTTTGTTTGGGTTTTGTTAGCTTTCTTGTTTGTTTTTAAAAAATCAGAATTATTATCTTTCTGTAAGACATTTTGCACTGCATGTTGGAAGCTCTGAGGTAGGTCTGTCTGATTTCACTGATAGCAATTATTGATGAGGCTTCCCTGGCAGCATTGCTGACCTCTGGAAAAACGCAGAGACCTTTTTTTTTTTTTTTTGAAAATACAGTGTCTCCTTAGGGTTTCCCACAATGGCTTGATGACCTGACAGAAACAATCCAAGATTTAAGACAATGGTGGAAAAGTGCATTGGGAATAGGAAGAAATGAGGTGTACCTGGGGTGTTTCTGCATTCCCCTAGCAAATGTTGTCCACCTTTCAATTTTTCTTGCCTGTTTTGGTAGATAGATTTGAAATTCAGAGGAAGAAAATGGAGAATAGGGCCAAATAAGCCTTAATAATGATTTAGGGCTGCCCTGCTCCCCCATAATCCTAACGGCAGTGATAAACTCTAAGGCTCTTTTCCCCTAATTATTTTTTCTTTCATTTTAGATTGAATTAAAATTATTATTATAATCACCAAATTTCTGATTATTTGTTTTAATATGTTCTTTTTTTAAGTATCCAGTCTCTGACCTTGACTCAAGTGTTTATTCACAGAACAAAACTCTTCTGTCTGGGTGAAACTTTTGGACAGCTTTAATGTTCCTCCTTGGGTTTGACTGATCAGGCAGATGACTTAGCAGCATCATTTATACAAACATTATGTCTGTGGCATTAGTTACTTACAGAAGCACTTGAGAGAGCCACTTCACTTTAAAAGAAAGACAAAGTTTCACACACTTAATCTTATCAGTGTTTTGCTTGTTTCCTTTTTTTTTAATCCCTCCCTCAGTATATTTTACTGGTTTTATGTGCAACAAAGGTTTCTCTTTTATTGACCTTGTTCATGTGTATATTGCATTTGTTCCAGCCTACATTTTTCTTCTGCTGCATTGGGAACTGTAGCCATTTCTCTGCTGTATTTATGCAATGGTTTTTCTATCATTGTTAAAAACCACAGAAGTGAGGTGGTAAAGTTAGAGATGGAAGAGAAAGGAAACAGACCAGAAAATTGTGATCCCTAAGGTTTACCAGAATCCCAATTGGTTTTCAGAGTATTTTTTTTGTGCTAATAGGAGCTTTATCTAGTTCTAGATTAAATTTCTTCTTGTACATTAGCTTACAGCTTTTTTCCCATTTTCAGACCTGAGTAACAAATAGATGGAGCCTTCGTCAATAGTTCTTAATCTTCCAGGGGATCCATAAATCAAAAACTTTCCAGTGGAGAAACAGCTTTCCTTTAGCAATTTTAAGTTTGCTGAATATAGGCTTGCTCTCTTAGTTCTTACAGGCAGGAGTAATCTTCTGACTTCTGGGAGTTCATAGTTAGAAGCTAAGAGCTACTTGTCATTCACCATCTGCTGGTGTAGAGCAGTAAACAGTAAATTTGTGCACATTTCCAATTTCAAGTGCCTACATTTATATATAATCTAGGCATATTTTGCCCACATTTCCACATATCTAGGCATTTGGAGTGCTCTACGTACTCACCTTCTTCTTGAGAGATTCTGCTATTCCTGTGGAAATCAATACAGAGACAGTAAAAGCTACAGGTCTGCTATTTTCAACATCAGTTTGCCTGTGAATTGTATGCTTAAAGTACTCGTTAGCTGTGTAATCAGAGCTACAAAATCTTGAAATACTGTATTCTGAAAACTCTGACTTTTATCTCTGTCCTCCAAAAGCAGAAAGCATGTTGTGTTTGAAGATAGATGTTATAATTTCTCTTGCTTCTTAGAAGCCTTTCTGTTTTGTACAGCGCACTGGGGATACCCAGGTAGGTGCTTCATGAATTTGTCTTGTGAGTCACCCCTTGATGTTAAGGAAATAATGCAGTCTGCAAAACTCATTGATTTTTGCATTCTTGAGCAAAACCTGAGGTAGAGGTATTTTTCTTGGTAAAAGATATCATTCTTGTCCTGCTGATATGTTCCATGAGAAACATTTGAGTTTGGAAACACAACTTTTTAAAAAGCGTCTGACAGTTGGTTTTTCAACATATAATAACTTCAGTGGGGCATGTGTATGAATGAATGTGTGTGTTCTATTTTTTCATAAAACGAAATGTATCTGAATCTTAGCTTTCAGCAACACACTTGGGACACTTAAATTTTGGGGTTGTTTTGTTCTGTGGGTTCTCTAACAGAATAAATGGCATAGGGATTTGGCCATTCTTGGTCTGTGGGGCAAACCTGATCCATGACTCCTTGTTAAGTTACTTATCTGTGATGTGCCTCCATTTTACTTCCAACCAGGTAGAAGCCTGTGGAAGAGGAGTGTGGAGAGCCCTGTAAGGTGCCAGGGGTTCCCACCAGACATCTTGAGGATGTGGTCAAGGTGAGGTGAGAGTGTGAGTGCCTTTGTCCTCAGTTGTCCAAGCAGCCTTTCTCTTGGCCTCAGTAAATACCATTAGTTTTCACTCGTGCTTTGTGTACCCAGTTTATATGGATAACAGGAACAATTTGGGGAGGGAGAGTGTTCAGTTTCCTGTGCTAGGATACCTGCTTAGGTTTGGCATCTGTTATTAGCCTTTAGCCCCTAAAGTGAGCAAAACACTGAATTTGGGGTAGCCTGTCTTAACCAAATCTGAATTTGTTTCTGACTTCACCAGTTAAACCCACAGCAGTTTTGAGAATGCACCTTCAGGGGACAGAAGGTTCTTCAGTCCATGGCAGAGCTCAGGTGCTTTTCAGAGTCTAATCATGTGTACAGATTCAGTAATAAGGCTTTTTTGAAAGCCACAGTGTGCAGGTGGTGAACAGAGTTTTTTCTGAACTGTTGTTTGAAAAGTGTTGAAAAAAAATTGGCTTGCATTTTTTCACCTGTCTTCTTCTTGTACAGGGTTTTATACCTATAGAACAGTTTATTCCTTTTTTAATTACTAGATATCTGGAGCATTACTACAATACCTCTATTTAAAATTTGTTTGTGAATGCGAGAAATTCTAGTACTGAAAAATAATTATTTTTTTTCTTGGATGGCAGTCACGTACTTTGTTCTTGACATTTTATTTTATTTGTTACTAAACAAAGCTTGCTGGTGCTGAACTCTTCATTCCCAGAGCTTGCTAATCAGGTCTATGCACTTTTTATTTTATTTATGAACAAAACTATCCTCCAAAACTAGATAATGTTAGCTTTCAAAACACCACTTAGAACCTTTATCTCCTAAAATAAAATAGAAAGAACAATACATAAACCCCATGTAACACTGTAATAAACTTTCTTGCATATCAAGTATATATTGAATTATCTTGAGATGATCATCAAGATGTATTGAGCCAAGTGGTAAATATTGATTGAGTCAAGGCTGAGATTAATATTTCCCTCAAAGATCAATACATTTTGATGTTGACTGAAATGTGAAGTCAATATATATATATTGTTATATATTCTGAATGCATTCAGCAAAAATATCTTGAAATGTGTTCTATAACCCTTGGGATCCCAAGGGACACCTTCCTTCTAGCTAATACTGCAAAGGAAAAATAAGAAATGGAAGAAAATGACTCAGATTTAATTAGTAAGTCACACTTCACATCCAGTGGATCAGTACAGGTAAAACAAGGACTTTCTAGAGCACAGGTGCAAACCTATACAACATCCCTGTGAAACCCTAGGGAACCACAAACTTCCCCTCTCCACATTGGTTTCAAGGATAAAGAGTGTTTATTTAGCTGTGCTTCACGTACCATAAGTATAAATAAGTGTTAAAAAAAAATAATAAATCCAAGGATCCCTTGGCTTCCTTCCTGAATACTGTGGTATATACTCGAGTCTCTGGAGAGTGAGGAATGGGACAGGTTTATATCAGTAAGAGTTGCCTTTGAGAAATAGCCACTAACAAAGTGAGAGCCTGTGAGTAAAAAGCAAGGACAGGACAAGCAAAGGACACTTGGTGATTGGACTCTACTCTAGACTGATCCAGGGGAATTCCATCCTCCAGGGGTCTGGGGGGAGCAAAGTCCCTCTGACTCTAAGTGAAGAGCAGATTCAAGACCACCTGATGAAACTGAAGAGCCACAAGACTATGTGGCCTGATGAGATGCATCCCAGAGTCCTGAGGAAACTGGCTGATTTTTTTGCTAAGCCACTCCGTCCTATTTGAATGGCAATTAGGCAAAGTTCCTGGTGACTGCTAAAAGGGAAACATCACTCTTGTTTTTAAAAAGGGGAGAAAGGAAGACGTGGGGAACTACAGACTGGTGAACTTCATGGAGTAGATCCTACTAGAAGCAATGTTATGTCACATGCAAGACAAGAAGGTGATCTAAGACAGCCAGCACAGCTTCACTGAGGGCAAACTGTCCCTGACCAACCCAGTGGACTTGTATGAAGAAGTGACTGCTACAGTCAGTAAGGGGAGAGCCACTGATGTCATCTACCTAGACTTCTTCAAGGCTTTCAGTGTGGTCCCACATGACATCCTTATCTCCAGATTGGAGAGATGTAGACTAGTCGGTGGATAAGGACTTGTCTGGGTGGATGCAGCCAGATTGAATCAAGTGATTAGTGGTGTCCCTTGGGGTTCAGTCTTGGGACAGCTGCTCTTTAATATCTTTATCAAGGACACAGCAAAAGCAGGTGCTCCCTCAGCAAGTTTGCAGATGACATGGAGCTGAGTGGTGCAGTTGACACAAGAACAGGAAGGAATGCCATCCTGGGGGACCTGAATAAGCTTGAGAAATGGGTCCACAAGAACTTCATGAAGTTCAACAAAGTACAAGGTGCTGCACCTGGGTTGGGTCAATCCCTGAAAACTCAGAGAACAGCCTTGTGGAGAAGGACTTGAGGATTCTCATGGATAAGAAGCTGAACATGAGCCAGCACTGTGCACTCACAATCTAGAAAACAACCTCGTCCTGGACTACATCAAAAGAGGCTAGACCAGCAGGTCGAGGGAGGTGATTTTGCCCCTCTACTCTTCCCTCCTGAGACCACACCTGGAATACTGCATCCAGCTCTGGAGTCCTGTCATGGTTTAAGCCAAATGAAAACTAAGTAGGAATTTCTTTTTCCCTTCCCCCTGCCCATTGTGTGAAAGGGG
>JAWWLV010000001.1:12084520-12097737 GCA_035041135.1 Platyrinchus mystaceus
CGATTAGAGGAGGAGTTTGGGTCTTGACTCATAACCCATCCTCAGCAATACCCTTGTGTCTCATTTAAACTGAGACAAGTCCTCAGCACAAGAAAGAACCTGTGAACTTGTTTGAGCAGGTCCAAAGGAGGGCTAGGAAGATGCTCTGGAGACTGGAGCTCCTTTTCTACAAAAGCAAGCTGAGGAAACTGGTTCAACACGGATAAGAGAAAGCTCTGGGGAGACCTTATAACAGCCTTCCAGTACTTAAAGGAGGTTTCCAAAACAGAGGGAGAGCAACTTTTTACACAGGCAGATAGTGATAAGACAAGAGGAGGAATGGTTTTAAACTAAAGGAGGAGCGTTTTATATTAGATGGTAAGAAGACATTCTTTGCTCAGAAGGTAGTGAGGCACTGAAACAAGTCACACAGAGAAATTGTGGATGCCTCATCCTTGGAAGCGTTCAAGGCTGAATTGGGCAGAGCCTTGAGCAACCTGGTTTAGTATAAGATTCCCTGCACATGGAAGTGGGGTTGGAACTAGATGATCTTTGGGTCCCTTCCAACGAAGCCATGCTATGATTTTTATGTTACTCAATGTATTATTGGCAGTTGAACAAGCACTGCAGCAATGAGCATTATGGCAGAACTACTACGAATGTTATTCTTGCCAAACTCTGCTTCAGCCAGTCAAGACAGTTTTAGTCTTTGGTTTGTATAAATAACTAGGGGAAGGCATCCATGGGACTGATTTGAATGACACTGAGATGTATTCATGTGGAAGGAGAAAAGGAGAAGAACTTTACTTTCTTTCCCCCTCTGTAAAATGAGTTGTCAAGTCTGAGTTTTGCTGAGTTTATTTGTGAAATTCTTTGTGTGCCATTTTTATTTCCATACATCTGTTTGGTTGTTACTTAACTAATAAAAGGAAAAATGACCTTTCATAACGTGTTCAATTTTCTGTTGGAAATGGGAGTCTGTCTTAGGCATGGTTTTGGAAAACTCCCAGTCTGTTACACAGAATGGCTGTTTTTTTTCCTGGACTCATGGTTTTGATCAATTTGTGGTACAAAGAAAACTTTAAAAATTTTAGAGAACAACACTTCTTATGTGATGTTTAAGATACTGATGGAAAGAAATTGAGGTTAAGTCTTTGCTGACCAAACTGTCTAGTTGTTGCAAATCATTTGCTGTCTGTTTACCAATGGGGTGTGACAGTTGTAGTGTGCAGGCACAAATGAGAGTAAAAACTCAGCTTTGGCTTTGAATCACCCTGTTTCTAAGGTTAAGTCTCACACAAATGTTATTTTAATGAACAGTTTGTATCTAATACAGTTTCATTTGAATGAGCAATGTAGCTGTGTTATTACAACATTGCTGAACATTCCTGCTACTTCCATCTCTCATTAAAATAATAAAACGTAGTCATAAACTGTTGCTAAGGAAAGAAGTTGGCTCAGAGTGAGATACTCATTCAGCATTTCAAAAGTTATGCTGCACCAGAACGACACCACGTTCCTTGCAAAAGCCAGAAGAATAGTCAAAGGAAACCCTTGAATCTTGCTTGCAGTGTGGAAGAACTAACATGAGAAATGCAGTTCAAAGACTGAATGGGATATGAAGCCTAGCCTGCTTCAGCACAGAGAAGAGCAAGAAAAAAATTCTGTAACAGCAGTCTTGTTAATACTTTAATTTGTTGCTGTAAGCCTTCCTGAAATATATTGTAAATGAACTGAAGCTCCCAATATTTAGTTGGAGTTTTTTTAAAAGAACTTTTTATTTTAGTTTCATTTGTTGTCATTTGTTTTCCTCTTCATGCATGCACTCACATTAACTGTTGAAATATACTCCATGCTTTTTGAAGACTGTCCTGAGCTATGCAGCCAAACCTTCTATTAAAACTCCAAAGGATTTATTTACAGAGTTATCTGAAGATATCAGGATTAGAAAAGACATTGTTCCCTCCCCTTACTTTGTTATGCTTATACACTTACTTTGCCATAGTGTTGAACTGAAAATTTCTCCAGAGTGTTTGACCAGTAGGAATAAGGTCAAACCTATTTGAGTGATGAATATTAATCTCCTCCTGCTATGATGAAGTTGTTTGATTAACAGTTGCCATTCCTAAGATAGCAAGTTCAGTAATCCAAGAACTTCATGGCACAAAGGTCAATATTTCACTTGTCTGCACATTTGCAGGTCCTTTCATGTTCATCCTACTTTGTCATCTTGCTGTGTCATTCATTTTCCTTCTCCAAAGCATTCCCTTGCTGTTTTATGGAAGAGCTGGTCTTATTGCTACTTACTACATCTAAAAATTCAGGTTTTTTCTGCTCTCCCTCCTGAATTTTTGTTTGTTTGCTTTAAAGTTTTTAAGTTCATGGCAATATTATAGTTCAGCATCAACTTGCTATTTCATACATTGTTTTTAAAGGAAGGTTTCTAAGATACCACTGCTCTCTCAGTTAGAGTTTTGGTTATGGTCTAAAATAACTAGTAACTAGACAGACTGAGCACCATCTGTTATCCAGAGAGCATTCAGTTATTTGATCCCTAGTTCTGGGTTGGTGAGCAATCTGATTGAGGTTTTTGTGGTTACGATGAATTGTTAGATGAAGATCACACTATCAGGTTGTCATGATTTTGATTGGAGTCAGAACTCACAGTAATGTAAGCTAAAGCAATCTATGACCTTAAAGGGCAGTGTTTTCACCTTGTTCTTGTTGGATAAAATCCTGCAAGCATTGCTTTCAGAGTTCATTATCTGAAGGTTGAAAGTGGTTCTGGTTTGTTCACATGCAATCTGTTCAAATACCTGACTCCTAGACCTATAACTTCTCTCATGCAACCAACTCTTTTTAAGGACTTCTGTCTCTTAAATTCTTGGTATTTGACTGATGGTGACAGAACTCAGTCAGCAGACACCTCTGTCCATTGTGCCTGACCAGGTCTGGATTCCAGCAGCCTTTGAACACCCATTACCAAGCTCTGAGGTTTAGATGGCTTTGAAGAGTAATATGTTGATGCAACTTTGATTTCAACAAATACATCTTTACTTAGACCAGAATCTGAGTCTTGTTTCATTCTATTTCTTCAAGTAGCTAGATTGATGCTTCCCAGAGACTGATTTTGGTGGTGTGTTTTCAGCTCAGATATGAAGGGAAAATAAAATGTTTGAATCTTGAAAGCAATTTTCTTCCTGATTCCCAGGTGGTGAATCTGTTGATATAAGTTGTCCAGCCGCTATCTTTTCCAGCCAAGCTGCTAGGTCCATGACACAATGTTCATAACTGACTTCTCTAGGAGAGAAATCATGGGGGAATACTAAGACATCCTTATGATGATTAGAAGTCTTCTAAAGGCTTAACAATATAGTTCAGATAACATTTTCCGTAGGTGAAGTTGGTGGGTTATTCTCTGTTTTCAGTTGTTCCTGTCTTCTAAATCTAAACGATGACTTTGTGAGAAATTGAAACTACAGAGAAATCCCCAGACCATCTGTCAAAATTGTTTGTAATGCACTTTCCTTTCAGTAAGTGACAAAGTTCAGAAATAAATTCTAGATTAAAAAAATTCAAAAGCTGTTGTTGGAGACCTTGAGGTTCTATCCCTGGCATCAGTTTAAAGGAAAAGAGTAAAAATGTGTCCTATGATAAAACAATAGAGGTAACATTCCATCCTCAAGACTAAGTTTTAGCAGTCTGAATGCAACTTTTTTTCTTAATATTTGCATTCAAGTAATGAAGAATTACACCAACATTATGTTACTTATTAGACTGTCTAGGCTAGTTTCAACCTTCTACAGACATATTGTTGCTGCAGAGTAGGTCTGTGTGTGTGAACAAATGTATTTTGATTGACTGAGGAGAAGAAGGAGGGAATGGCATGGGTTTATGCATGCAAAAATCTTCTGTCTTCACCTGACACTGTGGATATGATCTACTAGTACTCAGTCACTGGTAACCTAATTTTTTCTTCTAGTGAAATAAAAGCACAGAAGAAATTGCTCCTGCAAAAATTCTGTGGACATATCTGTGTCATCTGTCATCATGAGCAGGGAGATTTAGTAAAGAAACAGTAAAGAGGATTTGAGAGATTTTCTTAACTTCTCCTTTTCTTGTTTTGGTATATAATTTGCCTAAACACCTTTGCTAAATACTGTTGCCTGTTATCCTAAAGAATCTTACGATACTCTTTTCAGTCATCTGTGAGACTGATCAGTTCATCAAGGAAAAGGATCCTTTGCTATAACAATTAATTATTTTTTTGCTATGTCAATAATCTTCTTAGCGTACTTTCACATAGCTGACTTTAGTAACTCAACTTTTTTGTCTATTATGTAGCAGTAGGTAGGATTTGCTGTACCTGCCTGATGTGCCAGGGAAACAGTGTTCTCTTTTTTTCTAAAGATAGAATATAGGAAACTTCTACTTATGCAAAGTATTGGGATATGTCATCATTTTGGTTGTTTATAAAATAATTTCAATTGGAGGGAACCCCCTGTTTCATGTATAGCTAGATTATCCCAGGTTGCCCAGGGCCTTCTTCAAGTGAGCTTATGGAATATCCATCCTTGAAGATGTTCAGGCCTCTTAAGTAACCTGTTTCTATGTTTGACATCTTTCATTGCAATTCCTAGTACCCACTTAGCATTTCCTCTGTTAGACTTTATATCTGCAGCTTATCACTGCGCATCTTCAAGAATATTGAAGTTTGAGTTGATCCTCTTTATGTGCTATCATTAGATACTTTTGCACAAATGAGTTTCCTTAGAAGGGAGTGAGAGCTTTGAAATTATATCTAACATCTCACAGCTGGGAGGGAAGATGAAGATATTGAGAAAAAAAAAATGTAGACATAAGAAAACATTTCTTGAACTTCTGTATCTCAGAGTATCTGCAACTTTTTAAGTTTATATATGCTATAAGTTGATAAATGTAAATACATACACATATAGAATGTGTGTATCTTGTTCCAAGACTCTGACATAGAATATGAGATCTTGAGGTTAATTGTGAAGATTTTGAGACATTGTACAGTGACATGTCATTTTTCTTCATGTAATAGCACTTTTTTCATAGCTTTATAACATATTTCGGGAATCTTGACACAGCAGGTGAGGTAAGTTGGTCAAGAGATGCTCATGGGCATCAGACTGCTTCGTCTGAATGTTACAAAGTCCTCCTGAAATAAGTCTGTGTTCAGTTTTATGAAACACCAGGGTAAAACTTAGCTTTTAGGTTATTAATATCTATAAAACCTTGAATCATATGTTTTAGGATTGCTAAGTGGTATTACATGTTTGTTTTTTTATTAAAATATTCTCTTAAAAAGTAAGAGTTGCACTTTGTTGGAAGACAGGATATGAACTTAATTTGGGGATTAACTACCCCAGAAAAACAGCTCCAACTTTAATTCTGTTTCAAAGTTAAACGATTGATGTTCCAAACTTTTTTATCTGTTTGAAATAATCAGTTGACATAATTTGTTTCTTTGAAGGCCAAATATAACAACATTCTTCAGTATTTTAATTCTAAAGAGTCACTATATCTTCAAGTATGATGTTTTTAGGTGGCTGTTTTCGGTACACTGGAATAGCAGAAAACATTCCACATTAAACTGTTAAGGGACTAAGAAAATGACAAACAATGCATTGCATCCATTCAGAGACAAACAAAGTATTAGAACAGGAATAAATGTAATGGAGACTGTTAAATTGTAATTTCATAAGGAGAAAGTTTTAGTTTCGGTGGTAAAGGACATACTCCATAACTGAGTAAACCAAAACTTCAAATATTTTTGTTGTGTTTGATTTAATTAATGATGTACTTCTTTTAAAATAGTTGACTTTTGTTGTTTGGTTTCTCTTTTTGTAGTTGTTTGGAGGGGAGGTTGCTTGTTTTGTTGTTTTGGTTTGTTTTGTTGTTTTTGGTGTGAATTTCCTGGTCTGAATTTCACAGTCACTGTGCAGTTCATAACTGCAAACTCATGGGTTTTAAATGCATGGAGCAGTCCCTTTATTTCCACTTCACATCAATCCTAGCAGAAAGGAAAAACCAACAGTTATCAAAGGCTGGTGGTCCTCATCCTGCATCTGCTGCTACAGGAACAAGACTCATGCCTATAATGCTTCCCATGGTGAGTGTGAATCTCAATCCAGTCTTCTAGAGAGCTATTGCTGCCACTTCCCAAAGACAGGCATTATCCATATTGCTGGGTCCAGAAGCACCAGACAGTATTAAATGCCTTTGGGAGCAATAGTGAAATTAAAGAACATCAACACTGTTTACATAACAGAAGTAACTCTATAAACTACTAATGCAATATATACCCTGAGGCAATATAGACAGACTTAGAATGACTTGTAGAAGCAGCTTTTCATACCATTTAGAGGACAGGGAGAGCCAAAAATAATCTCAGTGATAGTGTGAGTCTGTCACTGACCTTCAAATGTATCAAGTTGTCTCTGTTGCTCAAGCCTGTCTCTAAAATACGGTCACTGAAGACATTTGACTGTGTCATTCTGGTTATTGCTTTCTGAGATATGCAGAACCTGCAGTCGCGACAAATACTGTGGGTTGTGCAATATGACGGTGCTTATAGATTGGTCTCTAGCAGGAAGAAGAAATACAGAAATAAGGATGTTTGGGGAACTAAAGCATCAGGTCGGTGTTGAAATGCAAAATAAGGTGATCAACGAAACAGCTGTGTTGTTCTGAGCGTGAGGAAGCTCCTGGGCTCTGTCCCACTTGAGATGAACCAGAAAGTATAACTTAGAGCGTGAGGCCATTTCTGCAAATCTTTAGGACTCTTTCTTTGTTGCACTGGCTGGATTCTATACTTTCAAATGTGATGATTAAGGATGGATAAACCATATTTGCAAACAAAGCTTAAGAGTAAAAACTGAAGTATTTTGTGAGCTACATCTCTGATAATAAATCATATATAGGGAATTTCTCCTCCTAATACCTTTTCTGTTCTGTAGGGTTAGCATGCAAGGAACATGCAGAGAGATACATGTATAGCACTGTGTTCTCAGCCTACTGCAGTGTTAAGTTTTTTTTTTAATATTATTTTTTGTGATTCAGTACTATGAGAGGGAAAACTTGTTATAGAACCAGGTGTTTTTTTCACTTATATTTAAAAATTTAGCCTTTAAAGTGCAGGTATTAAGATGAATTAAACAGTCCTTAAATCCATTGTGCTACTTCAGTATTTTCGGTATATTGTAGTGGCCAGAGCCCTCTCCTCTTCCATGTGCTAGTTTAAACCCCAAACCCCACCCACATTTAAGGATGGGTGAAAAGTGCTCCCATTGCATTATTGGAGCCATCTCTCAGAAAAAGTCACACTGCAGTCTTTAAAAAATGCTGGTGTGATAAGTCCTTCTAATTAGGAGATTTTACAAAGGAGAAAGTAATGGTAAAACAAATTTATCTATAAGAATTTTAGCTTGATGTTTCCATTCTGAAATCATCCCAATGCACAACAGTGTGAATAGTAGGAGGTATCCAGCTGCAGGTGTATGCTATTGTATTTAATTTTTTTTCTTTCATCTGCATTCACTGCTGTACTCAAAGTATCACACTTCTATTATAGTCTTTAAATTTCTATAACATAAATTTTAGGTCATAACTCAAAAAGACCAAATTAACCTCAAATGGACAAAGCCTTCAGAAATTGCAAAGTATGAAGCCCTGCATATTTATTATATCCTTCTGTTTCTGTTCAGATCTGAATTTATAGCATGAAGGTCCAAGTTTAACAATTTGCCATGGAAAAATATTTTTTCATGGAAAAAATAGTGTGCAGCTCTAGTAGTAGTTTTTCCTGCATCATCCTGGTATTGGTGACTCTGAAATTTTCCAGCCATTTCATTGTTTCTTTTAATGCAGACTAGATACACATTTCAGCTAAGCTCTGAGCTGCAATACCAATGTTTTACCAGTATTTTTAAATAGACAGAAGGAAATGAGATAAAGCAATTTATTTCACAAGATTTTTTTGCAGCATTGGTGCTCGTACCTTAGTGGAAACAGGTTTACTAATCCATTTATTTCTCATTTCTGTGTGTTATGCCTAAAGACCCTGAAAAGAAATTCATAGTTGATTTTCTTTTTAATTCCCCAGACCTACAAAAAAATCCCCCGAAAAACAATTGCACTGCTATTGCAACACTTTGAGCTTTTTAGATCAATATAAAGAGTAAGCATGCTATTTGCCAAATATGTAAAAAGGATATAATTTTCTATAATTTTGTTACCTCACACTACTACAATGTGGCATAATAAGTGCACGTGAAAATATATGTATTTGCTGTTGTAATTCAATGACACAAAATTCAAGATCCCCAAGGTAAGGTTAAGCAAGAGCTCGTGTAGTCAGGGTTGAAATTCAGACACTGCAGATATAATCCATCTCCCTGACACATGCAGTGCCTCATTGTGAGACTGCCAGACACAGTCTGCTGAGATGGGAATGTCACAGAATACCAAAACAGGGCGAGACGCAGTTTTGTTCATCATCGCTTTTATCTATGAATATCCATCTAACAGTCTACATGCATAGCTATTGCCAGACAGAGAAATATGAATGCAGCATGGAGATGCAGCAGCTAACATTCAGAGAAGTATAGGGAGCATATGCTAGGAGCTCAGAATTACCTGAAGATAATTTGGGTAGTTAATCAGGTTATCTCTAAGGCAATATTTCGGTGCAGATGCTGAGTCACCACCTCAGTTGTTTTAATAGAGATCAATGACAGGCCTGGTTGTCTACATCTTCTAGTGAATTCTGAGCCTAAATGACAAAAGGGGCCCTGAAGGCGTAGAAACTGCACTGTCATCACTGGGGAGGCAAGCAGGCAGAAAAAGCTGCAGTAGCAGAAAGAAAAAAAGCTTTTTGGAAAATATCAAGTGCTACTCATCTTACAATTATTCTCAGTTATTCCCGCTCCATTGTACATTTGAAGTTTCCATTCTGGGGGCAAAAGGGGAAAAATGCCGAACCAACTGAGAGAGAACTAAGGTTCTGAAATGAGAGATTAAAGTGTATGCCTATCTTAGATATATGTGTAAGTTTTGTCTTATGCAAAAAGCAGGGAAACTTGGCTGTATTGGCCAGTAACACAGGTTTCAGTGGATTTCCAAATGCCCGTGCCAGGCAGCAAAATACTAAAAGTGTGTGAGTGCCTGCTCTGTAGTGGTATCACCCTGGCATGAGCATAGGCAGTTCTTCTGTGAACTGTTGGGATCCCTGA
Organism: Platyrinchus mystaceus; assembly: GCA_035041135.1. Taxonomy (NCBI): domain Eukaryota; kingdom Metazoa; phylum Chordata; class Aves; order Passeriformes; family Tyrannidae; genus Platyrinchus; species Platyrinchus mystaceus. The sequence continues at coordinate 12,093,760 of JAWWLV010000001.1, forward strand.
ATAATTATGGCTCTAATCCGAAAGCAGGAAAGCTTCCAGGGCCCGGAAAAAATACACCCTTGCCACAGACTTGGCAGAAGCCAGGTTGACCATATGACCAACAGGGCTGGAGGGACATGGCTGTCTGGGTTTATGTCTGGACATATGGCAAGATTTGCATAGTGATTAAATACTGTTGACTCTAGCTTTAAAAGTGTGTTTTTATTTGAAATAGTGCATCCTGTTCTAGGTATACTGAGCAACGTCTCTGTATAGGCATTTTTCTCTCCAGCTGTAAAAGGCAGCCTTTAGCTAAAAGCACCACCTGTGACATGAATCAGCAGTTCAGTGACGCAGCTCAGGACCTTGGAACAGTGGGATGGGTGGAAGTAGAGGACATGTATCAATGTTAAAATACAACTATTGTAAAGATGCTAATAGTTCCCAGGCTTGTGGCAAAATTTCATGAGGAACCTGTAAGCAATTAAAGGTTTAGGAGAAGTTGCAGCAGATGGGTTGTCTGTTGGGAAAAAGAGAGCAAAAAGTTAGGTTAGACATTTTAGCATTGGTTTGCTGACACACACGCACATATCCCCCCCATGTCAGTTCCTGTAATCAGTCATTTCATTCTCTTTGCATCATGATGGTTTTCATTGCCCCTTCAAAATCCTGCCCAATATGAAGTCCTGGTCTTTGCAAAGGGCTCTACACCACCAGAGCAAACCCAGGGCTGGAAAACTCAACATTTCAACTTTTTTCCATAATTTCTATTTTTTCTTGGGTATCTTTTCTCTTTCCACTGTCATGCTCAATTCCTTGCTTACCTGTTAAAACCAAAAGCATCAGGGCTGGAGAGAAACATCATCCAGAAAACCTCAGTTTTCTAGACTATCATTTCTGAGAAAAATAATGGTGTTCACACCAACAGTGTAAAGCTGTGCAGTTGTTTGTCTTCATTCTTCCACCTGCACTATTCTCACACAGGCCAGGGATCTTCCATGATAACAAGTTCTCAGGAGCCTTTGCATCTCTTCAACATTAATGTCTCCTACTGCACATTTCCTCAGAAACTGGTACATTGAATTACTGGGCATAAAGAACGGAGATAAATCTGACTGCTACTGTCATTTAGAAATGCATTAGACATCTCTGGTTTAGTTGTCTTGTGAAACCAAGCTTAATATGTCATTTGGCCTTCATCTCACATCCTTATATTTTGTGTGTTTGATTTTTATTTTTTTTTTTAGTGTGGAAAACATATTTCTGCATAGGTTGGATTTGTATTTCCATATCTAGTAAAAAATGCAGAAAAAGTCTATGTGATCTTTCCAAGCAGCTGACTGAAAAAAATACAAATATCATAAGTGAGTTTTGCCCTTTTTTTAAACTCTATTGTTTTAGGGAATCAGAGAAATATGTTTTAATCAGAATTTTATAGATACAAGTATTATCATCTGCTCAAGTTTTTCTTACTGGGTCTATGAAAGGTTATTTTTGTAGCTTTGTCTCTTGGAAGAGTGAGGACATGTGGCAAAAGTACTACGTACTTTTTTTTACATATATAGGAAAAAAGAATTCTTCATTTTGAAAACTTTCAGTAAAAAATCAAATATATTTTTCACAAATAAATGAAAAAGAGATTCTGTTCTACCAGTTCTGTTAAGTGATTATTTTTTAGTCACTAAAACTTAAGTTTGAAAAATTCCCCTGCAGTTTTTCAAACTTAACCCTAAATTCAGCTTTCTTTTTTTCCCCCTAAAATTAGACTGGTGTTTTGTATTTATAAATAAGAATTAAATTAATATTAATATTGTCCCCTAAGGATTTAATTTCTTCTACTTGAGCTGCTTCATTAATAAAGAATATCACATATTTTGACCTTTCATTCTTTAACTATCCTGTCTACCACAGTGACACTTCTGACAGTAAGTTGTTATTGCCTTGTTTTGCTTCAACAGCTTTAAAGAATAACCTTACTGCAGTAGCAATGCCTTTTCCCATGTTGCTTGCTTGACTGGAAGAAGGGAACCAAGTTTTCATACGTATCATCATCATCATGGCCAGGCTTTGCAAACGAAGATTTGGGAAGGGCTCTACCCACGCTTGCTGCAAGCACACTGATGGCTAAAGAGGCCAATGCAAGATAGACAAGTCTGGTTGCAAAAGGCACAGCAGAAAGACTCCCTGGGCGAGATCAACAAGACGCGATTCTTTCTGCGCTGTCTTTTCTCCTCGAGAGTGATCTGTGTGTGTTCTCAAAAAAAGCAGCGTTATAGATGGTGTGTCTCCAGGCCTACAGTCTAAAGTGTTTTGAAAGTTTAAATAGTGCTGTTAATTGTCAAAACTTTGTATTTCTGCTCTATGATCCACAACTCCTGCAAGAAATTCTCTTTAGGAGATGCAGAGATTTCAAGTGACTTGTGGCATTATAGTTCACCAGGGTTGCTTTTGATTCACAGTTAAACCCAAATGAACATCAATAATTTCAAAAGGCTCCTTTTTGTTATTAAGTTCACCGATAATAATATGTGTTAAGAAAAATTCTGATGCATCAAAAAGAGAGTGTGTTGGTTGGTCACCGGTTGGTTTGGAAAGATGGAGTCTATGTGAGATATGTCAAGTGTTTCACCCTTCTGAGAAAATATGTTTGAAGCACCATCATGCTGCTTGCTTAAGGCAGTTGCCCCAGTCCTTTTGGCATAAAGCTATGGAAAAGCCAAGAAACTGAAATTATCGTGGTGTATGTTTTGTTCTAATTGTCACAGTTCATGAAATTTCTATGTTTCTCGTATATCTTTACAGATATTTCTATCTATGCATTTTTGTCTTCTCTGTCATGTGCAGGTTGCTTGCTGAAGGAGCTTTTACAGAAAGAGAGAGAAGGAAAACAGCACCAGTAAGAATTAATAGCACTCTAAAAACTCTTTAAAGTACTCCTGCCTGCAAGCTATAGCCAACAGAGAGAATTAGAAACGCACACTAGAACTACATCTGTATCTGCCTTGACTAGAAGGTGATGCTGTTTCTTGTGGCATGAATAGTGACATTCTTTATTGGTAGGGTGTTGTCTTAAAAGCAGAAAGGCTGGACCAGCGTAATTGTACCACTGTCCTATTTGTGACTCTGGTACATTTCCCTCTCTGTGTCTGTATGCTCTCCCCTGCTCCTGCCTTTCCTGTTGGCAGCCTTGTCCCCTCAGCATGGGGACAACTCTTGCAAAGCATATGGCTGATGCCTATTGGAAGAGCTTCTGGTTTTGCCAGTTGCTCTGTTGCTGAAATGCAGGTAACATTAATGTGTACCTATCTTTTAGGGTGACCCCCACATGGTTGGGGTTTTTGTTCAGGCAAGGACTCATATGTAAATAAAAATGCTCATAGCCTTGGCTCTTTTCTGCTCATTGTTTTTCTCCTGAGTTCCTGTTGACAATTAACAGCTCCATGAATTTAAAGTGGACAATATATTTAAAACTAATAATAAAAAAGGGAAAAACACCTGGGGAGATTCCTTAATTGAAAGAAAACAGTAGAAAAGCAAAGACAAAGCATCAGTCTACTAGTTCTATGGGACTGAAGCAGCTGCTGTGTCACATGAGCAACAGCCGCCAAGGCCTTCGACTTGCAGGAATTCTGCTGTAATTATCTTGACTCATTACAAACTTCACCTGGCTTTAATTCAGTAATGTAACCTACTGAATATTTTTCCATTAAGAAGTTTTAAGTGTGTAAGCACAGCAGGTATTCATTTGGGGACATCTGACTTTCTTTTTTTCCTCCTTTCCTACACTTTTCTCTCTTTTCTTACGCAAAAGGGTGATAAAGTTCCTGCACATGTGAGCGTAACCATCACATGAATGCCAAAAGAGTACAGCATGTTGTTTTAAAACAAATACTGAGTAAAGCAATAAGGATTTGCTGTTTATTGTAAGGTAAATGGCCAGTCTTCGCGAACGAAGATCTGGGAAAGGTGTTTTTACCTTTCAAGCCTGCGCAATGGATT